>VZSC01014857.1:0-22663 GCA_013398225.1 Steatornis caripensis | reverse complement strand
TTTGTTGCCGGCTGGGCTCAAACCACGACAACTTGGTATGGCTGCACAGACAGTGCCAACCGTTCAAAGGTACTAGATGATCTTCCTGACAGATATGCAACCTCCCAGTTCCAAAGATAACACAGGTGCCCTGCCTCAAGTATCTCTTCTCCCTTAGTAGTGTGGTATGCCATCAGGAGATGACATTCCCAAGGAAGACCTAGCTCTAATTGAGCCAACTCAGGTACTCTATCATAAAAGACAAGAGCTTCAGAATCTTCTTGGGACTTTGTTTTCTCCTTGAACTTCTGTAGACCACATCATTTTTTCTTTGCTGCTATGGTTACCTAAGCCAGCTGGAATAATGTTAGATCAGGCATAATCTATTGCAATCAGTTCTCCTAACTCATGTGCAACTACAGTCTAAAATATATACAAGAATGACATGGCAGAACAGGGAAAGTTAGTCTTGCNACCTAAGCCAGCTGGAATAATGTTAGATCAGGCATAATCTATTGCAATCAGTTCTCCTAACTCATGTGCAACTACAGTCTAAAATATATACAAGAATGACATGGCAGAACAGGGAAAGTTAGTCTTGCAAATAAATATGTTAAATAGCACTATCCTTCCTACCAATTCATTTAAATACTTGAATTATAGTAATGGAAACATTTTATGTAATTTTCACCATCAATATAAGTTTAAATTGCAATGTCTGTGTGCGTTTACACGTAATAACCAATGTTTCCAGTATCCTTCAACACAGCAAATCTCCATTGACTTCTGGAGGAATCTGGTATGCAAAAGGAATAGCCAATACAGGTAATACAGCCTTTCACAGCTAAATTTCTTGAAGCATTTGTATTATTTTCTTCTGTCATTTATGCTTTATGTTGGGTTTGGAAGGATTAAGAATTAATTGTATTTCAAATTATGAAGTCTTGTATCCGAAAAGTGTCATTGTGCATACATTTTTTGCAATCTCTCGTTGCTTACATTCTCAACTCAAAACAGCCAACTTCTGCTGAAGAAAATGGTGTAGTCATGTTCCCACACTCAGGAGGGGCAGACCTACCTCTGCATGGGAAGTCATTGCCTCACTGCAACAGAAACAGCCTTAGTTTACTTAGTAATTCTCATTAAATGTGCTGAATCATACTTTTGCTCATAAATTTCCCTCTGAAATTCAGTGTACCATAAAAGGTTGTGTCTTTCATTTAAACATTGTCTTTTAAATTAATTTTGATTACAGGAGATGAAAGAGCTCTCTCAAAGGTAAGGCATCAAGGTGTCCCAGGGTTGAGGAAAAGTCTTATTCTTTCCTTTTCAAAATACAATTTCTTGGTCACAGATGGTATAAAGTGAAGCAATACTGGCCACAGCATGCATTTGGAAGAAACAGGCATATTAAAAGGGAGTAATGCTCTGTGCCAAGTAATTTATCTCACCCCTTCCCTTCAGCTAGGATTTTACAGTGCTGAGTGCTAGGAGAAAAAGTGCTGAACACTAAAAAATAAAGTTTGGAATATATTTTTATGCCTTGCTGTGTGTCATGTATATTATTTTCTCCCAGAATCTTATTTAGAAATTCATAGGCATGTATATTACAGTTGGTCAATTTTTATTAGCAGAAGGAATTAAATAGTTTGGATTCCTACTATCTTTCAATCATATTCTACCTAGCAACATTGTTTAGAAGTCAGATTACAGTAAAATGGTGAGGAGTCATTCTTTTAAAAGTATAATACAGTAACCCTGGGAAAGCTTTCTTTTGCCTGAAGGAGAGTCCAGCTATGTGCTGGCAAGAAGATGCTGGCTGCACTACTGTGTCATGCTTCATGGGCATCTAACGTCTCATTAGAAATTCTGCCCTCTCTTACTTTCCTCCCAGGACACCTCTCCACTGAGACACTGATTTGCTATGACCTAGGGACCCTCTTAACATGTTTGAACATCTCACCCATCCCCTCCAGGGTCATGGATAAATGGTTATGCATGGGTTGGTTCAAGACCGAGGATTAAGCAATTCAAATTTCAATCCAAGCCCTTCATCCTGACATGCAAAAAAGCCCAGCTAGGCAGTGCACAAACTAAACGTCCCTCTTTTGCCATCACAGTTAATTGCTGAGAAGTCTTTCTCAGGCTCTTTTAAAAATAGAAACGTTTGAGAGTATTCAAACACACACAAAGCCCTTCAAGGTGTGCTGCAAACTTGTTTTATTTACAAGATCTTCCACCCCTTTTCTCTGAGAAACAGCAGGGCAGACTCTGCTTTTGAGTTATTTATCAGGAACACAGCATAATCAGGGGATGCTCATGCCTGGAACTCAAAGTCCTGGCTGCTTTCTTCTGCTCCATATGTCAATGCTCAGTTGCCAGCACTCGGGTGCTTCATGTTCTGACTCAGCACTTCTTTAGCTAAAATACTGGCATAAGTTTTAACAAAATCATGTGTGGACATAAAATAGTCTAAGTCACTCTGGGGACTTGGAGAGTATGTGCAATTATCCTTTAGGTGTAGCAGCTCTAGGACTGTGAGGCTGGCGTAGAGCTCAGAAACAAAAGCTGTGAGTCTTAAGAGGGAAATACAAAAATGTTTCATCTGCAGTGATTTACTAGATTAAACACTGGAAAGAGAATGAGAGCCTAGACAGAGGGGTCATGGCAAGGAAAAAGGCCTTGAATAGCTATGACTGAATTCTGGAGCAGAATATGTATTTCCAAAACTCAAAGATCCACATCAGAGGACCATATTATTGACAGTATTTGCATCAATATTAGCCTTGCATCTCTGTTTCTTAAATGGGTAAGAGAAATAGCACTAACAGATAAGTAAGTGAAGGGGAGGGTGCAAGAAAACTGCAGAAAATCCAGTCCCTGTAGAAAAGAGGTGAAAGTACTAATGAATATTTTTTTCCTTGCAATGCTAGGGAATCTTTTTTTTCTTCCCAAAAGACTAAAAGGATATAAACGAAATGAAAGGTTCATTAACATGGCTAATTAATTTCGTCTCTTATTTTTCATTTCACAATGCTAACCTATCAACATTCATAATTAGTTTGAGGGTGCTTCACTTCTTAATTGAATGGAAAAATATGAGGAAGAACTCATTCTGTTTAGACATAACCATTATTTCTAATATGCAATATATCAACTTCTCAGCTAATTATACTGCAGAATTATCATGCTTCTTGCTATTGAAATTAAGAAATCATTTGATAACTTCCCTCATCATAGGTTATTGAGGTTTCAGGACATTTGTTTCTCTTAATTATGCTATTTAAGCACCAGCTAAGATTTGCTAGCTGAATATAAAAGTCATTTTATATCTAAAAGAATTAATTGTACTTTAACCAATATTTTAAATTTTCAAAAGTTTTAGAGACCAAAGGCACATACAACAATTATATGCCCACTTCATCTGAGTTGTCTTCAATATTGCCTTAAGGATAATTTATTCCAGCAAAAATCTTAGCAGTGTGGCTGAAATTCTGTCCTAGCTAACAGCGGTGTTTAAGTAGATAGATTGACTTTCATCCGTGAAGTTTGTTTGTGGGGTTATGTTGTCCATTACTAGGTTACTCTGTGAATAAAGCCAAAGGACTGTGGCATCAGAACCAGACAGTGAGGTCAGAACAAACCAGTTCCAGCAGAAAACATGAATAGAAACTTCTAATCCGAACTCATCTTAAGCAGAGGAGCTTTTGAAGTCCTGCTGGATGGTAGTATGTGGCCACTTTTGAGAGCAAGTGCACTGATAGGAGGTGCTGGATTCTTCTACAGTAAGATGCAAGCTGTCATTATCAATACCCAACATCCATTGTAAGTGTAAATTGTCCAGAATTTGTGAAAGGGATGTAAACTAAATTAGATGATCTTCCCACTTCTGAGTAAGGCTTGTACAGCTACAGTATAGCTACATTAGTAAATAGTTCTTGAATTAAATGAATAAACAATGCTGCTTTACGAACTAATGCTTCTTGTAACCATTCTCAAAGCATCATACGTTGTCATACTGACAACAGTTTAAACAAAAAGGACATGAGCATCAAACAAACCCCTGTTTTCAGCTCCATTTGAGATTAAGGCTTTGCTCAAAATGTAAAGTAAAATATTGGTGCCTAACAGTAAAATATTCAGATGCCTTAGGATAGTTGCCGCCGGCTTTGCTTTGAATACTCATTATTACATAAATACAGCATAACCAGGTTAAGTACCTACCCAGAATTTGGGTCCTACTTTTCATATCAATGAAATACAAAGTAGAGTACTGTGACTCATACTGAATATTGGCCTGATATTCCCTTCTATTCAAACTTTCTGAGAAAACTCGAGACTTGGGTGACCAGAGACTTTAAAATAGTGAAGAAAGGTGTATTGAATATTGGTGTGATGTGAGTTTGGGTCAAACAATACAGGTGGACACATATTAAGCACAAGGTAAAAAATTGGCTGTGAAAAAAATCTGACTAGAAATTAGCAGCTTTAACCATCAGAAGAGAGAGATGCTGGAAAGCTCTTTGTGATATTCATGTGAAACCTATACAATTACAAGACAGGGCAGGATCAGATCTCATCAGTTTAGATGAGCTACTGCTTTAGGTAGCAGACAGGTAGACTCCATGTCCACGAAGCTTCCTCCCAGTCTTAATACCAGTGGTTGCAGATGACAAATCTGAGACATTTTTTGATTTCTCACATGTGCAGAATTCCTGTCAGCAGAAATTAATGAGATGTAAGGCAACAATGGCTCTGCATCTCTTAAAACTCTACCCTTATACGAGGCAAACACATCACCTTGGAAGCTTTCCCTTCATCCACTAGCTTTATAATGATGACAATCACAAGAGATAGGTTTCATCAGTTGCCCTCTGAATCTTTCACCATTAATTAAAAAGGTAAGACACAGTGACCATTAAACAGTGACAGCTTAGGATCAGTGTTTTGATTGCAAAGGTCATAGAAATTAACCCTACTTTTTAAAATTTCATAAGGGTACTAAGTTAATTATTTTCAGTCTGAGATACTGTTTAGCAGGACTCTGTTCTCCCTCTTGTATAAGCCTGTAGCTATAACCAGGTGGGGATGAGAACATTAAATCAGGCTTTATGAAATTGTTACAATTCAGCCATTGATCCATTTCTTGAAACTTAAACTTCATGAATCATTGAAGCAAATTAAATGAGCCATTTTAATTAATGAAAAAATCCAAACATCCCATTGTCTTCTTGGTTTACATTAGTTGTGCTGAGCTCTGTACATTACACCTGAACTGCCTCTACAACTTAGTTTGCTGCTGTGCTACTAAATGACATTGCATTCTTACCACTCTTGCTGTTGTTTTTAGATGTGTCCGTACTGAGGAGTTGTAACACTGGGGCATAAATTTTCAGACTGAGATAGCAGATAAAATGAGATGGGTAGGGCCCTCCAACAGCGAACACAACTTCACCTGTATAACTCAACTTACTATGTAGATGGTTCCTCCGCCAGTTTTGGTGTGTCCTCCGCCAGTTTTGGTGCCCAGGAATGCTACCTGTATGCACCTTGCTGCGTTAGGTCTGCTACCACAGGATTAAGAATTACAAAACCTGTTCAGGTTTAGCTATGTCCATGCAGAGGAACACTTCTGCACCTTTCCTCAGCACCACTTATGGTGCAGTCTTCATCTCTCTTAATTCACCTATGTACAACTTGATTACTTAAACATGAGTCTAACATAGCTGTAGCTAACAAGATGAGGGTTTGGTTTTTTTTTTTTTTTGCAAAGGGAAATTGGTATTGAATTGATGAAGCCTAATTATTTTTAAAGTAATTCCCAGCACCAGTGTAGGAGTGCTGTACAGAAGAAATGAAGCTGATAGCTTTCCAGGCTGTATCCAAATTTTTCAAGAATACCACAGACCGTCATAAAAGTGAAGATATTTGAACTTGTTTTAAAGTTTCAACTGCTGAAGAATTGGCTTCTATATCCTATACAACTGTTTCTGAGAGCAAGACGGAACTTGGATCAAGTCAGTTTTCTTAAAACACCAATGCACAACAGTTGGGTTAGTTAGTCTGTGATAAAGTCATCAACTTCCATGGATACTAAAAGTCTAATTCTTCAATAATTTTGCTGATCTTATCTAATAAAATACCTTGAATACCACAAACACAATTGAATTTTTATTTACCATAATACAATTGTAACATTAGACTCTGTTGGAACATGCACGAGTCAGAATCCACTACTCTAAGTCAGCTACTTGAGATTTTTTGTTAATTATTCAGCAAAGGGTTTGAAACCATTCTTCCTGCCACGAGTTCAAACTAATTTATTACAAAGGAATTTTATTTTTTGTCATTTCATATGTGATATGTGTGCACTTTATTATACACCAAAATGAAGATCCATAGAATGCAGAAGATAAGTCTTGGATTCATGCAAAAACAATTTTAGATGAGGTTTCAAATACTATATGGCATAAATACTTCCCTGAAGAAATCTGTTCAATTTCACAGATGTCATTTTGTTTAAAAATTACATAGAATCAGTAAAAGCAAAGAGAAAAACACATTTGGCAGGTAAATGTGTCCTATTCCTTTGGTTCTCTAAAATATTTTTATTAAAATTAAAATTTTCTATTATTACCTGCAAAAATAACAGTAAGTCTTCATATTGAAACTATCTTTTAGCCAGTCAGTCACTGTGAACTTTATGTTCTTTTGAAGTGCAAACACGGGGAGATAAGTGTAGTTTAATTGGGGCTATTTTTAGTTTTTTGAAAGTACAATGTCATGTACTACAGATATTCACATACCACAAAAAAACTTTATAAATCAAAATAAAAATATATGTTACAAATAAACATGTAGCATATACAGGTCTCTTTTTATGCCAATGTCTACTAATATTTCAAAATCATTGGTACATGTTTATGCAGAACTTGATTCTTTTGTGACATGAGTTGATATAGTTTCATTGGTTTCAGTGAAGCCACACCAAGTTATACCAGCTGAGTTAAAAAAGTCAAACTAAGTTTACCAAGACTGATTAACTACTCAGATACCTTCTGCATCATACAACTTCCAGTACTTCAGTAGCCGGAGACAAACAGGCTGAAAAACTGTGGTGCTCCAGCGTCAAAGAACACCAGCCTCATTTCTCGTAAAAAAAAATTATAATACTTGAAAAAACAAAGTTAAAAGTGAAGAGGAAATCTCCACAAACACTTCAACACTTCGAAAGTTTTACCATCATACTTCTTTTGTATGGGAATAGTGTCTTCCAAAATTAAAAAGTTAAAAATTCAAACATCTACCTAAGTCCTTACCAAATCACTAGGAACAGGAGAGCCAAAGAGGACTAGGAAATCAGAAAGATGTTACAGAGGTGAAAACGAAGCAGAGAAAGAAGTTGTTTTTCCATCAGAAGACAATTAAGTCCCAAAATAAATGTAAAAGCTGTTGTTACAAGCATGCATGTCAGCATTGTTTCTCATCAAAGCTGACAAATTGTCTGTTTTCAGTTGCTCGTAACACAACAGTCCTGTCACAAGCAAAATCTCTACATGCACAGTCACTGCCTCCAGCTCAGGTTTTTGAAAACAAAGCCAAAATGGGACTGCCGTGAATAAGAAAGTACAATAAGAATGTATTTTTAAGCCCGCGTGAAAAACCTTTGTCAACCATTTCTTTGAAGGACTGTGCTTTGAATATGTTAGTGTAGGAGAGACAGGAAGGAGTGCATGGAGTGCCATGCAGAAGCTCGTTGGATGAAGACTGGCAGTGAGCAGAACGGTGGCAGCACCCCACTGATTGAAGCATGGCAAGCAGATGATCAAAGGTCTCACCACATCCTGTGCTCCCTCAGTACAATGCAACGTGCCAATGCCCTCTTGTTGGACGCTAGACCAACCCTCCCAGGGGGCTCACATCTTAAGAGGGACAAATTTTTTTCACACAGACACAACAGTCCAAAATAATCCTTGGTGTCTGGGGCGGGGAGGGGACAGATCTGCCCTTCTCTAATTGCTCCCAGTTGCTTGAGAACACAGTGCGGAAAATTGTTGGAAATTATGGGAAATGGAAATTTTCATGTGTGCTTAGCGGCATCTGGTGGTCTCCAGGACCTTTAAGAGGAGTTGTTTCATCTGAACACTGAGATAGGCATACCAGAAGGATCCAGGGATAAATATGAGACAAAGTATGTACTCTGGTGCAGAGAACAGAGACGAACAGAAGGAAACACTGTGAAGGTTTGGAAACTGAGACATCATGCTTGGTACCACAAGGGTGAAAGTGGGAAACATAACCAGGGTTTTCAGAAATACAAATAGCACTCAGCCTCCTTGGGAATGAACCAAACAGGTTCATTCTCTCTTTGTCCACAGCACAGACACTTTTATTGACTTTTTGCAAACAGAAACGCTGGAAACCTTGACTCAAAAGACAGGAGTGCGCAAACCCCTTGGTGCTCCAAGCAATCTCTGTGCTGCCCCACTGTGGGGTCACAAGCTAAAACTGTAGCACAGGAAGATTTCCTGTAACTTCAGCTTCACCAGAAGTAAACGGCTTGCCAGAGGATTTGCAGGGAGAAAAGCAGGAACAGGCAGGCATAATAATGTAGTTCCAGAAGCAGCAGAGCAGCATCCTGATGAAGAGAGGACAGAATTTGAGAGGGACTATACGCAGAAAGTAAATTTCTCAGAGACAAGAAAGGATAAAGCTGAAAGTTAGCATAGGAGAAAGAACAGCAAAATTATTTCCTTCCTTTCTCACATTTTCCTGGGATAATCTGTGGGCAAGACATTGTTTTATTTCTTTTGGGTCTTTTGCTATCTTGCACTTCTTTTTAAAGTTGGCTTGTTCTTTCTCCAGTACATATGTTCAGTTTTTGGCATAGCTGCAGACCTCAGTAGCCCTCACCTACATCTGCACCACACAAAATGATGGAGTGTTTTCCATACTACACTCAACACTAAAATTTGGCCTAGTAGCAGTAAAGAAAAATGCAGTTGAATAAATAGTTTCACATATAAAACCAGATTTATGTGTGATCTTAACTGGATTAACAGTTGAGAGCTGCACCTCATACATCACTGCAAGCATGCATGTGTCAGAAAAACCTTGTAATTCTTGGGCGTTAAGTAAATCTTTCAGTGCTGGGAGACTGAGCTGAAACCCAAAGAGCTTTTAGGAGATGATTATTAAACATATTTTTTTGACCGTCATGTTTTCATATGTATCCTGTGTTGGCTTGCATGTAAAACCAGCCTAAAATAATTGCACACTATGAATTACAGAAATGGCATAGTGTGCTCTTTCTCAATAGTCTTGTCATTCTCATGATTCTCCCCCCTCACCTTTGGTCTCCAACACTTGCGTGACCATCAGTGCACAGTGCTGAATGGGCCAACCCCTAGAGTACGTCCCCGTGCCAAGCACGGCCAGGGTTTACTGCCAGGAGACTGTAAGGTTATTTTAAGCACTAAAGTTTCCACTTTTCTGTCACCTCGCAACGATTGCTCCTGACAAAGTGTTCTCTGCTTTGAGAAAAGTAGGATAGACTGGCATTTGGAAAGTCGTTATTTGCTGTGTTTATAAAAACTGGATCTCTATCTTAACTTACTGAGGAGGAGAAGAGGTGGTATGTCCACACATTTTTTTTTTTAATTGCGTAACCTAGTTATTAGCTCTACCTAGAAAACTGTCCTCTTAAGCATCCAAAACGACATTCAGCTGCTAAAAGGGCAGGGGAACGAAAACCAAAAAAAAAAAAAAATTATGCGAGGAGAAACTACTAATTCCATCTTTAAAATTCCAGCCGTTCCCTTCCAGGGGGTGGGCGCTGCCGGTCGCAGCCGGGGCCGCCGACTCCTTGTCGCACAGCGGCACCGGGTGGCTGCGCAGCCCCGGCGCGGCTGGGAGGGAGCACCGTCAGCGCCGCCGGTCCGGCGTGCGGGGCGGCCGCCCAGCGCGGCTTCTCTGGAGGGTTTTGGTCATTGCCCCCAGTTCGGAGAAACAGGTTGCAATCGCTTTTCGGTTTGTCCGGAGAAGAACATACTAACTTGGCGCCCAGCTTCAACTATTTATTAAAAAAAATCTGTGAGGTGCTGGGAAAAAAAAGATAATAAATACATGCTATTTAGTATATTATTGTTGTTGTTGCTATTACTATTATCACAGAGCATGGATTTGTATTAGCTAGTTTTCATTAACTATTACCACACATAAGCACTACAGCTAAGACTACTGCCACAGCTGGGCTGGCTATTAAATAGACATCAGATGCTCTTTGTTAACCCCCCTCCCCCCCCAAAAGGAGGGAAAAGAGAAAAGGGAAAAAGATTTATGGGTTGGAAAAGTTAAAACAGCTATACTCTAACTACAATAATAATGTATTATAATAATAGGAAGAACAATAATGAAATATATATACATACAAAAGCAATATCAAGCTTCTCCCTCCCGGACAATGACTACATCACCCGGACACTGTGGGTCACGCCCCAGGAAAGTCCCAGACTGTCCTCAGCAGCAGGCAGGAGCTGGATTCAGGAACGTTCAGATCAGGATAGAAGGCAGAAGAATCAGGCAGCATCCTCCTCTGATGCTTGAGCAAGGAGCTGGGCAGAGCTGAAGAGCAAGATTCTGCCACATCACCAGGACATCACTGACAGCCCCATGCTGGGCTGAAATAGGCTCCTGGGCCATGGGGTGTGGGTGGAAGCACCAGGTGAGGCTGCTTAGGGTTATTAAAGCAGATCACTGCCCTCAGGCCCCCGGCTATAGAAGGAGGGGGAGTGACCCTTGTGATTTGTATTGAGCCTGATGTGTATGGGAGGGAATACTGCACTGGGTCAAACCAGGGCAACTAAAAATAGACGCAAAACAGCTACACCTTCTTCATACATTTCAATTTTAATAACTATAGTTTTATTGTGACAGATCTCAACTCTGCCATGTTCAGTAACCCATCTTTGAAAAAAAAAAAAAAGTGGTAAAAAAAGCCTCACAGTACAAAAAACATTGTGAGCCTAAGGTGAACTTTTCTACAACACACCTTTCCAGCAATTAGCAGCTCATGAACTTCCAGAGCTTGTGTTCAGAAAAGCAAGAAGGATTTATCTGCTACACATTTTTCCATCACTTTTTGAACCAAAGCAGAATTTTAACATCCATAACATATTGTGGCATATTATAGCTTACGTTCACTACGTAAAGTAGCTTTTCCTTTCTCTCTACTTCCCTCTCTCCATGCATATAACTAGACATATAAAAACATGTATATATATAATCAAATTACCAACTACATGCTGAACCTAAGGCTTGTCTGCTTACACTGTTTTTTGGAATTTGCCACCTTAACTGGCACTTTATAGTTTTTGACTTGTGAGAAATGGTAAACAATGGCTGTCTATCCCCCGTCTCTGTGCCACTCATGATAGTATCGATTTCCCTCCTTTCTTTTTTATCACACCTGTAATTTCTTTTCCAGACTGCAAAGCCAGGTTTCACAGAGTTCTTGATACAGGAAGTACTCCTCAGTTGTGCTGAGGGACAACATTTCTCTGAATGGCTTTACCTTTACAGCATTATTTAAAATTTAACCACAGGTGTATGAATTGCACACTGCAGCATTTAATAGCATCCACTTGCTTCCATTATTTCTCTTTTCATGATTTTTAAGTGTCTTTGCAAGTGTCAGCCATGTGAAGGTTCATGTAGTTACTTTACATGTAATTTACAGACCTAGCTGTGTTTAAGACAAGTAATTTACATTTTTCTCTGGTAGGAAAATGATTTCTGTCTCACCTTCTTGAGATCACAGACAACATTCCTATGGTGGGTATAATTTCTCTGCAGTTCTTTCTCTGCTCTGTTCAATGACTGCACTTCCAAGCTACCTGCAAGAAACAATTCTTGATTTAACTTTATGAAAGCTGTTGGAGTATCAAAAATGTTACAGTGATCTAAATTTGGAAATAAATATGAACGTTATGAGCATGAAACTGTACTGTTATAGTCAAGGCACTACTGGAAGCAGCTAGTACTCCTAAAACAAACAAACAGGGCTGAAACCTAAAAGGTGAACAGAAAGTCTCTCATAAAATAGCAGTATTTGTTCTTGTTCAGCACATTAGCTCTTAAATAAATGCGAAGTAATTTATTCTGAGATATAGGGAAGCAATACTAGATAAACATATAATAAAAGACTTTGTCCTTTAAAATACCTAGTTCCTGATATTCCTAAGTAGATATTTCCAGCCATTATCTTTATTTCCCTTTAATTCAGATACTCAGATTGAAAATAGATCAATACGTCAGGTCTAAATTCCTGATCCAATAGAGACCAATGTGAATTCAGACTTATTTTTTCCCTAAGTAAATTATTAATTCTTTTCTTTAGTCAGAAGCTGATTCTTCTCTGAGGCAGAAATCATCCTTTTAAGTGAACTCTGCCTGATAGCTGTGGTGAAAGAGTTACCAAAAAAAATTACATTAATTTTAATTTCTATCTTCAGTCTTTTTATGATGCTAGAAAATTATGTCCATCAGAAGGCTCAGACTGATGAAAGATTGTGGTTCACAAAGACTTACGTCCCAAAGAGCTGCCAGCAGCTTGTTTTTCAGACACAAACTTTTTCATGAATGTAAAAAAAAATAGCAAAGAGTAGGATTTCTGACTTTTTCAGTGAAAAAGAATTTATTCCAATCAATATCTAACCTTAACATCAAACTTACATTTTCCCATGGATGATGATGGGATGATCTGAAGGAAAAACACTCTTGGATTGAGAGTAAGTTAATTAGTTTTTGATGTTTTCTTTGATTTTTATCCACTGAATATCTATTCTTTTGGGTGGATTTGGCTAGTAAAAACAGCAATCTTGGCAAAAATAAAACACCACAGAAGCATAAGCAATCAGAACTGTTGAGAGAAAAAATTATGATGTAGAAAATACAGAAGATTGTGTGCATAAGAAGTGATGATAAATGTTTGGGTGTCTCTGAAGTGTGAAAACATTTTAAAACTACGTTGCTGAAAGTATAAAAGTCAAGCTCAGAACACATCCAGGTTTCTTTTAAATTAAAAAAAAAAAATATTTATTCCCTGCTTCTTTCCTATTATTATTTAAGGCCAATTTGTGTATATCTACTTCTCTCTGTTTCATATTCAAGCTGGACAGACATGGAGCATGTACATACTTCTAATGAGTCTTCGTTAGTTAGGGAACTCTTTTTCCCTCTCCTTATGCATATAAATATACTTATATATATGTAGTCAAATTACCAGCTCTGTGTTGAACATAACACTTGTCTGCTTTCTGTGTTACTTTCTTACTCTATTTCGGACATGAATACATGGCCATGATCATGGCACAAACCATATTCTGGCATCTTCTGCTCAAACAAAACTTGATTTTACATACTACAGATTAAAAAAAAAAAGAAAGACTCCTTAGAAGAAGCACTGTAACTCTGTGACAATTCTAGAGGAGTGGATCATCCAAGAGCTACCCAGATAAGTATCTGAACAATTTAATATAAAAGAATTCTCCTCTGGTTTTGAAAAAGAAAGAACCACTCAATAGTCTCTAGAGGGGAAAAAAGAAAGAAAAAAAAAGACATTCTCACCAATTTGTGTTCAAAAGAAAGAGCCAGTGAAAGGAGAAAAAGGGAAGTCAAAGGATCCCAGATTCCTTACAGGATTTTGGATATTTTAAAACACCCACCACCAACAAAAAAAAAACATGTCAGGCAAATAATTGTACTGGTGTAATTAGTCCTGTGTACTCCTTCCACATCTCAACTACTATTTGCTTGGAGCTAGCTCCTCACTCTTCAGGTGTCACCACCTCCACCGCTCCTTCTCAGAGTATATACTGCTCTTCGCTCTCTTCAGAATGGAGAAGTAGGAGAGAGCAGTAATTAGTGGCAAATCCTTGAAACTCTCCCACCCCTGTGTCTTGATCATCCTTTGAAAAACAGTGATCTAAATAATTTTCTCTGAATGGTCAAATAGACTATCTACAAGGCTACAGAGATGTTTGTGAAGGATTAGTGTTTGACCTAGAGTGCCTCCTTCAGCTCAGCTCTGAAATTTACTTTCTGTGAAGCCATAAAAAATCACTCTGTCCTCACTAAGCAGCTGGAATTGAAGCTCAGGAGCCCATGAGTCCTTAGTGTGCCCAAGTGACTACCCAGCAGAAGGAGATTTGGGAGAGCTGTGGCACCAGTAGTGATCTGGCCAGCATCTCCAGATTTTGCACCAGAACAAAAATCTTTCTGCTCCCTCAAAGGTAGAAATAACAGCTTAAGCAGAAATAAGACTCTGTGTGTGTTTGCACTTAAAAGAAGCAATCTACCGTGGGAAGGCTAAATTGGAGAAATAAGCTCAGCAGACGATTTTGATTGCAGTGATGTGAGTTATTATTCTAACTGCTTCTGCTTTAGCAGATCGCACATCTGTGCATGTCCAGTTTTCTGTCCTCCCCTGACATATATTGGCATCTTTTCTCCAGTGGGCTGCTTCTGACACAGGGCAGCAGGAACCAGAATGAAGTAATGAAAACTTAGGTGTGAAGACAAGTTTGAGAGACTTGTGACACAAGATACTTTCTTTGCTTTTCATGGAAAAGAAACAACCGCACAGTAACACTTAGCCTTATTTTCTGTTCTGCCCCAAGACCTATGTTTTTCTATCATTTAACTACTCTGTAATTGCTAAAGTATGTAGAGCAGCACAATACAAATAAATCAAACCACTTGTGTTCCCATTAGAAATAAAAAGAAAATAAGCATCCCTATTCTTCATAGTCTCTGAGACACACATCAGTAAGGTAAGCTTTGTTTTTTTCCCTTACTCTTCCCACCAACACTTTAATACTTAGTGGATTTGATGATGAAAAACAAAATAAAAAAAAAGAATAATCATCTGGTTAATAAAATAGGTAGAACCCTCACTCTAGAAAATGAAAGCATTTGGATAATTTTCTTATAAACGTCAATAATTGAGTGTCAATCTGTGATAAAACCTTTAGATAGTTTCATAGTCAAGACCTACTTGTCATTCCTGGTCTTTGCTGAATTTAACATGAAACAATGACTCAGATACAAGCTGAATTTTTTTTAGGAATTCACTGGTTTTTTTATAAATAGCATACATAATCTGTACTTCACTGATATCTTCATTCTAAGTCCCTGAAGAAGCATTTTGGATGTGCCTTTCTAAGCCTCTTGTGTCAAGAAGACAAGAATTTCTGTGGTGTAAAATGTCATTTGGGGGTCCATGGCAGTGAGCAATTTATATAAGAAAAAAAAATGTGGGACATTTCTTTATGGATATGCCTTATTTAAATAAAAAATTCTTCCAATTAATTCATTCCAATTCACTTTTACTTTAGTCTTTTACTGTTGTAAAATAAAAATAAAATTAACGAACAGAGGAGGGTTATTTTCTAACTTCCAGAGTGGGTGCAACTCTTGAGGCTATGACACACAAATCAGGACAATGACGAATGGATGACACTTGGCATCTGAAGCCTAGCCAGCAGAAGAAAGAACTTATTCTCTAAGGGATTGTATCCAAATAATGAAGTTCATTTCTTGCTCTATGGATATACACGAGTCCTATCTGCAAACATATGCAGACATTTCTATATGAAAGTTTGTTGCAGCCTTTCATTTTTGAAAAATGTCTTTTTTCTTCATGATGGAATATTTTCATCCTTCTGTTTAAAATTTGAGTATTCTTGTTTCCTTCTTTCTTTTCAATTATCTAGAAAAAAAATCTATGAAAAAAAGGTAAGGCATGGGGACAGTCTAATATATTGTCTGACAAAGCTTAATTATGAGTGGGATTTAAGTAGGTGTTAAATTATTTTTCCTCGAAGTGTCCAAGTCCAAGAAATTGTCTAATAAAAAGCTCGTAGATAGTTGTATCTCCCTGTGGCTTTATGTTTTTCAGTCTTTATAAACTAATTCCATATATGGCCTCCTCTTCCTTCCTTTTAACTTCTTAAATCAATGAAGACCAGACATTCTCCTCTTGAACCAAAGACAAAAAAAACCCAGGTTATATAAGTATATCAGATTTTTTAAATTGCATTGTTTCATGGACTTAGTAGGTCATAAGTATGGTTTCAGATCTGATCCTGTTTGCATGGAAACCCAATATGAATCTTTCCTACTTCCAATGAAAACGATACAGCTGAATATAGGGTTGTACTCCTTGAAGTTTAGTTATAAGTAAGGTCTCTAACTGAACTAATTCTTTCAGTTTCTGTTTTAAAGTCAAATTCTGTTGGTTAGAAAGTGACATTAGACTTAAATTCTTTCATAATTGTATCTCTCTTATTTTTAAGAACTTACCCTGTACTGAACCATCATCCATCCGGTTGACCAATATTTTGGCAGACCTGGAAAAAACTCATTTATCAACATTGTTCCAAAAATTTGTTGTCTGCAGCTCTGGAAGTTACGTATTTTTAGCAAATAAATAGGGAAGTTCTATGCTGACATTCAAACTATAGGACCGTCAGTTTCTATCCAGATAAAGACCACGATTTTAAAAAATTGAACTGTGTGCTGTTATCTTCTGTTGCTTCTTGCTTTAGGAGGATTAACTTTCTTTTTTTTGTACAAGTGCAAACTTTGGAGAAGAGGGTGAATCCCTCACCTCATCATTAATTAAATATCCTGAAGTCAGTAGATGTACCCTTAGAATTATCCTGAGTGATTTACTAACTACCAGTGAACAAAATATTACTAAAATCAAATAATTATATTGGAGTTGAACCAGAGAAATTATAGTGGAATGACCCATGATGTTTTCCAAAATAATACAAATTGCAGATTAGAGACCAGAACTACTTTGATATTTTATTTTAAAAATTATGGTCTCTTGCACATGGTGCTATTTTTGAGGTTGACTGTAAAAAGGTAGAAAATATAATTCTGAAAATATAATTAGATATTAGGCTTGCCAACCACCATTGCTTTTATTGCTTTTGTATCAGAAGTTTCTAGAAGACATTTCAAACAGAAAAGAGGAGGCAGTATTAAATACTTGGATCTTAAATTTATAACAACTTCAATAAAGGGATTTGCATTTTGGAAAAATTATACTTCATAAACATGAAAGCAAGTTAACACACTATTCTAGAGGCCATCTTTCTTCTGCTTCTCATCTTTGGCGTCTGATTTTCTGCTGCTTTGGCTCTACTTCTCTGGAGTTACGTTTTGTCCCTGCTTTTGTTAACACTCTTCTCTTGAAGACTTACGAAATATCTTAGAGGTATTCTTGTAGCTCAGTCTATAACACGTATTTCCGTATTGAGGTAAAGTGTGAGAAATGTAGACTGCTGGGATTTAATCAGCTTCAGCACATAAATGATCCTGTTCTAGCATACTTTAAAAGACTGATCAAACAGAGATAAATTAAGAACCAATTTTCCTTGTTACCTAACACAAAAGCTAGCTGAACAGCTACCTGAACAGCAGGCACAGGATCATGTTTATTTATGAGAAGCTTAAATGCTGCTTACAAGACATTGTGCTATTAGGGGAAATTACAGGGATTAAGCAATGTGAGAGAAGTATTTGTAGCAGGTTTGTTCTTTCTGCTGTTGCAGCTGCTGGTGCTGGCACTTACTCTTTTCCAGTTCAGCTGTTTTCCAGCTACCCATCAGTATAGTTAACAACAAAGAAATACTTTAAAGAGTTGCAACGCAGACAGGGACTGAGGATTAGTCATCCAAACTAAAGCAGGGGAATTTAGTGGGATACTGCATTTCAGTCTCAGAAAGAAATGGGTTGTAGAACTAAAATGCAACTGAAAAAGAGTTTTGAGAGTGAGAGAATTTAAAAAATAAGTGAGCCAGAACCAGCCTGGTATTTGGTCACAGAGGAATGCCATTCCTCAATACAACGTAAGATACTGCCCTAACACTGGGGTAAATTTGATAATCGTAAAACCTTTTATTCATAATGTTTGGCCCTCTTCCTCTTCTTTGACAGAGTTCTTTCACTCAGATGCATCAATTAGCTTTTAATAGCCTTTCTAACGTGAAATTCTGTAACAATAATAAATCTACATTTCTGAATAGAAGTATAAGTTACGTGTACAATAATTAACCATTACAGCATTGACTACATCAGAATCATTAGAAACAACTAAAAATGAAAAGTATCTGGAAGGTCAGCCGCAGTTAGAACAAGAACTGACATCCAGATAGATGAGATTTGGTAAACCTCAGCTTGTCCCTACTGCTCCACTTTTAGAAAATAATGGAAAAATACAAACAGAAATAAATTTCCTGGAATTTCTACCCTCGCTGGGTAATTTCACAGTAACTATAAAGTCAGCATCTGCCACACTTATTCAGATTTGATGTCAGATAGTGGAATAAAGGGATTTGTTTAAAATTATGTCTAAGTAAAAGGCTGTTGAATCTGTCAGCCATTTATCTCCATTTTCTTCCTCTGTGACATTTTGCTCTTGGGCAACACCAGTTCCTACCTGGGTTGGAAGGCGCGACTTGCTTTGGTTTCTTGCATGAACACACATGCAGGCAAAGGCATTTCCTGGCTGTGGAGGCACATAGCATCACACAGTCCATCTCCTTACAGCTCAGATGTTTTTTCCCCTCAAAAGGAGGCCACATTTGTACTGGGGACAGTCCCAGGTCTGTCCCAGTTCCAGAGCAGCCCCGAGCATTGCCTAGGAGAACACTAGCTCCTGGTTCAGCTCATGGGTCAGGACATGGATCAGTGGGGTCCACAGCCAGGCAAAGCCACGGCTGTGACAGGGAAGCAGAGAAGCACTACCATGGCATAGGACATAGGCTCAGGACCAGGACTGATAGCCCCATATATGAATGGCCACCTATAGCTAAATCTGTGTATTCTCAAACCAGGGCCAGGATTTGGGGATGCTTGTACCTGAAGGGTAAAAAACACAGACATACCGTAAGGGGGCCAAGTTTAGTATTCTTCAGATTGACGTTGTAGGTTTAATTGCCATCTTTTACAGGAGCTGCTACGGGAGTTGCCATTTACTACCATGTGCTTCTAAAAGGTAGGCACCACCATAAAACTGGAATTATTTGTGGCTTTTATATCTTTTAGTCACTACTAGAAGGCAGATAGATACAAATAAGGCACATAATCTATCCCTATCACTGCTCAAGGTTTTTATCAGGATCGTGAGTGAATTAATGCTTTTCCTTGTAACCTATGAAATCCTCGCTCTCTTTTGCATGTGTTAGTCATGCCTTACACTTTCAAGCTGTATAGACATCTTGCTTGCAGAGTCTTTTTGCACACAGATTGAAGATATTTGAGAAAAGTGAACAAAAAAGGGTTAAACATAGTTAGATTTTCCACTGCGAGCACAAACTAGAAGTCTTCAAAACAAATGGACTCAAATCTTTAAGGTTAAAGGAAAGATACTTCAAATGAGCTGAAACGTATCACACCAGAAGAAACCACAGATGTGGATAATGCATAACATATGTTGGATGCTTCTCATGCAGTTTGTCAGGAACTGCAAGACTGAAACAGTAAGTCTACAAATAGTACCCTCACCATCCCTCAGTACAGGTCTGTTAACTGGAGAATCAAGGGAGAAATGTTTTTCCAGCTAGTGTTCAGAGCTGTAAATACTAGCATTTTCATCACTTTCCTTTTGTACAGCTAAAAGAGATATTACCAGTCAGGCTTGCTTTCAATATTTTGTCTATTAACCTTAGACACATATCTATGCAAAAGACTAAGTCCTTAATTTCAACTGATTCCATCCCTATTTTTTCCATATTATCTATAGGCTATTAGCTATTTCTAACTTCCTTGTTTGGGGGAAATCCCATTGAGTTCCTTAGCAGTTTGCCAACTTTGCTAGTTTAGACCTTAATCTTATCTCACAAATCTTTCTTCAAAATATCCTGATCAGATTTTTTTTTTTCTGGAAGTAAGTCCTCCATTTTTATTGTTTATTTCTAATAATGTAGTAATCAACATGGAGTAGAAGGTTCCAGACATTATCAAGACGAAGGCTCAAAAAAAAAAAAAAAGAGGGGAGAAGTATTTTTGCCAAAAACACATAGTTTTACCATAGATCTCATTACTACTAGGTGTTCTGAATACCAGCTATCCAAAATGGTTTAGTAATTAGACAAATTAATGAAAAGAAAGTTCAGGAAAACTTTTTAATCAGTTGATGTGCATGTAATCCCACCAGCCCTAGTGCCCATCTTCTAGAAATCTGTAAATGGAAATCTGCCAGATGCTGGAACACCATGCAATAGCAGCAACAAAACTTCTCACTGTGTTTTGATTTCTACTTAAGAGTCTTTCCTAAGTACTTGCCAGGACAGATACACTGTTGGTCTGACTTGGTGCAGCCACTCATATGGTCTTGTATAGCAAGTGCTCTGTTTTATTTTGTGGATAAAATGACTACAAAATTGTATTGGATGTTCTTACTGAAACAACTGTTTTGCCAAGCTTTAAGGCAAGCCTGTAGCTTGTATCTGTGTCACCTCATTAAAAATTAATTGTGCCTCTTCCTTTTGCAGTAAATTCTGCCTGTATTGCAGCAATGCTGAACCACATATTTTGAAGCCTTCCCTTCGATGACTACGAGATGCCAAGTGATTGTGGCTATAAGTATTAGGAAATATGATTGGAAATAAATAATTACGTGTCTAAAAATTCATGTCTTATTTGATGTCTATTAGTTGAAGTCATGTTTTGCAGCTTCACTTCCTCCTACGTTCCTCACTCTCTCATGTTTCAGACACTTCTTAAAATGCAGTAATTTTTATTTTTATTGGTTGAAATCACCGGCATTTCTTTTGCAGTTTGTATCCCTAGGTTCCTTTGTGGTATTCCTCTTTTTAAAAAGCTCAGAACTCCTCCTAGCTTAGAAAAATCCACACATTTCTGCACAATGTGGTGTTTGCTCTCGTTTCTGGAAAACTAGTAAGTCACTGAATAAGATCCCACCTTTTGCCAATGACTGGTATCCCACAGCTTGCCTATGTGCAGAAGTCAGTGCACTATAAACATAGGTGTGAATTAACTTCATGATAATTGTTTTATACCTTTCCCTAGATGGGTGCTTTTAATGCACAATAAGGATGTGTTATGCTGATTTATAAGTCAGGACTTGGGTGTTATTCTGAACAGCTATCCTCCTCTAGCTACAACATAGCTTGTAGCTAATCACAATGACTGCAGATTGGTTTTTACAAGACATTGTCAGTAGAAACAATAGAGAACTCTAGGATTGCTTCAACATCTTAGGCTATAAGCCTACAGCTTCTAGCATGCACAAGACATGATGGAGAGAAGATAGGGTACCTATCTCAGAAGAAGCTGAGTTACCCTCCTGTCGGACGTTCTCTGGTGTTTATGGGTCAGGTTGAACTGCTAAAGGGAGCGAACATTAAAGGCAGGATACTACTGGTAGGTTCAAAGCCTAATTTCTCAGGAAAAAAAAATCTAAATATGAGATAGTTTATTCTATTCTCAAATTTATGTATGTCTCTGTAAAAGGAACAAACCAAGTAGTGAGATGAGTAAGCAAAGCTAAGATTGATGAAGATAAGAAGAAAAATTAGAGAAAATGGACAGAAAAAAACCCAATATGGAGGACTTGGGGGGTGATTTGGGGGATTTGTAGGATTTGCGAGACTGATCAGATTTTATTTCCACCAGCCAATGTAAAGGTTTCAGCTTGCGTTGGTTACTTTTTTTCTGCTAATGCAGAAAATAGCATGTGAAGATGCAAGGATAGAGAAGGAGGAATATGAGAAGAAAGGAAACAGCAGTCCTAAGGTAAGGGATGAAGGATGGCATCTAAGACTGAATTGTGCAAAACCATTCTCCTACTGCTAAGGGAAGCTTCACTGAGCAGCTTCACTGTTTTCTGTTACAATGAAGCAAAATGATCAAGACAGGAGCCATACAGTAAAATAAAACTACTGACCCAAATAGACATGACAGTCCCTAAAACTTACGCACCAATTGCTCATGGGAAATAGAGGAATATTCCCACTACTTTTATGGGTAACTGAACCAAACAATTAGTGGTAAAAATCAAGATTGATTGTCATTTGTATTGAGAGCAAATCGTACATTTGAAATTGTGTGGGTTTTTTTCTCTTCCACTTTCCATTGCAGTGCATCACGGTGAGTCACACGGTGTCTTTTTTCCATGCTAATGCCAAGACATGCTGCAGCAAATCAGACGTGGTATGACAAATACGGTGAATCAAAATGGTGCTTACCACTTTTTTAACCATCAAATCCCTAGCACAATTTTTAAGCCATAGGATGACCTGCTGTGACAGAGAAATTCAGTACTGAGAAAAACATGGCCTTGGATTTTACATATCCTTACATAATGTCTTTAAAGGTTCGTTCTTGCAGCCTATGAAGTTTTTAATGATTACTGGTAGTATGCCCTGAAAAAGGTAGTCACATTTAATGGATAGAGTGAGACAACGCTGAAATTTGAGCTCAGTACCTTGGAAAATCTGTAAAACCAAAGCAGGCTCAGGCCAGGCAATGGAGGTCCCCAGCTCAGGATTCTGCGGTTGGTTACTTCTATCAGATGAGTCCAGAATGCTCTGCCTGATGCACTGACCCACCCAAAGGTCCTACCAAGGTACATCCCTGGCTCTCTTCA
>VZSC01014851.1:0-28914 GCA_013398225.1 Steatornis caripensis | reverse complement strand
CTTAAAAACTATGACTGTTTTTCACTACACCTATAAGCATTGTCAGGCTGGCCAGCTGTAGTGATGTAAGTTACATGGATTTCAGACCTGATATCATATAGTTTATTTACAAAATTATGTAATGAAATCAATAAAAATCTCTTGCTGCAATACAATTTCCCATGTAGTGCAACAAGTTAAAGAAAAGCCTCTCTCTTTTCTAGTAAAAGTCTTAATTATGTAATTAAACAAATGTATTAATGTTTGTTTTCTTTAACTGCTGGAGAACCAAAGAACAGCCTCTTTTCCTCCATCATGGTCTCTTTTCTTTGCATTTCCTTTTTGAAGAGCCCAGAAATGCTAGCTCTAGTCCAGGGAATACTATTAGATCTCCTTGTATGCAAACAGGAGATAATACGGCGCATTTCACTGTATAAAATTCCCTCACATTGCTCAATTTTTATTGTTTATATAATAAGCATATTTTCATGAAAGTTTAATAGTGATTTGTCTTTTAAAAGAATCTATCTGAAAGTATTTCTGCCATTCTAACATCCCACAGTTCTTTAATACGCAACCTCATCATTCCATCTGAATGACTTAGATAAGAACTGGTTTTATTAATTCAGCATTGCTTCCTTTTTATAAAGGTTTTGTTTTCCTCTAGATGGTACTCACCCTCTGTGGCTGAGAGATTTAAAATGTTTATATGTGCCTGGATGATATGTCCTGGGAGGCAAAATATATTTTGTTTCTGAATTATTCCTCCCCATATCTATTTACTCACAGAAAGAAAGTTCATTTTACTGTTGCATAATCTGCTTTTTTCCACAGTGAAATACTTTGCAGATCATAGCAAATTCAAAAGCCAAACCATGGTCTCAAATGACNCCCATATCTATTTACTCACAGAAAGAAAGTTCATTTTACTGTTGCATAATCTGCTTTTTTCCACAGTGAAATACTTTGCAGATCATAGCAAATTCAAAAGCCAAACCATGGTCTCAAATGACATACTGCATATTTAAAGATTTTCAAGAGAAAATGATGATTTTGTTTAAAAATAACAAAGGCATATAACTCACACTTAAAGAAAGTGGAATCATATTTATTCCCTATAGATCTTTGCATCACTTATAGAAAACTTGAAATAATGCATTTAACTTTCATGAAGGACCTTATTATTTACAAGATGTTTTAAAACTGTGTTTCTGTATCTAAAGTAAAATTAACGGGAGCTATTCAAGTCATGGGATAGCAATGCTTGCATAACACTTGGTAAAAGTCAGTGGGAAAATCAACTAAACTTGCCAGACTAGCAGTTTCCCAATGGAGAGCATATTATATTCTGCAGTGCAAAACAAAACATTTTGAAGTTGAGTCATTCAACCTTCAAATATAGAGTAAATCTGATATTTGGAAAGAGAATGAACTTAGAAGTGAAAAACACTTCCCTCAATAAGTATCATGATATAACCGCGTGGATACATTATTGATGGGAGAACCTAAAAAGTTTCATTTCAGAGAAGATGTCAGCACTTCAGATGATAGCTGTAATGTATTCAAAACTTTCAGACCAAGTACAGATTACAAGGAATACAAAACGTAGTGTATGTTGATACTTCACAAAAATTCAGTAAATCTATTCATAAAAATAATAAAAATTCTGCAAGGTAGAGAAGGAAGTTTGGAAATCCTTATTAATTCTGTAGCAAAAAACAGCTCACCTAAGGTGAGTCCTAATAAATGAAAAAGTAATTCTTTCCAAATAGCACTTTTTTGTAATTATTATTACTTGACAGTAAGTAAATTACAAACGGCAGGCATTTATAGGCATCTATCATTATCATTAATGTATTCCTCAAGTCTTTTGGACTGCTTCTTAAGCAAAATCAGATATTTCTGAATTTTGTATCAGACTTCATGTTCAAACTGTCCTGAAAATAAAACGCAAATTCTAGTTAGAATCACAGGAGAAAATGTTATGTGCTGCAGATAGAATAAAATTCTGCCAGACATACCATGATATTTGGTTTGCAGCACAATTTCTTGGAATTTCTCTAGATTCATCTGCTGGTTCTATACCTACTACCCTCAAGAAATTTTAACACAAATGTGTGCACTTAAAAGAGTAACCTTTATGTCATACTGTCCATAAATTTGTATGAACTGTAATCTTACTTTATGCCTTTTCTTAGAATGATAGTTCTATGATTTCTGTTTGCCTTTTTATTATTCTATTATTTCTTATACTTGGCATTATAAATTTATTTTTAAAACCCTTTCATTTAGGGAAGTTAGCTCAAATCTGATAATTGGAATTAGATTTTGCTTTTCACTACTGCAGGCTTCACACCCTCAGAGTTCAGTTCAAATTCAAATTGGGCAGTTAAATTCCAATTATCTTGCTCTACAAAGGCTCCTATACTACACCCTTCATCACATCTCAAACCTAGAATTTTAATTTTAAAAAGCATAATCTCACTCTGCACTGGCACATTACATTTTAATGTGAGCTATTTAAAACCAGTTAAGACCAACTGGTGGCTTTAGGATGGAAACAGGCAAAGGAGAAAATTTAACTGGCACCCGGAAAACATAGAACAGACTGTACGAAATGCAGTAGGCTAAGTATTTTGTTTGGCCAGCAGGTAAGTGAGGAGGGTTCATGAAAGGGATAAGGAGAGAGGAGGTAAATGCACAAGGCTTGCACTATTAAGCTCTGAGGGACAAGAGCTAGCTCTCTGCAGGGTCATTCAGATGTCTGCATTGCACTTCTCAGAGTCTGAGGATTTGGAAAACTAATTAGTTTCAGTGAATTGCAAGACATGAGTTATCTCTACACAAATAATAAGCTAATAAGCTAACATGGACCAATACAAAGTTTTACACAGACTTTTCAGGGCTACTGCTGAGACAGAGCTAGTAAAGGTTAACAGACTCAAGCTGCCTACAGATGATCAGTATCTGTACCAGAATCCCCCGCCTAAAATAAAAATGTCCATATAATATATAATTTTTCATTGCCTGCAGCATGCCAAACCTTAAAGAATTAGGGGGGAAATGTAGTTTGTAAAGGCTGGCTTTCAAAACTTTTGAGCTGCAGTAGATACATGGTAACAATTTTCTCTGTGGAGTCTATCGCTCATCCTGGGTAGTAATACACTATCAGCATATGGATAATTTTACTTTCAACATTTTTGCAAGTGAAGAACACTTTCATAGTGATAGTAGACCTACTAATCTTTCTCATGAGGAAAGGCTGAGAGACCTGGGTCTGTTCAGCCTGGAGAAGAGACGACTGAGAGGGGTTGTCGTCAATGCTTATCAGTATCTAAAGGGTGGGTGTCAAGAGAATGGGGCCACGCTCTTTTCGGTGGTGCCCAGTGACAGGACAAGGGGCAATGGGCACAAACTGGAGCACAGGCAGTTCCAGCTGAACATGAGGAAAAATACTTACTGTGGGGGTGACAGAGCACTGGAACAGGCTGCTCAGTGAGGTTGTGAAGTCTCCTGCTCTAGAGATATCCAAAACCCACCTGGACGTGTTCCTGTGCAACCTGCTCTGGGGCACCTGCTTTAGAAGGGGGAGTGGACTAGATGATATTCAGAGGTCCCTTCCAACCCCTGCCATTCTGTGATTCTGTGATTCTTGAATGAACAAATGAATCAATCAATCAACCAATGTTTCCTGACAATAATACCTAACGTTTCTCTCTGTTTCTATTTCTTTTTACTGAAGCATTATCTGGAAACATTCCTTTTAGTGTTAATGTTCCATAAGCATGTTTTTTTTCCAAACTAGTTACTAAGGGCTTGTCTCTAAAATATAATTGCACTAACCTCTGAAATAAATGAAGAATTGATTAAATATTTAATGAGTGATTTTTAATGTAGAATAGAATAGAACACAATAGAATATTTCAGTTGGAAGGGACCTACAACAATTATCTAGTCCAATTGCCTGCCCACTTCAGTGCTGACCAAAAGTTAAAGCATATTATTAAGGGTACTGTTCAACTGCATCTTGAACACTGACAGGCTTGGGGCATAGACCACCTGTCTAGGAAGTCTCCCGTGTATGAGCACTGTTTCTGTAAAGAAATGCTTCCTAATGTCAAACCTTACCTTTCCTGACACAGCTTTGAAATATTCCCACATGTCCGGCTTTCTGCCATGGCCTGAGACAAGAATAACAGCACTAGTTTGCCCTTGGGAGCCAAGTGGCAGAGGAATTGTCCTGGTTTGGGCTAGAACAGAACCAATTTTCTTTTAGTAAATTTACTTTTTAGTAAAGTCACTTCTGAGCAGCTGCATTCTCTGGAATTAACTGCATGTTTTTCAGACAGTGTTCACTTCTAGCAGTGATAAGGCTCGATGTTTATAGCTGGTGCTGGAATACCAGTAGGAATGATATGCAGAAAGGCTCTTGCTTATAGTTATTCCTATGGAGACCAAGGTCGATGCTTGCTTCTGCTAACTTTCTCATGTGCCGGAACTTAAAGAGCAGAGAAGTGGTCACACCTGCAACCCTGCGGGGGGGAGGAGCGGGTCGGACAGGTGACCCAAACATGACCAAACGCAGTATTCCATCCCATACGTGCCATACTCAGTATAAAGCTGAGGGATCACGAGGGTCATGCTCTCTTCTTCTACAGCCAGCGTCTGAGGAGGACTCTGTCCGTTCTTCTGTCTTCGTTCCCAATCTGTGCATTCCTTAATCCAGTTCCTGCCTGATGCTGAGTCCAGTCCGGGACTTTTCCGGGGCGTGCCCCACAGCATCCGGGTGACGTGACCATCATCGGGGGCAGCTCGATATTGGGTTTGTGTATATTTGTATATATTTCTTTTTTTCCCCCTATTATTATTATTATACCTTATTATTATGGTTAGATTAAAGCTGGTTTAACTTTTTCAACCCACAAGTCTCTTTCCCTTCTCTCTTTCCCTTTCCCTTTTGGGGATGGAGGGGGTTAACAAAGAGCATACATCTGTCATACATGTAATAGCCAGCTGTGACAGGAACACATCAGGGACTTCCAGCAGCTGTGCCCAATGCATGGCCACCAAGGACAGGGACAGCCCCCAGGCCGCCTGGGCACAGGCACTACCTGAGGGCCAGCATCCCAAAGGCCTTCCTCTGAAGTATGCTGCACAGATGGATGGTGGGCAGGGCTGCGGGGGCCCCATCACTTCCATGTCACAGTGCCACCACCTAGCAATGCAGCAGTCACAATGCCCCTGGGCAGGATTAAAGGGGACAGCCTCCTCTGACCCACTGCCAGCATGCTTGGCTTCGCCCTCAGGACAGAGCTGGCCTGGAGGTAACCCAAAGACATCCGAGAGGAAGCCCTTGACGATCTGGTGGAATTACTTCAGAGAGGACTGAAAAGGAACACTGGAGACTGGATGAGGCTGCTGGATGTTATCTGCTGCAAGGCCACCTCCTGGTGGGCCCACATTCAAAGCTTATCTGATGGATGGAAATTCTTTTCAGCTGGATAGCAGGGGCAAGACCAAGGGAATGCCTTCTTGAGGAGTACTGCAGAGCTCGCCATCCTCATCATCTGCAGACCCCAAGACAGCAGCCGTAAGAAATGAGATGCACAGATGTTGCTAGGTGTCCCAGTGCTTTGAAACATCCACTGGTGCCCTGCCAGGCACAGGAAGGATATTTGCCCCCAAGGTCGATCAGGCTGGGGGCGTTTGGTCACCTTGGGAAGTCCCTGAGATGGCTTCAGATTGAGGGAGAATAGCGGTTGGGCATCTTCTGGGAGGCGTGACCAGCCTGTGAGATGAGGAGGCAGGTCTTGCTCACATGCTCAGGGAATAGCCAGATCACCAGCTCTTCTGTCAGGAAGGAATTTTCCCCCAGGGCAGATTGGCACTGGTCCCTTGGGGGTTTTGCTTTCCTTTGTAGCATTAAGCATGATCACTTGTCAGGGCTCCTCTGGTCCATTTTGGCTAGGTGCCTGCTGCTCTTGCACCTCCAAGGCACTACTCATTCCCTGGTTCTCTCTGGCTCTTTCCCATAGCAGGTTTGGAGCAGGAGTGAGCTCTTCTCTTCCTTTGGCTCCATTTTTGCAGGTGTTCTGGCTTGTGCAAAACAGCCTTTCCTTGGAAGGACTCCAGGCTTGCTGCACTATCAGGAACCGATGCTTTTCAGCTCTCCCTGCGTGGAATACAAGTGCCGGGCTGGCACGAGAGAGCTTTTCATGCATCACTGGACAAGAATGACAACAGAGCAAGGTTTTGAAGGCTGAAAGTGTCATTGATTTTTGTCATACTTTTGAAATCACCCCACAGTACCACACACCTCCTCTTCTTTTGTGTGTGGTCGGTCCTGATCCTTATTCTTCAAGTTCTCACTCTTCAGGAAACAGGGACTGCTTGGCATGTACTCCTGCTGCTACTTTCTGTAGCTCTATGATTTGCCTTTGCCAGACTGCAAGGGATGTTTTTTCATGAAGAATGAAGAATGCTGAAGAATGCATCAGCCTGCTCCTGGCTACATATGTGCATTGTGTTAATGCTTGTGAGAATTGGCTCTGAAACACATTCAGAAAAATAAAAATAAAATAATAAAATAAAATAAATAAATAAAATACAATAAAATTCTGTTTCCACTTGTAACCTTTGTGATATGTGTACTTGAAAGTGTTTTTGGAGCTGAAAAACCCCTGGCATTTCAGGCAAATAACAGTGTCATTGTTATTTGACTCATAGTGAGTGCAGGGAATAGAATAGAATAGAATAGAATAGAATAGAATAGAATAGAATAGAATAGTTACGTTATGCCTAGAGTTATGCATGACAAGTTCTAACCTAGGCCTGAGGCTCCATCCAGGAGAACAGCTCTCTGCAATGCAGGTCCCAGGCCCGTCCAGGAGAGAGGGGCAGACACGGGCACAGCAACAGCATCGCTCAGGCAGGAACTGAAAGCCCCAGGCTGAGCTGAGACACCACGTCCCCTGGGCCCTTGGCAGGAGACAGTGGGGGTGGGGGTCACACCAGAGGCCGGTCCCAGCCATCGAGGCTTATGAGCACCCTCAGGACCCTGACAGAAGGAGACTTGCACTGCTCATGTGCTCTCCTTTAGACATTTATAGTTGGCCACTTTGGAGACAGAGCACTGGGCCAGAAGGACCTTTGTTCTGATGGAGTACTGTTGTTCTCAGGCTCTTTTGTTTCATTATGTTTTTCCAAGGGAAACAGCTCAGGCATTTCTAAAAATGAGTTCAAGGAGGCAAAAAAAACCCATGGGGAAATGAACAGGTATTGCTCACATCAAAAAAATTCACATCCATTTAGTTGGGGAGGGGAGGGGAGTTACAAAGTTACAAAGACAGCATTTTCAAGAGTTCTTGAGATAAGTTAGATACTTGTCATTTTCCCACTCGATTTCAATGGGAACTGCAGATCTGGTTCCTTTCAGTATTTCAGAAATTGTCATCTAAGAGCTGAATTATGAATCCCATTGCCGTTACATTGTATCCAGTTAGGCTTCCTAATGAGCACAAGATCTGTGCGGTACCATATATTTTGCTTAAGGTCTCTGAAATTTCAGTAAATCCCAACTGAAAGCCCTGGACTGCCAACTATCAAAATCATATCGGGTCTCCTGATATATCCCATTTCTTTAATTTCTGTGACTCTGACATAGTCATAGATTAAGAGTGAAGCAAAGAGACCTGAACCTGACTCACTAGGTGGTGGTGTCAAAAACTTGCTTTTACCACACGTCTCTGTTTCTACCTAGAAAAGTTGCTCATGGGGAAAAAGAAAACTGAAATTGATAAATTTGGCCTTTTGCCTGGGCATAGTAGACATCTGGTTGCCCAGGATATAGCACACATGCAGAGAATCTGTGTTTATAGGACATCTCAAACCAGTCATCCTTGTGCTGCTGGATGTTATCTACTGCAAGGCCGGCTCCTGGTGGGCCCACATTCAAACCTTATGTGATGACGGGGAGACAGGAGAGGGGNTACAAAGACAGCATTTTCAAGAGTTCTTGAGATAAGTTAGATACTTGTCATTTTCCCACTCGATTTCAATGGGAACTGCAGATCTGGTTCCTTTCAGTATTTCAGAAATTGTCATCTAAGAGCTGAATTATGAATCCCATTGCAGTTACATTGTATCCAGTTAGGCTTCCTAATGAGCACAAGATCTGTGCGGTACCATATATTTTGCCTAAGGTCTCTGAAATTTCAGTAAATCCCAACTGAAAGCCCTAGACTGCCAACTATCAAAATCATATCGGGTCTCCTGATATATCCCATTTCTTGAATTTCTGTGACTCTGACATAGTCATAGATTAAGAGTGAAGCAAAGAGACCTGAACCTGACTCACTAGGTGGTGGTGTCAAAAACTTGCTTTTACCACACGTCTCTGTTTCTACCTAGAAAAGTTGCTCATGGGGAAAAAGAAAACTGAAATTGATAAATTTGGCCTTTTGCCTGGGCATAGTAGACATCTGGTTGCCCAGGATATAGCACACATGCAGAGAATCTGTGTTTATAGGACATCTCAAACCAGTCATCCTTGTGCTGCTGGATGTTATCTACTGCAAGGCCGGCTCCTGGTGGGCCCACATTCAAACCTTATGTGATGACGGGGAGACAGGAGAGGGGAGAACTATTTCAGTTGGAAGGGACCTACAATGATCATCTAGTCCTACTGCCTGACCAATTCAAGGCTGACCAAATTAAAGTGTGTTATTGAGGGCATTGTCCAATTGCCTCTTAAACACTGACCCATTAGGAAATGCTTCCTAATGTCCAGTCTAAATCTTCTGTGGCACAGCTTTGAACCATTCCACAACATCTTATCACTGGATACCAGGGAGAAGAGATCAGCACCTCCCTCTCTATGTCCCCTCCTCAGGAAGCTGTAGAGAGCAATGAGGTCATTTCTCAGCCTCCTCCTCTACAAACTAGACAAGCTCAAAGTTCTTAGCTGCTCCTCATAGCACAAGCCTTCCAGCCCTTTCACCAGCATTGTTGCCCTCCTCTGGGCACGTTCAAGGGACATTCACATCCTTCTTAAACTGTGGATCCCAGAATTGCAGACAGTATTCAAGGTGAGGTCACACCAATGCTTAATACAGTGGGACAGTCACCTCTTTTGACCGGCTGGTTATGCTGTGTTTGATGCACTCCAGGATGCGGTTTGCCCTCTCGGCTGCCAGGATACACTGCTGACTCCTGCTGAGCCTGCTGTTGACCAGCACCCCCAGATCCCTTTCTGCAGGGCTGCTCCCCAGCCACTCCTCTCACAAATTATTCTTGTGCCTGGCATTATTCCATCCTAGGTGCAGAACGCTGCAGTTGGACTTGTAAATTTCATGTCATTCATGATTGCCCAATACTCCAATCAATCTAGATACCTCTGCAAGGCCTCCTGTCCCTCAAGAGAGTCGATAGCACCTCCCGGTTTGGTATCATCACCAAACTTGCTAATGGTGCATTCACCTGCTGCATCCAGATCATTGATAAATATATTGAACAGAACTGGCCCTAGGATTGAGCCCTGAGGAACACCGCTGGCGACCGGTCGCAAGCCAGATGTAACCCCATTCACTACAACCCTTTGAGCCCTGCAATTCAGCCAGGTCTTCAACCAGCACACTGTGTACCTGCTCATCCCACAGCTGGACAACTTGTCCAGTAGGATGCTGTGAGAGATAGTATCAAAAGCCTTACTAAAATCCATAAAACCTACATCCACTGCCTTCCCTTCATCCACTAGATGAGTGACCTTATCCTAGAAGGATACCAAATCAGTTAAACAGGATTTTCCCTTTGTGAATCTGTGCTGACTGTGCCTGATGGTTGCATTGCTCTTTAAATGCCTTTCAATAGTACCCAGTATGATCTTCTCCAGAATTTTTCCAGGAACAGAGGTTAGGTTTTAAGGTCATTTCAAGGTCATTTCAACTTCAAACACTGCACAAGTGTTCATGCATGAGTTTTGCTATTCCACCTGGCCACTCTTAGCACAGGAACTACTGGAATTAGAAAAAAGTTCAAATCTATGACACACATAGAGTTACTAAGATGTAATATGGCTATAGGTTTCAGGTTGAACACCTAGACAAAATATTTTCTGATATCTTTGAGAGATCATCTGGAACGTGTAGAAGGTAGCTCCCCTCCAAAGGTATATAACCAAAAAGTGAAAAGCACACTACCAGCTAAATGGGTAAGATATACATATGCAAGGAGGAAAAACAGTAATTTAGAACGGAAGTTATTACCCTCTTACATTGACAATCTTGTTATTGCTGAAAATATCAATTATTGGTTAATTTCATCCTGTTATCAGCTTCTACATAGTGAAAAAATGCTACTGTTGAGAAACTAGGAAGTTTAATGGATACAGTTCTTAGGCATAATGGAGTCTAGTTTCTTCACTCATGGCCCTGTTGCTTACAACAGTAATTTCTCTGATCTCAGTGTCACCTCTCATGTAAATAATCGCACATAACCAGAGGAGGAAAAAATGTAAATAAAACCAGGTGTCATACAAAAAGCTAGTATTAGTATAAATTAAAAGTGAAGAGCCAGATTCTTCCCTGAGCCTGAAGACCTTAAGTCAGTGTTAGCAAACGCAGGAATACTTCAGTTACCCAATACACTGTTATTCTGTTTTAATTTACGTTAACTTTAACCCCATTCTGTGTGTGAGTAAATATAAATTAGAATTGTACCTTCTCTCTTGAATACATGATCTTTGTGAGATTTTATACAGGACAGTGGCAGTGTAGCAGAGCAAATGGCCTGTCAGACCTCCTCAGCATTTTCCGTATGTATTGGCTTTCACCTAATACGCATGCTTTTCTGTCACATAGAACAATTTACACAGGGTCTGGTTTCCCGACCTTTGCGTTAACAGTGTAAGGATAACGACTTAAGGATATAAAATATCCAACTTTACATCCTATACTTTTTAAAACATAGACCACGTTGTTAGTGAATTTCTCCTTCTGTTAATAAAATGTTCTGTAACAAACATGGAGTAGGAACTCTAGGAAACTGCAAGAGGACACTAATCAGCTATAAGGAGCAGCTCTTGAGCAACTGAGTCCCCTTTTCTTTTACAATGCATTTTTTACATTAAGTTCACATCTTAGATTATGGCACGGCAGGTGTCAACTAAGCAGAAATGTTTCATAATTTATTATGGTATATGACAGGATAAAATGAGAACCTTATAATAAGATAAATGATGGACACTTTCCTGAGATCTTAATAAAATTAACTAAAACATTGTCTAATCTAATATCAATCTGCCTTAGAAAGAATACTAAATATATATTTTGTCTCAAGTAATTCCCTTGTAATTGGATATTATAGCACATTTCTGTTTCTTTCACTCTCTCCCTGCTTCCAGTAATAACAGGCAATGAACCAGTGTTCTGTTTAGCTTCTCTGGGAAACTAGAAGTAAAATTACTAAAGCCACTGGTATCACTTGGGTTAGAATTTCATGCTACTGCCAACTTCCTCTAGTGATCCTTCTTCTATCTGAGTTAAAAAGTGGTTCACTTGCATGCAGGTGAAAGAATGACACACATCCTGAGGTGACATTTTAAAAGACAACCTACAGCTTTATCATTTGTCTTTCTCTAGACCTAACTTCTCTCTTCAATGCACAATATAGGTCACTTACTACCTGGTCAGAGACAAAAAAGACAGTGGCAGCAGAGTCAATGTGACTGTCTCCAGATGTTCTTAGCAGAGGAGCTGAAGTGAATAATGTTGGAATAAGTCCCAGATGTGGGTCTGTAGTATGGTATGATACAGTATGTTAGTGGGAAAGTGATCTATTTATTTCAAGAATAGTTCTTAAATGAGTAAACAACTAGCTGAATAGAATACAGCTACAGTTCTGTAAAAAAAAAGCCACAGGGTACCTCAGCTATTATGATATTCCAGACAATGTAGATGCATTGTGATTGAATTATGAAAACGCGTAGATGAACCAATCCCCTCAGATTACTATGCCAGCATTTTAATGTGTGAATTAACATAATTGTTAATCTCAAGTAGCACTCTTGAGAAACACAGCAGCTAGGAGCAATAGTGATTCCAGCTGTTGAATATTTCTATGGCATAAGAAAAGGGTCACAGGATCCCCTTATCAGCATCTACTCTTCCCTGCCTACTCCAACACATACTGCAGGCCTGAAAAGAAGGCAGCAAGACAGAAGCTCCCTCATCTGCTAAATCGGTTCACAGGAAAAACTTGTTATGGAAGGCAAGAATTGAGCACTTCTGAACCTGCTGTACTTTAGCAGTAGACTGGGAGAAAAGAGGTACAAAAGACACTTTAAAGAATTTCTGCTTCCCGCCTTCCCCACACTATGTTGTACACAGTTCAGATACAGCCAGGAGTTGGGCCAAAATGTTTGGTGTGGCTATATTGTACTCCATCAGACAGCTGGAATCATTTTAAGTTGCTATTTTAATTTGAGACAGAAGTTGTGTCTGTTTTTCTTTTCATATTTAATCTGTTAGCGAAGACTGAGCTTTTCCTTTTCCAAAAGCTCATTTGGAATGCAGTTTATTCCATATTTCATTTTCCTTGTATTTCATCTAATTGTATTTTTAATGGCTGAATTCTGCATTGTTATCCATCCTCTTTACATTTATATCATAATTGCCAATCGATTTGGCCCTAAGTTTCTTAAAGATCATGTAAGAAGGGAGATTATTCTTGGAATGCAAATGCTTGAATTTTAATTGCAGTGGAGGAAGAAGCTTTGTACCTGTTCTACACGAAAGCCCAGGAATTTTAGAACTGAATTCTCCCCCAGAACTGTTTCTACTATCAGCAAATGTTCAACTGCATTCTATGAATATTATTTGTTGAGTAAGAGAAATGCATCGTAGCGACATTTTTCAAGACAGCAAAAAAAAGAAATGAGATATCTTAAGGACAGCTTCCTAGAGGCTTTGTAAGATAATTACATTCTAATTCCTACTTCTATATAAGAAACATAGCTGAACAAAGTCATAATGTTTAGTCCTTTAGTTTTTCCTGTTTGGCAAAGCTTCCTCACTTCAGCTTCTCAGGACAGAGGAGACAACTGTATTCAAAGTACAAAGTATACTTTACAAAATGTTTTTCTACATGCCTCTTCATGGAGCATGAAAAGTAGATGCCCACTTGCTTGTCCCTTTCAATACTGTATTGTTGGCTCCTGGAAGACAGTAGTGTAGTGTGTGAACAGAGCAAGAGAGGTTTATTTTGTCTGTCAGCTTCTCTCATGTCCTTTGAAAAGTAGTTTTTTCTGAGGCATTGAGAACACTTACATTCAGAACTATTAAGTCAAGAGCAACCTCTGGTTCTCAGCAATGCTGAAAACCAGGCCATGGGCATCTGACTTTTGCTTTCTTTTTCAGAAAAAAGGCTTAACTAAAAGTGCAGAAACTATACTTCTTAACCTTGCAACTATCTTCTCTTACTTCTTTCTACAGGGCTTTCATTCCCTCCCTTCAGGCACTCTCTCCATCTCTCCAATATCATCACTTCTCTCCACACGTGTTCTTTCCCTCCAGTTGTTACAGTTAGTCTCCCTCATTCCCTCTTCACTCTCATTTTCTAGCTGATGGTTTCCAAGAAGTTGTCTGTTCTCCATATTATCCTCATGGCTACAGTTAGTGCCTTTCCTTCCTATTCCCAGCCAATCCTACCTCTTCCCAGTTCACAAGTGAACCCCACCCTCTCTGTCTAGATTCTTGGTAGACAGAATTCATATTCAACAGCCAAGTAACCAAATGTTTAGTACCACCTCTTTCACCCTAATAGTGCCACTCGATAAAATACCTACAGTTGAAGTAGTATAGTAAAGATTTTATTACAAATGTGCTATGAATTGAGAAGCTTGCCACTGCAAGCACATTTATCTAAAATCATGCAATGTACAGCTGTTGTTTGCTGGCAACACACTTAGAATGCCTGGAGTATCCCATGATTATACTGAATTATATTGTTCTTTCTAGCTTACAGAAGGCTTTTTCTTTCTTTTAAAATATGCCATCCTTTGCTTCAGAGTTGTCATATGTACTTACAATAATTTCTTTTGTATAAACAAATTTTTCTGCTAAACAACATCAACTCCTATATCAATTGGCATACTGTGTTACTGGGTTTTGTTAGAAACTGCAAAAGAAATGGTCTTCCTGCTACAAGCAGAGACATACATGTGCAGTGAGGAACTCTGATTCTGAATTTTCAGGGATCGGAATAAACTCAGTAGGACTATCTGCTGTGTCATGCTAACAGGTCCTCCACAGGCTTGACCACCCTCATAGCAGGAGTGTGGTACAACCCAAAGGTCTATGTTCTTTTTCATCAAAACAGTTTTTAAAAAGGCAAGGGCCAAGATTTGCAAATGCAACCAGTGACTTAAAGGCAGCAGCCAAAATATACATAGTAAGAAACCAGGTCCACTTTGAATATCTCCCAAAGGTGGGTAAGGCAGATGCTCCTCTTTTCTCTCAAGCCACTTAGACCATGACTAAATTTAGAATAAAAGACCAGTTGCACTTCTGTGCTTTGGTTGAATTTCTAAATCCATTTAACTGCTGAAAGTTGAATGGTTATGTAATTCTCTAAATTTGAATAGTATCTCATATATTATTAACAAGTTGTGGGCTCGTAAACTACACAGCTGCATCAGTCAATGATTGCCAGCCACTTTCTAAAAAAGCACCATCTTACATAAAAAATCCTCAAAGGTCTTACTCGCTGTCACAATGATTCATTTGCTCAACAGCACTCAAGGTGCTGTTACTTTTTGCACAGATCTTTTTACCCTAGTGTTTGGCCCAGTGAATCTAACTGCTCCCTCTCATAAGTCTTAGAGTCTAATAAGAATAAGAAAGGGCACATGCAACTGCCTTCGGCTACTTTACATGAATGGCTTGGTACAGAATCACAGAAGGTGTTGGAAGGGACCTCTGGAGAACATCCACCATTTACAAGTTGATCGAACTGGAACAGCCTTTAGCCCATGACAGTTAAGACAAACTGTATTAAACGCCATCCCAAATTTTTAAAATTAATAACATGATAATAAATCTGTACATTTGAGGATAAAAGAGGAAGAATATTGAACATGATGGTTGATGAAAATAAAACATTAATAAAATTTAGTCAGATGGTTATTTCAGTAAATTGGATGGAAAAATTAAACTGATATGTTTATTAAATTTAAGAGATATCCACTCCAAATACTCATTCAATTCACCGAGACTACACGAATGAGAGTACAAAGATTTGGCTACCAGTTCAAGGAGGACACAAGGAGAGAAATACATTCAACCTCAGAAAGTATGTGAGGTCAGCAGAAAGCTTTTTTTTTTAACGCAGCTGTCCTCTTTGGCTGGACAAGGGTAAAGGAAATAACTTCTCACCAGACACAAACTGCAGTACAGTCTTTGGCAAAGACAGTTTTCATACAAAGCCTGCATTACTGTGCACTACTACTCATAAAAAAAAGATTAATGAAATTTCTTCTTCAGCAGCTTAAAGTAGTACACAGAAAGAGAACAGGTTTGTAAAGCGAGTGAAGAGTTGAAGACTTGATATTAAGACACACAAGGATGTGCTGAAACAACATTAGTCTCTCTCTTTCATAGTCTTCTTTGATTTGGCACGTGATTTTAATCACTCTGCATCAAAAGGTTCTCAGCCAAGTCAGTTGACTGACTGCATACAGCCCCAGCTCACCAAAAGAATGAAGTAAAAAATGCTATCTTAAACTGCTGCAGTTGCAAACATGTTTTATTTAACATCTAAAATGCCATATGAGTACAAACTTGAAGATAGCAGCACAACAGATACTTGAAGGCCTCTACAGTGGAAAGGCCTACAATAAAAAAAGACCTCTACAGTAGAACTAGTGGGTTTGGGAATTATTGCATTCAAGAATAATTAACAGTTCAATAGTCCATTTTTTTGTAAAAGAAAAGCATCTCTTTTCTTCTCCTTCATCAATAATTCCTAAGGAGGGTGTTACTACATTTAGATAATTACTTTTTATAAGCAAATTAACTATAATTTTTTAACATACATAGTGGAGGCATATTCAGTTCAGCTCAGGACAACCTGTGAATTTCCTAAAATTCCAGGAAAATGCTGCTTTCTTGTTCTTTGTGATAGCACTCATACTCCCAAATATACTCCCTCTGAATTTTTTCTGGCATGACTACAGCTTCTCCTTAGATGTTGAGGGTAGCTTACTTTCCGTCTTCTGCTTCTACGTCTATCATGAGTTCAAAGGTTGTTCCATCCAAGAGCCATAAACATGACAAAGGATTCTACCAAATAATTTTCAAATGGCTATAGAAAACTTTTTAAAACCTGATTTTTGAGAGTTAGTCTAGTCTTCTGACAGAACTCAAAATTTAAAAATATATTTCAGAAAAGCAAAAGATAAACTAGAATTTTTAGAAACTGAGAAAGGCATTTTCTAGCCTTTGAATTTGCTGGAATGGAAGACCAGAAAAGCTGAAAGCTGGCTGCTTATTCCTTTCGGAGACAAAATTACAGAAGAAAGAAAAACAAATATTACCAAAATCCATTTACATCTGATTTCAATGTATTTGTGGATTATGAGAGGAAGAAATTGGGATTGACTGGGTCAAACAGTAGGGTCAAAAGAACCAAAAGTAGGTGTGAAAGAACTTTTGACTTCAGTGAGATCGTATTAGAGGTCAAGTTGATTACAGGTTTTAAATCCACGTGATTTAGTCTGTGACAAGATAGTTCTGAGTCCTAAGGAACACTATCATACTGGAAAAATGTGCCCTACACAGGGATTAGACAAGACTGATTCAATACTAAAGCCAAAACTCAACAAATTGTCTGAAAAAAAAATTTACGTATCACTACAAAAGCTACCCCATTGTGGAAAATTTTCTAATTAAGTGAACCATCAATAGTGAACTAAAATCACAAAAGAATGGAGATTTCATACAAGTTGTTCTACAGTGAAATCTCCAGATGTGACCACCAGGAAAAGTATACTTTGCTAGTAGCTAGTAAAAGAAGGTAAGTCCTATTTCCAGATACATCTAAGGTGACCTGTAGCCATTTCTGACTAAAACATTGGTTTTAGTGCTAAACTGTATTATTAACCAAGAGACTCTCAAATAAATGTTCTTACTGGGAACATTCATAGAATCATAGAATCATAGAATGGTAGGGGTTGGAAGGGACCTCTAGAGATCATCTAGTCCAACCCCCCTGCTAAAGCAGGTTAGCCTAGAGCAGGTTGCACAGGAATGCATCCAGGCGGGTTTTGAATATCTCCAGAGAAGGAGATAAATTGAGACATTAAATATGTCTCCCTTCAGGCAGGTCACCAGAAAATCAATATGAAGTTTTCAGTGGCTCCCATGCAAATCTAGCTGTGTAAGATTTCCAGATCTCTACTATTCATTTAACTTTCTCCAGCTGCCAAGTAATGCTTTTATTGTCAGTTATTATCTAAACTAAATGTGCCACAATAAAATCATCCCTGAAACTAATGTCATTTGAAATATAGCTGTACTTCTAAGCGTAAATTCAGACTTATAAAATAATGCAAAAAAAAATTGTATTCAGTAACAATTTTAATTAGTATCTTCCACGCATGTAAATTAGATATTTTACTGGTAAACAGGCCACAAGTTGAGTTTATGTGGTAATAAAAAGTTGTTAATGTTTTGTACATGGCAATTTTAAATTGCCATGCCTTCAGTGACAAAGATTTCTGGAGCATGTGCAGTATCACAAATCAAAGTATAATTCAGTCTGCAGGGACTTCAGGAAATCTTGTCATTCCACATAGTCAATGTGAGGTCAACACTGAACTCAGACCAGGATGCTGAGGACTTTTTTCATTATAGTCTAGTTTTGGTTTGGGTTTTTTTCTCTTGGAGCTATCTCTCAGTATATCAGTCAGGTGGTCACGTCAAACCATCACATATTTGTTTCTGTTAAACCTATAGACAAATACAGAGAATGGAACAGATTTGCCATATTTCATCCAATGCAAATTATGGTTTTTATTATTTTTCATCAACTGCTCTACATTGACTTATTGAGCACCTGTTTAAAGAGCTTTATATTTCAGACACGTACCCTTCTGAGGACTTCAGGAAATCTCATCCAACCTTCTCTTCAAAATAAGGCCAATGCTGAACTCAGATTAGGTTGCTCAGGGCTTTTTCTATTAAAGTATAGTTTGGAGTGGGGGTATTTCTCTCTCTTGAAGCTACCTCTCAGTACATCTGCAGGGTTGTACCAATGTATACGGATTTCAAAGTCATGATTGTGTCATCAAAAATAACTTCCAGCACAGTATATTGGATCAGTGCTTGGAGTTTCTTTTCTTCTTCTCTGCTTTTTTTATTTTTTTAAGAAACTACCAATGAGGACAATAACATGCTAGAGCGTATTTGGATGGTTTTGTTACACAGTGTTCATCCAGCTTGTACAAACATGAAGCCAACACTCAACTACACAAAAGCAACCAGAAATCAGCAGATGACAATAGTGCCCCCATTTGCATTTACTCTGCTTTAAAAACATTTCAGAGAGAATGATTTATTGTTCCCATATTTGGAAGATAAGACTCCCACCCTATTTTGACTTAGATTGACTCAAGTGTGTTATAGTTAATAGTTACAGTTATTATAGTTAAACACTATGATATCCCTGAATGTATAGTCCCTAAAATAGATTGAAATTCAGTTAATATTTTTGGTAAGATAAACATTATTCGTTACATAAGCTTTGAACAAAGAGTGAAAACCAGGAAGTGACAATGAGAAGGTAAAACTGAGAAATCATCTTGAAAATAACCTAAGATAAAAGCAGAGCTTCTATCTGATTCCCCTTCCCCAGCTTTCATAGCAACCATTTTATAAATCATTCCAGAGTGTCATATCATGAAAGCAACAATGACCACCATCAGTAAAGAAATCACTATTATACCCTTCCAGAGTTTTTCCCCTCTTTTCTGGAAGAGCGTTTATGCAAGTGAGAGTTACAATAATGGTTGGAACAAATTACCTCATGGACAGGTGCTGGGCAAAGCAATCACTGAACTGGAGTGTTGCCACTACACCTCACTCTTGGCTGGATCTGCCCACAGCAGAAAGCTTAGCCATAACATTTGAATTTCACTCATCAGCCACTTCCCTTTTTTCACCCCTTACTCCTTCCTCTGCCAGTGTTTTCCTTTGAATGCAATTGGGCTTTGTGCAGAGCTTATTGAGAACCCAATATAATTCTTAACTATATTCATTCAAATGTTGGATGAAACAAGAATAGAGTCAATTTTAAATCCCTAACTAGTGGTAGTGGTAGGTATAAAAATCTTCCAGTGTTGGAAACTCTGGCTGCCTAATACAAAGTCTTTCTTTCAAAGCATGGGTTATTCTTTTCTGATTCATTTGTGGTTTTCTTCTTTTCCACTTCACAAGCGTACCTCTGCATTTCTTCAGTACTTCCCCTAGTGTCTTCAAACATAACTTCATGCTAAATCCTATATTGGAAAGGCCAGGTTATTTTTTTGTTTTGATCTGCAATTCCCCCCAAAATACTTACTTAGAAAGCATTTCAGAGTGTTTATAATACAGAAAAACTTGCTTAACAGAATTTACATTTCAGCTGTAATCCTGCAATAGAACAGTTTCTACACATTCCTTGTTTGTTAGTGAAGTGTTCCTGGTAACATCTGCTCCAAAATCTTCCCCCAGAACCACATCTATAGGGAAATTTGTAAGTTGATTCAGATCCACAGCTCTGCTTCTCAGGAAAGAGCTCTTCAAGAAGAGGGTTGCTGGTCCTTGAACTTCAGATTTGGCTCTTAACCATAATGCTAAATTGACTATGGGATGTTTCATAAAGTTCAGTATTAAAGGCTTTGTCCCCTTTCAGAATTAGACTAGTCTGACTTGGATCCACAGTCCATGTTTACTTTACACCATTTACAGATTTTTCCCCCCCCGATCAACAACTCTTTGCCTGAAGTTAGTTACTTCAAAGTCTTGATTCATAGTGCCATTGCAACTGAGCCTCTGGACTTTAACGGTTAAACTCTAATAAGAAATTTTCCACGAGAAAGCATTCCAACAGCTGGACCACAGATCAGGATGCTGCAAGACTACTGTCAGCTCTGTTCCTCATTATATAACATCTTTTTTGCAGAACTGTGTTCAGTGCTAAACCTCAAACTAGTCTTAACCTGAGTGCAAAATTTGATAAACTATACCATTCGATTCTATATAGTATTGCTGAATCCAAAGAACAGAAATACATAATGTTCACCACAAGCAATTACAATTTCTCAGTTCAAACAACATATACACAAGGAATAAAACTTTCAGAAATTCTAAAAATCACATAAATGCTAGCATCTTTATTTACAAATGGAAGGAGGTATGTAAATATGACAATATTCCCAAGTGTAAAGAAATTATACTTACTCCATAAGTATTTTTTAATAGTAGTAAGTACAGCCAGTGTTGAGGAGGTAATAAAGAGGAGCTACTGTGCACTTTTATATATACAGTGACCATTGTTATCTCTTTAAAGTAAGGAGAAGTGTAGAAAGTAGAAAACTTCAATGCAATTTCAATACATGAGAACAAAGAAGGTAAGTCTATAGGATTCAGAGCAGTATACAAAGAAATCACTCAAACTAGCTGTAGGGAAGCTCTGGTTTCAAGTTAAAACCTAGAAAAGACTTCTATGTATATATTGCTGCACTGTAATTAAACCATTACATTGAAATACAATGCTATTAACACAGCATAGTATTAATGATGAGTAAAATAAACAGGAACTGTCATTGCCTAATGTCTGACTTCTTCAGAGTATTTTTTACCTACAGATATTTGAAAGGCTCAAAACAAAACAGCAATAGTTTTTCAAAACATTGTGATAAAACTATTTCACTTTTTATTCTGACATAGCACATTTAAAATAACATTGTTTTTTAAATTTTTCAGGCCTTTGAGTAGCTAGGGCAGGTCTGAGCCCCTTGCCATTTCCCTGCCCCTACTTATTTCTCTAAATTCTCTGAATTAGGAGTACTTGACTCAGGTAATTTGAGATAGATGTATATTTTCCCCACCTTCAACAAGTACAGCTTCACAACAGTTTCCATGCCAGAACTCTTCTTTTTCGGCAGTTAGTCAGAGCATTTGTCTCTGTAGTATGGAGCATTTTACATGAGTTAAGAATGACACAATAACCACACTATAGTTGGAAGTAGATGAACAGCCTTACAGCTGTATAGCATATTGGCAGGTAAATAAGAGAGTAGCAAAAAGCAAGCTTACAGTGAAGAGTTTACATATTTTAATTACAAACAGGAAGAAAGCAATGACTTATGTGTGCAGACGATGGACTAAAAGTCACATTGCTGACAGATGCTGTGTGTCCTCCCAGTTTATGCAAAAGAGTAATTGAGTGCATCTCATATATGTAAGCCTAAAAAACAATGAGATTATATTTTCACTTTAAATATATCACATTCTAGAAGCACTAAGTTATAGTTTAGGATGACTAAAGATACAGCCTACGGAGAAGTCAGAAAATTTTCATAATAGCTAAACAGATATAAATCATCAACATCTTAGAAGTTATTTCAGGATAATTTAGTGAATACTTAACTCAAGTGAAAAAACCCAAAGATTTAGAAAGAACAATGCAATCTTTTTCCCTTAAATAACTAAAGATTAGGTATATTTTATGTAGGAAGTTAAAAAAACGACCCTTTTAAAATTTATTTTTAAGGATGCTCAGAATTTAAACTCTTTAAGTAGAAATATTACAAACTAAACCCTTGGATTCTGAATTTGATAAATGTTATGTTTGTTGCTACATTAAATAAAATTTTTCAGTTTCTGCATAGGTCCTTGCAGTTTTTAATTGAACAGCATAGAATTCGGTAACAAATCAATATATTATGGGTGATGTGTGTATCAATGGAAAAAGCATACTGCCTTTGTTTCTCAAAGAAGGGAAAAGTGCTTTCCAAGGAGTAAATTAAATTTAGTAGCAAAATAATTATATTCTTATTGGTACAGCCTCAAATAATGAAAATGCTAATGCAAAACAGCATTAAGAAACCAATCCAAAATTCAGTGAAACTCATAGACATACTAATACTACAAAACCAAGATGGATTGTGATATTAAATTAGAATTATCTTACATTAACAAAACAGAAAATGTTTTAAAATAAATCCTGTAGTCCTCCACATAAGAAGCACTTGTGAGAGTCACTTGCAGGCACATATGATTGTTTTAGACTATGCCTTATCTAGTAAAAATAAAAATTATATGCAGGATACAGTCAGACAGTATGCATATACAAGGCATATAAAAAAAGACACATAAGGTAGAAAATATGCAGATTTATTTGGTACATTATAAATAGAATATATATCTCAAACAAAAGAATAAATTGTAAAGCATGCAAAAAAATAGTAAAAGATTATAATCCAAACTTCACAGTTTCAATAAAAATTCAAATGTTCCATTGTCTTTACTAAGTCTCTGCAGTTAAGACTATGAACATGGAATTCAGAGCACAGCCTAACATAAACTAAACCAAACTGTGCATACGCACTATTACAGCAGTGTATTATTCTGCGACTTGCCTGAAGTTTTTTGTTGATAGTACCCTAAAATGAGTTTAATCATTCAGACCCAAAGTAGTTCAGCTTCCCCTAGCAGATGGCTAACTGCAACAAGATATATGTCCCAAGAACTTGTGGACTCAACTGAGAGTCTTCCCAGTTTATGAAGATTCATGGACCAGGACCAATGCAGGTCCTGGAAAACACTTAATTCATCACTCAGAAAACAAATCTTATTAGCCAACTCCAAAGATTCTCTAGTCCAAACCAGCACTGAACACCGGATAGCCCTCAGTGTCAAATATTCCATCCATGTCCATATTCACTGAGAAGCAAACCAAGAGGCAGACTGTAAATCTGCTTCATTGCGTTTAGTTTATATACCTCACATATCCTGGATTCATTCCAGGATATGGAATTAAAACCATCTATTGGCATAAATGAAGTACCTAAAACCAGACAAAAAAGTAGGTATGCATTTTTAACCTGTAGGTCTTTTGTAGCATTTCACACAGGTACTGCCATACTAACTGGGAAAGTAGCAGAGTCCCCATAATATGTTAAAATCATTGCATCCTTCCTAAAAGGATACAGCAAATGGTTGTTAATTGGAAAGTCTACCTTAAAAAGTAAGACCCTCCTCCCTACTTTTTAAAATCTCAGGAAACTGGTCATAGTAACAAGTATTTGATTGTCAGTAACATAAAAGCAGTAATTTTTTTTTTGTTTTAAAACATACGGCCATACCACATACTACGACTTATACCACTTGGGACATGGTCAGTTTAGAAGGGAAAACATAGGTAAGGAGAACCCAAACAAAATCAGTGACATAATGACAAAAAAGAAAGCATTCTGATCTGTCTGTAGACATGAAACTATTTTCTCTGATGGAAAGTACGAGACTATATATTAGTAAATTTAGTCTGTATACAGGACTACTCAAGTTCTTGCTGGTTCCATACAGAAACACCACAATTGCTGTTTGTACATACCTCCAGTTAGTAATAAAATTCCTTGTTGAAGTAAAAATATTAAGAGGTAGTGTTAATTACTTCACATACTAAACAGATTACAATATTGCAAAGTAATTAGGCTCAAACAGAGAAGGTTTCAGAGTTCTAACGTAACAGTACCCTTCAAAATTTCCCTATTTTATAGGGCTACATCCATCCATTCTAACTCTTCCATAGTAGCTCTCCATTCTTCACTCTGATCATACTATACCATGACTCAACTGGTATCAAAATTATCAGATGCTGACACCTGTATCTTATCTTAGTACCTGTAACATTATGCTCTGTTCATCATAGTCAAGCTTTGTCACACTGAGTAACACCTGGCCCTACAGTCCAGACTTCCCACAGGACTTCCCACAGAACAGAGAGTGCTAGCAATGACATTTTTACTCCAGCAAGGATGAGGTGTAAAGACTGCAGTCAGTTTGCACTCCACCACCACCACAGTACCAGGGCAGACTACAGTGGTCATGTTCACATAATTTACAGGAATCTGCAAGTCTCAAGAAAATGAGATATGAGATGCTGTAGAAGGCCATATTCCAGGAAGACTCCAGAAAGGAAAGGAGTATGCTGAGTGAGAGGAGAGCAAAAAGCATTACAAGCTGCACTGCAGTCTCCAGAACAGGATGTCCTCTGCATCTAACTGACTGAAGAAAGGGAGTATTCGTGAAAACAGGGAAAAAAATAATTCTTGCCATATCCCAAAAAAATCCTGTGGACCTCTTGTCAAAATGTTTCAATAGTATCACAATACTCAGTAACATCATGACACTTTTTATGTGTTTGTATCAAGAAAAATTCAAGTCCCGTTTCTCATCGCTATTGTACACAAGTCCATCCCTTCTGGAACTGTGGGAATAACCAAAACAGGACAAATATATTACGTTTCTTAACACACTACAGAACTTTGTTAGATATGAGACGTTAAACAGAATAGAAGTGAATGAGGAAAGTACTGGAGAGAATAAAATCAACTCTAAAATTCAGGTGTTTGGTATGTAGCATAAGTCCACCTGGCACATGGGGAGCTAGTAAAATAGATTTACAAAACTCCTATTGTAAGCAACTATTTCCCTTCACAAGCTAATGACTCTGCAAATTGAGTTTTTGGAATGCCTGCATCAGTTTTTGGCAGAGAGACAGGACTATGCTTTCTATCATTGGCTATCTTCTCTTTCTGACCCCAAATTGCCTTACTGTCACTTTTCTTCTTCAAGCCTACTCTCCTCCCTCCCTTTCATGGAAGTAGGCACAAAGAAGATGCAAAGTCAAGGACAGCAAGAGTCAAGAGCTCAAAATGATCTGAATCATAGATCTACAATGCCTTCAGATAATTTCTGAGCCAAGAAGAAATATGGCTCCATGTTTTAACCAAGAGAACAAATCACAGAGAGAGATGGTAAGTGAAGCTGAAATTTTTTGGTCATGATCTAGTGGCTTAGAGAGCTTTGCCAAATTTATCCCATATAAATTAGTTTTCCATGCCAGGTTCTTAGTTAAATTTGGGGAGGAGCACATTCATTTTTGGCTTAATCTCTATGTCCCATTTCATCTCTCTAAAATAGGTGTGATAATATTTCACTAGTTTTTTGAAGACAAAATGTTTATGAAACCTGGGTATTCTAGTAATCTATGCTTTTTCAAACAATTCCTAAATCAACCATTTGGCTCATATCTTGCTTTCAAAAAATGCTGTGAAGCAGTTGTGCAGCTTCAGTAGATTCTAGCAAGCACATGTTCGGTTGTCTAAAAAGAGATGTTAGCTACTCACACTTCTCAACCTAAAAAGCACCAAACTTTTACCTCCCACCTTCCAAGAAACGCTTCTAAGCCCTGAGCAAGTGTTTCGGTTCAGATGCAGTGCCCTTCTGAATTATCACATTGTGTAAGAAGATTCACTGGGTCAGAGAAAAGTAATGACAAGCAAGTACAGATCAAAGCTCATCCAGAGCTAACCACTGAAGCATTCGTTAGCATGGGAAAGACCTTTACTCTGATCTTTACTACAGAAACTACTTCCATGTTGAACAGCTGCTAGACAAAACACACAGAACATAGCTAGGAACACAACTTTCTCACTGTACTTCACTCCTACAATTCTATCCTAACAGAACTACTGCTAAACTTCTTTCTGATACTGTATTTCTAGCCCTATAAATCTTAAATATTTAGGTGTGGTAGTTCAGCTTCAACAGAAAAGGTGGCAGAATCTCTGACTACATCCCAGAATAGTTTATTATGTAGTGGTAGCTGTAATCTTCTCTTCCAATAACGGTGCTTTTAAGGAAAGTAATAGCAAACATATTAAATCAGAGTAATTTTGACAATTAACACAATAAAATGTAATTAGAAGAAAAACACCAACATAACAAGGTATAAAACCAGCTTCTGTTTAAGTAACTCTAGTCACAGACATTTAAGCTAGACATTGACAGTCTAAATTCTGAGAATAAAAGTCAACTTGGTGGAAGATTGAAAATAAACTTTTCAGTAAATTTATTTTTAACTTTACTAGTAAAAAAAACATTAAAAAACCAAAGGAAATAGTATTTTAACAGAAATGACATTCAGGTATTCCTAAGAAGCGGAACAACTCCAGTATAAACATTCTCCTACTATAGTCTGCCATCATTCTAGTTTTACTACATTTCTGATGTCATTCAAATTGCTTTTCTATTCTACACTTCCTAGGGTTTTTGTAGCATATTCTTCTCTACAGAAAAGAAAAAGTGAATTATAAATGATATCATAACACTAGCCACAGAAAAAAAACCACAGTTGAAAATATGAATTCAATGACATAGGCAGAACAGATTTTCGGCAAACCAAATGTAATAAAAAAGAAAGCAAAACAGCCTAGAAAGTACTCAGCAATACTCAAAATGAATATAATCTGTTGGAGACTATAGCCAAAGTCAATCCCTTTTTTTTATATTAAGACCAATTTCTTGTAATAAAAATACTGATTCAGTAGATATTCGTATTTCCTTTCCATTTCTGTCCAAGGGTCAGCCAAAAGTAAAAATAATTTACCTGTACCAATAGCTTCCAAATAAGTTTCCTGCACCCATAACCACATACTTACTTGTGTTTCCTTTCACTTGAAGTTTGAAGGAAATTTGGAGTAGTCAGTTTTCATTAACCCACAGTATGAGTGTGTATTTAGCACATTATATGTACATATAAGCTTCTACTTACTTCTTTAAATTTGTAGCAAGAGACAGGGAAGAAGGGTGAAGGTCTCTCCTTGAGGGGAAGAATTGGTATCCAAATGGAAAACTACTTGATTCTACTGCATTGGTACAGAGTGTGCTAAATAAATTGACTCTTTATCTGCAGAGTTCCACGATAAATTCTTTCCTCTGTTTTCTTACACTCTGTCTTCAAAGCAAAGCTGTCCCCATCTGTTCCCACTGTCTCCTAGTCCAATTTCTGGCCGTATGCATTTGAATCACACTACTTACACTCCTACTCTCTCCTGGGAAGAGAAAGATGGGGAAGAAAATCAGAAAAAGAAACACTGAAAGCATAAGAGAAAAGATGTCCTTGATGGCAGCTCTTGCACAGGGACAAGAAAAGCAACACCAGCTTCAAGAAAAGCCCCGTGTAACTGCTGCGGCTTTAAACCGGAGCACATATTTTACAAACAGATCACAGAAAAAAAAAAAAGAGAAAAAAAGACACTAGTATCTAAGATAACTAATTTGACTTTATGCAAATAGGGATTTTTTCTTCAGAAGTTTTGCATGGATTGGCCAAAGGCATCCCTTTCCTGCAACTATTTTTTTCTAATATTTCAAATGAGCTGCAGAAGATGGAAGTGTTAAAGCCTCTTGATAGAAAAATAAATACATAATCTTACTTACATTTTTATGAAGGATGTCTGAATTTCTTAATAAGGCATTAGTCTCCATTTACCTCCATTAGTGACATCAAACCTGATGCACACTCCCACACTACATGATATAATTGTTTGGCTTGCACTCCACCATCCCCTGTTTATACTGGGACACATCTCCCACTGAACCATGTATTTTTCCTCAATCTCAAGCTGAAAAAGCACCTGAACTACTCATACTAAAATAAAAAAATAACAATCAGCCTGAAGCAGACACCCAGCATGGAAAGTTTCAGCGCAAAATGTTCTCAATTATAAGCAACTGAAAACAGAATTATAGTGGAAAGCATTAGACTACCTTAACTATACACATCAGTGCCAAACCCACGCATAATAAAACAGCTTTCACAAGTATCCTAAGCACTGATTAACACTCTTCAGTCCCAAGATACCTTATACACTTGCCACATGGTAGCATGGAAAGTCTATTCAAACCTGTCACCAAAACGTTGAGCATAATATGCCCTCTGAGAGTCCCTTCCCCTTCTAATGCCACTCATGGAGGCTGTCTTTTTGGTAGTCACAGGAAATTGCCCACTACAGTAAGATCCCAGTTCCCATCCGAGTTCCTTTGGCATGACTACAAAAGGAGTAACAGTGAAAATTCATAATGTTCTTTGTTATTAAAACAGTTAATATTATTAAGACCAGTCATCTTTCAAGATGCAGGGGATACTTTTCAAATGTATCAGCATGCTGACAGTTACAGCTAACACACTTTGAATTTTCCTTACTAAAAGAGATTACATAAACAGATCTATGCCATATGTCAGATTTGCCCTGTAAGCCATCCTTCTTAGAAGCTTACAGTTTGTATTTTTCGTGATTCTAGTTTCTATTTAATTAGCCAATTTCAAAGCCTCATATATATGATTGGTTTAATTTGTCTGCCTGTGGAATTTATGTAGCACGAAACACTGCTGTATTTAGGTTGTTCTTACTTTTATAACATATTTAGGTTTGGCAGAGTACAGAATTATTACTTGAAGATTTTGTTCTAAGAAATTTACCTCACCTCTCATTATGAAGCAGCATGGTTGTATCACACCCACTCTGAAAATTGCCCTTTTCTGAATGCTGCTAAGACTCTCTTCTGTATCAGTTGTATCAATAATTGCATTCCCTGTTTGCATACTACTGTTGACTCTTCAACAAAAACATTGCACGATTCAGATGTTACAGAGGATCTTCATTCAGATGCAATGCAATCAGCTAGTAGGATTATAGGCGTGTGTACTAATGATACACAAAATTCAACTGCTGTCAGAGTTGTAGACTGAGAGGTGTACATATAGAAAACAAGCCCTGTGGGTATAAAACTATACATATAGAATCATAGAATGGTAGGGGTGGGAAGGGAC
>VZSC01014840.1:55182-84236 GCA_013398225.1 Steatornis caripensis | reverse complement strand
CGCCGCGGCGCACGCCGCCGTTGCCCTCTAGCGGCTCCCGGCCCGGGGCGCTCGGCTCCTGCTCCGCTCCCCTCGGGCACCCCCTCACCCCCTCGTCCTCGGCCCCCTGAGTCCCGTCGGGGCTGGCCCGTAGCGGCAACAGCTGGTTTGGGGGGGTTTTATTTTTATTTCCCCCCCCCCCACGGTTTGGTGCGAAACCCCCCAGGCAGCGCCGATGCGCGCCTACGTCTCCCGCGGGGGGGTTTCCCANCTCACCCCCTCGTCCTCGGCCCCCTGAGTCCCGTCGGGGCTGGCCCGTAGCGGCAACAGCTGGTTTGGGGGGGTTTTATTTTTATTTCCCCCCCCCCCACGGTTTGGTGCGAAACCCCCCAGGCAGCGCCGATGCGCGCCTACGTCTCCCGCGGGGGGGTTTCCCAGGTTAGGAGAAGTTTTTCCCCAAGCAAGGAGTCTCCGACTTGAGATTTTGGAGAAGGATTGAAACGGGCAGCTTGTTTCGGAGGCCTCCCTGGCTTTGTTTTAAACCGCTTCAAGACGAGAGGTGCGGTGTTTCGGTGGTGCGCGGCCAAGGCACCTGGTGCCGATGCGGTCAAGAGGGAGGTAGGGAGAGCGCGTGGGGGCCGGGGGGCCCAGCTCGGCGGCATCACGGCGCGAGGATCGCCTCGACACAAGGAACGGAGGGAAGTGAGAGGCAGGCTCAGGGGGTGGAGGGGTATTTGTAACGGGAGGGAAAATTTTGTGACTTCTGGGATTGATGGAGGGCCTTGTGAAATGCGAGCGAAAGAGAGGGGCCGGAGAATCCCCGCGTATTTTCAAGGGTGCCGGAAGGGCTGTGCGCTCTTTGCTCACTTACCTGTTCGCTCTCTCCCTTTACCTTAATACATGAGGACCTTCAGGAAACCAGAAATGTCCTGCTCTTCCCAGGGTACGACATGGAAGCGTCTTTCTGAAACTAAACTGTCTGCTGGCAGAGCCCCAGGCTGGGTGTTGCTATTCTGGTCCCTGCAGTAACAGGAACCATTTTGCATGACTTGTCAGGACCTGCTTCATCCCAGACATGAGATCACAGTCTCATTTTTCATTTATAAATAAATACCTTCCTGCCAGGGCTGGAAATATGATGGAAGTATAAGTGAAGGCTTCCTGAGTCTGCCGGCAGCCTGAAACGCTGCCGGCTCGGTGCTACGCGCCAGTTGCAGTGGTCCCAAAGAGCCGGGCAGGGGGAGAACACGCTGCAGGAGAGGATGAAATGTGTTGTCATCCCATCCTCTGCAGACCTGTCCGGAGGCGTTTGAGATCTTGGGCTCTTCCTCCAGCGCTGGTCCGCACAGAAGAGGGGTGGGTAGCGGTACGGCACTGCCACGCACTGGGACTGTGGTCCCTGGGTGTCCCTTTGCAGTGGCCGGTGCCTGACATGGGAGAGAGGAAGGGCTTTGATAAGATTTTAAAATGTGGGGGATTTCTTAATATGAAGGCACCGCTAAGGAAAACTGTTTTTTTTTCTCAAAAAAAAAAAGGGAGAAGAAATGGGAGGACATCAACAACACGTGCAAACCACAGCCTGCGCGCTCTGCGCACGACAGCTGACACGTGTGCCAGGTAAAATGTTAATGAAACCTGGGCCGTGGCTCGCACAGAAAATAGACGAGTGCAGAAAAAGTAAAAAAAAAAAAAACTGAAAGAAAAGGAGAGACCAGGAAAAGAAAGTGATACAGAAAAGTCAGAAGACTGCAAGAAAACCCCCAGAATCAGTATGATAAGGGGTGGTCGTGGTGGCGTGGGGCGCTGAGAGAAAGCAAGAGGAAGCTATTGCGAAGGATTTCTTGGTTTTGCTTGTTTGTTTTTCTTTCTCCGTTACCTGAACTGTCCCCAGGTGATTACAGGATTTCACCAACTCGCTGCGTGACCTCCCAGAAGAGTTTTATGGCCCAGGACAGATCCTGGTGGCTGTCACCATCCAGAGCCGCTGGCCCAGCAGCCAACAAATGTGCCCGAGCCCTGCCAGCACAGGGACCCTGTGTCTGCTGCGCTGAGCCCTGTCTGAGCCCGCCAGGCTGCGGAGCAAAAGCTGTCAGGGCTCCAGATGATGTCGGGTGCTGGACACCGCAGGGTCCTGGATGGTGTTTCCGTTCCCCCCCTGGAAGGTGCTGCCCTTCAGGAGCAGAACAGAGCACAGGAGCATCCCTTGAAGCTGTCAGCAGTGCCCTGGAGGCTCTGGCTGATTTTGCAATACGGGGGCCACTCGCATGTCCCCTCCCGCAGGCAGCACGGAGGGAATGGGGAGGTTTTGGTGATGTGGTGAGGAGCTGGGGCAGGAACATCTCCAGCTGGGTCCTGGCCGCATCCTGCACCTGCATTCTTATTCATACATCCTGGAGAGAAGGATTATCATCTGATTATCATCCCTCAGGCAGTGAACTCGGGGAGACGCAGGTCAGTATTCTGCGCCTTTCAAACAGAAATAGAGAACGCAGCTTTCCCCTCTGAGGCTGATCCCTCATGCCCTGGCTCCCACCTGCAAGCAGCATCTCCCCAGGAGCCACCGGGTACCCACGGGCTGCCCAAGCCCCTGCCCTGCAGACCCCCGCCTCCTTTGCAGCGCCAGGGCTCGACCAAGCGCCCTTGCTGTCGCAGACCCGGTGGCAGCTCCCTCTCAAAGCCCGCTTTGATGACGTGCCAGCCCTTCGCGCGTGGCCGAGGGCACCGCGCCTGCCTGCCAGCCCAGGTGGGGCCTGTTAGCTCAGCCCTGGAGCACAAAAGGGGCTGTGTGGCTGCTGTTCGCCCTCCGGGAGCTGGGGGGAAACTTGGCAAGGAGAAAAAGCCTTTAGAAGCTACTGGGAAGACTGAGATCTATGTTTAGCCGCTCCCGAGCAGAGAATAAAGGGAAACTTGAGTGTGAGCAGGTATAGCAGAAGTGATGTAGGCACTTTATTTGCGAGCGTCTGTCTGAGGGCAGCAGCAAAGGGGATTTGTCTCCGTATATCCAAGCGGAGCATTGTACTGTGCCTAATTGTAGTTTATATCTTAATAAATTGCCTTTGTCACCTGGGGGAGGCAGATCCTGCTCAACTGAGAAAGTACCTTTGGTTTCTGAGGGGGGAGGAGGTGGTCTGGGAAAAACCTCAGCCGTGGATTTTGAACTTGAATGTCTTTGACTTTAGATTATGGAGAACAGCAGGACAGCTTGTTTGTTTGTTTTAAAAAAAAGCCGCGAGAGAGGGCATGGCGCACGTATCGGCGAGTTGCAGCAGCCTGGAGAACAAAAAGGCTGCTGTTTGGAAATGGAGGCAGAAGTACAGCGAGCTTAAAGGCACAGCACAGGGAACTGCTGCGAGCCCCGACGCCGGTGCTCCCCAGAGAAAGGAAGACTCCGTCCCTGTGACGTTACCCCAGGACTCAGGTAAGATGAACTTCCCTGGAGATGAAAAGCCTTGCTGTGAATTTAGTTTGTGCCTGTGTCTCTGAAGGGCTAGGTCACGGATTCTTCTAGGCTTTGTGGTTGAGTGCAAGCTCTGTCTGGCCAAGCAAGAAAATAAACCTCCATCCTAGCCTAACTGAGCGGGGACTGAGGTCCCCTCGGTCCTGGGAAATCTCCAGGGCAGACGGGGCTGGAAGACCAGCCGGCAGTTGTGTGTGTTGCCCAGGCTAGCACAGAGCTGTCATTCAGAGCCAAGTGCAAGACGTGTACAGCAACGGAGCCTGCCCGACAAACCATGAATCTCAATTTACCGTTCGGTATTGCTCTTCCTGGTGGTCCAGCTCTCAGAGCCTTATTGTGAGCGTTCCCAGCCAAAGGCACTTGCAGTTGTATGGCAAAGGCTCAAGAGTGTCTTCTACAGCACCTCATTACTGCCTCTTACAGTCAGATACGTGTGAGGGATTTCTCCTGCTTGCTTACGCTGTCCCTTAGATCCACCAGCACCTCAAGAATCATAGAATCATTTATGCTGGAAGAGACCCTTAAGACCATCAAGTCCAACCAAGAAAGGAATCGAGCCCCTCGTAATGAAGGGCTCTCTGCCTCAGCCTTCCAGAGAGGTCCCCTCTAGCCTGCTGTCTCTGCATCGCTAGTCTTCAGCTTGGTCTTGGTTCTTTGGCGAGGTGGTAGGTGAGGAGCCTCTGAGCCGAAGGGCGTTGGTGTGTTGGAGTTGTACAAAAGTATTCTTCATCCACTTCAGCGTCATTCTGTGCTTAGCTCAGTGCTGATGTTCTCCTGAGTTAGCAGGCTGCTAAGAAAAGGCGTCAGAGTCTGTCCATGCTTCCCCGTATGCTGAGGGCAATGGAGTGCTGGGAGCCAGAGCCAGTACGGGTGCTGGGAAAGACTGGATCCGCATGAATGGCTTCCTGTTTGAGTCCCTGCAAGCACCATGGAAGAGCTCGTAACCACGAACCCTTCTTGGCCATGGTGCAATAGCTCTGGTTGAAGCATCCTGGAGTGCTGAGGGATTTTTAGGAGGCCACGCTGAATGTGAGGCTGTCTCGCCCAACCTTGTTGGCCAAGGAGAACGTTACCTGCGGAGCGCACCTGTGGGCCACCCGCTGACTGCCGCTCTCCTGTCCCTTGGCAGCTGACCAAAAGCCAGGCTGTCTACGTTCGACCCCTATTTTCAGACATTTGGCTTCCTGTGCCGGATGTCCAGACTGACAGAAACTATGAAATAAATCCAGAATGACACCGTTCCTTGGAAGAAAACAGCTCGTGCCCCAAGTTCTGTGTTTTCTCCTTCTTCCTCGCCCACATCACGGGGTCTCCAGGAAGCCTTGTGAATGGTTGTTTATAGGCAGTCGGTAGTAAAAGGCAGAAGGAGCCTGATTTGGGACTTGCTTTTTGCACGTCCTCGGGGGACTCTTGTGAGTCACCCCGGGCCCTAGCTTGCCTCGAGGGTGTTTCTTGGTGGTGTCTGCAGGTGGGGTGAACCTTGCCAAGCCAAGGGGGAAGTAGAGGAGCACGAGACCACAGAATTAGCTCATGCACCTTCTGCAACGGCTCTGTGGGCAGAGTAAGAGCAAAAACAACTTGTAAGAGCTCTGAAGTTGAGGATGGGTCCAAACCGAGCCGGTCCAGCTGCAAGCCATTCTCGGGAACTGCTTGTACAAACTAACTTTTGCCACCAAATGTCCATATAATTTTATGGCCCTGGTCTATCCGTCGCGCCTAATACGTGGCTATATAACCCATGTTTAAGTAATGAGATATGACAGGTTGTACGTTTCTTGGTGATTATGGCATGCGTCATAAAGCAAAAAGCTGAAGGCAATAATAATCCCCTGGAAACACATTGCCCCAGGGTGTCTTGTTACTATTATGAAAGAAAATTACAAATGAAAAAATAATGAAAACATTCAAGAACTTGTGCACTCAAGCCATAGGTATGGTAGAACTGTCAGGCAATCAAACCTGCAGCCCAGACTGTGAGGATCATTTATATCCAGTGTAAACACCCGCTCACCCACCCCACATGTGTTACTGACAGCCTGGCCCTGGATGCTGTTATTTCTGCAAGCAGGACCCTGAGGGAAGCAGCCCTTCCTTAGTAGCTTGAGGGGTTCACCTGCGCTCTGCTCACCAACAGCTCATCCCCTGGGGCTACTGTCCTTGCTTCAAACTGTGAAACGTTAAAGAGGTCTTTGCTCTAAACTCATTCAATGGAAAGTTTCATCTTTCTTTCCCCCCACCCTGCATTTAANACCCACCCCACATGTGTTACTGACAGCCTGGCCCTGGACGCTGTTATTTCTGCAAGCAGGACCCTGAGGGAAGCAGCCCTTCCTTAGTAGCTTGAGGGGTTCACCTGCGCTCTGCTCACCAACAGCTCATCCCCTGGGGCTACTGTCCTTGCTTCAAACTGTGAAACGTTAAAGAGGTCTTTGCTCTAAACTCATTCAATGGAAAGTTTCATCTTTCTTTCCCCCGACCCTGCATTTAAGGCGGAGAATCTTGTGAACTATTTGGGCTAATAATCTCTCCCCAGAATTTCTAGAGGGTCTCGGTGCTGTACGGGCACCCAGCAATGGGCCTGGCCCAGAGAACGAGAGCAGTGCGATGAGAAACAGCAGCGGCGTGGTGGGAGGGGGCTGGACGTTCCCCAGCTGAGGCTGGAGTCCTCAAACCGCATCGCGAGCTTGGTTGGGGAAAAGGGAAGCAAGGTCCTGACTCCAGCTGAGGGACTGAGAGAGAGTGGGAACGGCTCCGTTGCAGCGTGGGTCCTCCCAGCACGGCCCTGACTGCCGCTGCTATGAAGTCACTGGAACATTTTTCTGAAACAGCTTCCCTTGGTGGTGCCGTAAACCCAACAGTCAATAACGGCACAAGAACTTTACTTGCACGCTGTGACTCCATCAGGGAATGCCTCGTCGCTCCGCTAGTGGGTGAGTAATGCAGGCAGACCAGATCCCTGCCAATAAAAACTTCGCTATGTGCTCTGGAGGAGAGACACGTCATGCGAAATGACTTAATACTGATGTTGGCAGATGACGAGGGGTGACCGCACCGTTGCATTATGTCCTTTGTTTTGCTTGGTGGCTGAATCACCAGCTGGGAAAAACTGAAGCTCCCTGGCCTGGGGGAAAGCATAGTGCTGCCGTCAGATCGCTTCTCCGTCCCAAGAAAGAGACGTAGAGCGTGGTGTCGTGTAGTACTTGGTGGTCTTGGGATCTGACGATCCCAAGCAGACCAAAGAATGCTTAAAAAAAAAAAAAGAGAGATTAGTCATGAAGGAAAACCTTGTGCTAATATGATCATGTGGGGGAAGGGAGAGGGGGTTTTGTAGCTTTTTGCTGACAGAGGGCCCAGGAAAAGTCGCAGCATCTCCGTCCTTGCAGATGTTCAGGGACAGACTGGACAAAGCCCTGGGTGACCCGGTTTGAATTCAGTGTGGAGCAGGAGGTCGGACGAGGGCCCTCCCGAGGTTCCTCCTGAACCGATAGATTCTGTGATTCTACAGAAATCCTGTGCTTTTGGGGAGTGCCTAGGAGTAACGTTTGCCTTTCATTTCTGTGAAGTCTCATCCTCGAGCAGGCCACTCATGCTCGTACAAGGGAATAGTTGTTACATTTTTTTTACCTCTTTTTCTCAGCTTCGTTGGCTTTAGATAAGGGATTGAAAGCAGCACCGTGATCTTGCAGCCGGAGGTTTGTGGGAGGGCTTTCACCACCACGCCTGTGATGTTAATACCCGTTTTCCCCTATGTGCAAGCTGTAAGCCCACGCTTGCCAAGCCACCGAGTGGGTTGTCTGCAGCTGTGCAGATAGTTCAGCACCATCTGCTACGAACTGAGGACCGTCCCCTGCCTTCTGCCCGTTAGCTCCCACAGAAACAGCCTTTAACAGGAGAGGAAGCTGAGAACTATAGCACAAGGCTGTTTCTTTCTTCTTCTTTCTCTTTCCCTTTTCCCCAAGCTTAAGAAAACATGCAACAAAGAGGATTTCTTCTTTTTCCTTCCCACAGGCAGCGACCGGAGTTGCCAAGCAAAGACGTTGCTGATTGAGGACCGAGATGTGCTGTCCGCCGTCCCAGGAAGGTAAAATGTCTTCGACGTTCCATAGGATCCAGGGCGCGTTTGCAAATGTTTGGCTTTTTAAGGAAAATGTTTGTCACCGCTTCCGTTTCGTTGGCTTGCCAGAAGCTGAGTATTTTCTGTCAACTGCCCCAACTTTTTGCTTAACTGATAACTCAAAAACGTTGCTGGAAGTAAGTGTCTTGTCTTCCTCCGTGCCTTCTGGGGGGGGAGGGAAAGAGTCTGAGAAATTCCAGTAGCGTAAGAGCTGATTAAGAATTGCAATTTTTAGTTTGAAGACAACAAAATGAGATTTGCGCGTTCTGAAAAGCAATTAGAGGCCAGCATTTTTCATGCAGTAAAACTGGCCAAAAGCAAGCAAGGTTGGAAGTCTGAAATGCTTCCTGACAGTGGTTTTCTTTAAAAAAAAAGTTCATTTACATAAAAATCTGACACTTTAATATAGAAAATATTTTGTTTGGGCTTTGGTGTACATATTTTAAATTTAACATCATAAAATACGTTATGGCATTTAATACGTAACAATATGCCATTAAGTATTTTAATTTCTTTTAGATTAAACGTTCCAACAACGTAATGTCCAAAATTAAATTAAATATTCCAGCACTGACTCTGGAAAGTTGAGGCAAACGCGCATGACCCTCTTCAAAAATTTTATGGAAATGAACCAGGTTTTGTAAAACGTCCTGATTTTGATCCAAATGTGGTTTTGGAAGGAAGGCCTCCATCAATAACTTTTTGACCAACTGCTTCTGATCCATGGCTTTCTAGTTCCACTTGGTACTCAAAAATGGTTTTGGTTTTTTTTTTTTGGTCATTTAAAAAAACTGAATTGTCTCATCCCCTCAGAAGGAAAGGCAAAATCATTCATTATCCTCGTTTTACCGACAAGGAAGCCAAGTTGCAGAGAGAGAGCTTGGCCAGTGCTTGCCGGGAGGGAGAGCGGAGGGGGAAGCCAAGACTTGGGGGCGAGCTCAGCGCTTCCCCCGGTGCAGATCCTACGCCGTTCCTCGAGGACCAAACGGGGCACACGGGCTGTTCTGGCCAGGATGGATGGTGGGAGGGGCTGTGGGAAGTCAACCTCTCCGTCAAACCTGCTCGGGCGTATAGAACTGTGCTCTTTGCTTCGCCGTACTCTGAATAAACTGGGGTGTTTACGAGCTGGAACTGGTACTTGCTTGAATCTTGGCTTGTTGCTTCAACATGTTGCGATTGCCCAGTCTGATGTTGCGATTGCCCAGTCTAATTACCCTGGCAAGGTGCTGCACCATCAAGGCTGCGCTCGTTATTTGCCGACGCTCAATTTTCTCCTTTTTTTCCTGTAAAACTGGAAGCAGGGATGGGCAAGGGGGGGGTGCTTGCTTGGAGAAAACGCAGGGTTGAACGAAGGTTGTATCCCATTTCCTGAGGCTCTGCTTGATCTTGATGTTAGAAGAAGCTTTTCGAAAATAACGTGACAATTGTTGTCTGTCCCATCACAGTCAAGATTTGTGCCGTCAAGTTACCCTCAATAGATCTGCAGCGCGTTGGTTGTTAGCCAGATTTCCGAGAGTTAAAGCACGTATTTCGTTTTTATTTTTAAAGTGCCTGGTTTTACCTGGGGGGTGTCTCTGTAGTACTCAGGAAGACTAAGGAGTGAATGAATAAACTCTCTTTTTGTACGTAGAAGCGTTAAAAACTGGTTCAAGCTGGAAGTGAACATTGGGAACTTGACTGATTATTTTTTTTCCCCGAATTTCTATTGAAAACAAATAAATAGGCTTACAGAATGGCAGCGCTCTATTTCTTTACTTGGAAAACAAGCTTTTAGTAACCAAGATACTGATGTGTTAAGTTCTACGCGAAAGTCGTGCGCTGAAGAAAGGCTCTAACGAGCCAGCTCTAGCTTGTTGTCGCTGCAGCAATGGGTGGGGAACCCGTCCGTTCCCAAATCTTCATCAGCCCGATGCCATGCGCAGATGCATCTGACTCAGCAGCTTCTAGAAATGTGCGTCTCCAGAGTAGCGTTGTGGTTTCCCCACAGCAGCAATGATAACCCAATAATGCAAAAGTGACCCTCCAAAGAAATCCCTGATCTTTTCTGACAGCCACCCACAGGAAGCGCATTAATTTCCAACCTGTTTCGAAACACACTGACAGCGGGCAATTTGGGGAATGAAGGAAGCAATATACCGGCTATTTGGCCATAAATGCGGAATTAATTGAACACTTTCTTTTAATCTTCCCCCCACCACCCCTTAGCCAAGGCTCAAGCAAACTTGGATCTCTTTGGCTTAAAACATGCTCCCCAGTGGAGGAAAGGCGTGCGGTGGTTATTTTCCTCTGTTGGTTGGTGTTTCCATCGCTTTCTGCTTGATTTGCACAGTCCTTTGCTCCTTTCACACCTGCTCTTGCTTCTTGGTGCTCCTTTCCAAGTACGGCAGGGCTATGAAGAAGGTTTGGGTCGCTGCGTTTAGCAGAGCTTCCTACGCTTGGTGCTGTCTGTGTAAAAGATGTTTTGTTCATGGTGTGGGCTCCAGGTAGTGGCAATGTTCAGTCAGTGCAATGCCTTGCTGTCGGCATCCTGTGCAATACCTGGAGACCGTGGGCTGCGGCAGCCCTGGTTTAGGAGGGTTGGCTCTCCCGTGTCTCCCATCGCATCCCTTCTTTCAGCTGTGGGTGCTCCTGGTGTGCACCTAGGCGTGACCTCGGAAAGACGCTGTGATCCTTGAACATGGTAGCGGGTACTTTGCAAGCTAAGCTCCTTTCCCTGGGGCTTGCGGCCAGCTATGGAAAAATATCTGCTGCTGTGGAAAAAGGAGCTTTTTCTCACTTCTTAGCGTCCCTGAGACTGGGAATCCCCCGGCAGCAGAGCCGCGTTCCTGGTTGGCTTTGCGGCGTCTTTGTCTCCTGCGTACTACGGAGAAACTCGGAGACGAACACAAATAACCCGTCTGGGGAAAAGTTCTCCTGAAAGTGATGGGGGAAAAAATGAATGCGCCCCAGGAGAAATGGGAACATGGTGTCGTCAGCTTAAGTGCTTTCTTTTACCCCATTTCCCTGCCTTTTTCCCCCCTGCTTATTTCCGAAAAGGTCCCATGGGCACCTCTGGGTCTCTCCCATGGGTCTCCCCTTCCGGCTCAGATCTCTCTAGCTGAATTAGCCTCTTTGCCCTCAGTACTCGGTTTTCCTGGTGTGACCTCGAACACTTCTCCCAGAGCAGTGGGTACCATCCCTCAGCCTGAACGCTAGGCAGGATTTGACCCTGCCTTTACCACTAAGGAGATCCATGACCTGACGCTCACCATGTTGCTCCCGCTTTTCAGGAGCATGTGGGGCCAACTGTCCAGCAGCGTATTTTGCAGCAGAATGTAGATTGCCAGAGATCCGTCTTTGCGCGGCGTTGGGAGATTTGAAGCTTTCCTTTCTCTTTTTGTCTTTCCCTCTCTTTCCCTGACCGTTGCCCGGCCCCAATTACAGCCCGGGTGCTCTCGGAGGACACGACGAGCACTTCAAACGCAGCAAAACCCCGTTGCGTGCCGCCCCACCGGCCCTACAAAGGTGACATCTCCCGGACTTCTGTCCTAATGAGAGCAAATTTTTTGTCCAAACATTCGAAGCTAAGAGGTGCGTTCTCTTGCCACCCCCCGCCGGGATGAATATTATTATCCAGTCCGCTCTGGTTAGGAATTGAAACAAGGGCATTTGCTTCTTTTAATGAGAGGTGACAGTGGCTCCAGCACTTCAGAAGGGAATTAGGAAAGGAGGGATGGCTGCAGAGCCCGTCTCCGCAGAGCCTTATCCACCGGCCCTTGTGGCTCAGGCGGCGCGTGGGATCAAAGGGCATCTACCTGCTGCTGAGCACAAAATCCCCCGGGACGCCCCCTCCGGCGGTCCTGCCCCACGCGGGGAATAATGCCTTTCAAGGGCAGCGTGACGCAGGGCTTTGCTTCCCTGGGGAGGATGGGGCAAGAAGGCAAAGACGACCACGTTGAACTTCTGGGTGTCGTAGTCAGATCTGCTGAAGTGGGGGTTTTTGGAGGGCTAAATCTGTCCAGGTTTGGGTTTTGGACTTTGGTGGAGGAGAGGAACGTTGGCGTAGCCAGACTCCAGGCAAAACTGGTGAAAATGAAACAACTGAAATGTTGTGGAGAGAATTTTTTTTTTTTTTTAATGAAAATCTTTGAACTTCTCAATGGGACCTTTTTACTTTAATAAGGGTTTGGGGTTTTTTTAGGAATTTTAAAAAATGCTTATTAGAGATGCCAACCAAAGGCTCCCCAAGACTGATGGTCCCATCAGTGAAAAACAGCGAGCTAAACTCATTCTTGTATCTGTCTCAGGATAGGTTTGATTAGAAATGTCAAAAAAAAAAAAAAAGGGTGGGGGGACAAAAATGTGAATTTTTAATCCCATTTTAAAGGACCTTTACCCATGCATGAACTTTTCTTTTGAAGTGCTGCAGTCGGCTCTTCCCCAGTCTGCTCGGATAAATGCCTCCTGGGAGGGGGAGACGGCCTGCGAGCGCAAACAAAGATTTCTTGCTGAACCCTTAAAGCAGACGGCATTGATCGCCACTCGTGGCAGGACGCCAGAGCGCCAGCTCCTTATGCTGAGCCAGGCTGGGCACTGGGACGTGACCAGTAAATCCATTTACTGGAATGCCAGGGAAATTGCTGGTGCTCTGGAGGTGGAGAGGGATGGTGGCGAGCAGACACTGGGCCACAATCAGACCTCAGCGTGTGAGAACGGGTTGAACGTCCCGGCTTAAAGTTCGTGCCTCGGGTTTACTGGCGTGAACCCGTTTGGGGAGACAGGGCGTTTGCTGGAAGCACATGGGACCACGCATGAGGCGCCGCAGCGCGCAGCCGCCAGGGAAAGGTGGCGTTAACGGCGCGACCCTGCTCGTCCATCTCGGTCGGGGCTGGGGGCTGCCGACGGCAGCACGCGTGGAAGCAGATGGGGCCGTGGCCCTTGCTGAGGGCTGGGAGGGGGGAGCTGGGGAGCAGCCCCCGGGGGAGCAGAAACGCTGCAGCCCTGCAGCGCAGGTACGCTCAATAAATAGCAAGCGATAAAACAGCCGTCTCCATCAGGAAAGCAATTAGACGTGCGGCCTCCGGGTTGTTTTTTTCCTTTTTTTTTTTTTTCCCCTTCCTCTTTTTCCATTTTTCAGGCAGATGTCTAAGGTGACGGTTGTGGAAGCAGTTGCTTCTAGAGGCAGTTGCTTTTCTGCTCCCTCTGTTCACAGCTAAAGTGCAGCGAAGCCCGTCGCTCTGGGGCTTCGTGCTTCTTCGCCATCCCTCCCCGTCCACTGAGGCGTTGGGTGGAGAGAGGCGGGAGCTGGGGAGGTTGCTGGGGGTCGCGTGTTTGAGATGCTCGCAGGAGATGCATCAGCCTTGGAGCCGGGCGCAGCCAGCAAGACCCGGAGCAAGGCGTCGGTGAGGGAGAGGAGGAGTTGGGAGTGCTAGCCGCAATGCGTTTGCTCTGCGTTTGGCTTTTGGGCTTGCTCAGACATGAGGAGGGGTTGAGAAGGGGGTTAAATCCAGCTCTGGTGAGGGCAAACCAGCGGAGTTAGCTGCTGGTCCTGGGGCTGCGCTGGAAGTGAACGGGCAGCACAAGGTGTTGGGAGGTAAGGCTGAGCGGAGTGCTTTGGGCGAGATGTGCCCGTGACTGGGGAGACGCAGGTCCCCCCCGACGTGGCAAAGCTCCCCCGCGGCCCGTTAGCCCAGCCCCGGGGCACCACGCAGCCCCCGCGGGGCTTTTCCTCGGCTCCTCAGCTGTTCGCAGCTGCGGCTCTGCCAGGGACTCCCGGAGCTCAGCTCCCGGCCCCTCCCAGGCAAAGACGATGCATCCGCATTTTAGCAGCGACGCTATAAACCCCTCTGTGCTCCTTCCCCCACCCTTCTGCCCCCCGTCACCTCATGTTTACCGGCCTTTCTGCCCTCCCGGCTGACGTTGCGGTCTCCCTTGTGCATTTACAGCACCCACCCAAACTGCTTGCGGTGCCCCGTCCAGCGCGGTGAGAACCACCCAAACCCACGGTGCGCGTGTTGGGGTGGAACCGAAGTGCTCCCTCGCCCCTAAAAACACCCAAACAGATTTTGCTCGTAAGCACACGAGCGAAGGTTTTACCATTGGCGTGATGATCCTGACGCGGCTCGCCTGTTTTTGCGGGCAGAGCGCGCGTTACGGGAACGCAACGCCCCGAGTTAATCACCCCTTGAGAGCGTTTGCTCGTGTCCTGCGTGAATTCGTAACTGCGGTAAAGCGGTGTTTGGAGTCCTGCTTTGCTCCCTGCGTTTTCCTGGCTTGTTCCTTACGCCTTCCCGATTTTAGCGGGGTTGCAAAGTCCTTGAAAAAGGTTAACGTGTTGAAATAGCGGGTGTTCGATAGTTGAATTTGGATTAAGGAGGAATTGGAGACGGAGTTCCGGAGACAGGCATTTAACGATAGAAATAAAAGCCAGCCTATGGAGGTGGAATAAGTATTTCCATCTTTTGGGGTTTTTTCCTGTTGTCAGAATGGGAAAAGCAAGGTATTCCATGGGTCGGGTTTGATGGATTCGGCAGGGCCATGCGTATTTGGGAGCAGACCCGCCTTGGTCTCCGGAGCTAGAAGTTCAGGTTGAAGCGTGACCCAGCTTCAAGGCAACGGCTTTGAGACGAAGTCTTTGATTTTTGTTGTTGTTGACGTCCTCTCTGGCACTTGTGCTTCTCCGCGCTTTCTGGACCGTGCCTCTTGTTTGCCTCGCTTAACCCTCAGAAGCCCAAAACTGCTCTGCCCTTTCTGCTGCTGGCTGCACGTGAGGAGGAGCGAGCGTCGGTGCAGCTAAGGAGGGCCAGGCTGCCGTGTTTCGAGATCTGTGTTCTTTGCGAAAATGGAAACGAGCTTCGGAGAGCGAACATTACCGGGGAATCGAATTCTGAAAAACTTCCTGCTTTGAGAACATCGGCACGTTTGGCGGGCTGGGTTTCAATGCCGTGTTTTCCTAAGTCAAAGCATAAGCTCCCGGATAGCTGCTTTGCTAACCTATTGGTTAGCGAAAAGGAGAATTCGGCCCAAGAAGCCACAACGAGGGGAAAGGAAACAGCAGGGGCAAAGCGAGAGGCCGCTTGTCTGCCTCCACTAAAGCGTTTTGCTGTTATTTGAAGGAAATTTCTCCCGGCGAAAATTCCACCGGCGTTTCTGCGAAATATTCTAACTTCAGCAAATCTGCTTTTTCTGCTGGTAACGTGTCATGAACCGAGCAGCAGCCTTCTCCCGCTCCAGCGGGGAGTGAAGGCGTTTTTTCCCCGGGAGCGGGAAGCAGAGGATGCTCTCCGGCTGGTGCTGCCGCTTGCCGGGGATCGCGCAGAGGACAGATTGCCTTGAGTTCAGGTCCTACACCCAGCACCTCGATGCAGGGAGAGAGCTTGATGTATCGTCTGTGCCTTTGAACAATCGCAGGTCGGACGGGCAGGTTCATTCATCTTCTGTTCCAGGGAAGGAAAGGAGCACATTCTCCCTGGTCTGGATTCCAGATGTTGGGGCGGGGGGGCTGTGTGTGTGTGTGTGTCACGGCGGTACCTGGGGTGCGGAGCCAGCGTGTCTTATCAGAGTCCTCGGATCGGGGCGCTCCTCCGACCAGGAGGCAGCAGCAGCACGTACGCGTGCACGGGCGGGCGTACGCGCGCAGCCGGACCCGCCGCACCCTCCGGAGCGTCGTGGGCTGCAGCGCGGCGGGGAGCAGCCCCGTCTCCTGGTGGGGTTACCACCGTCGGCTGAGCGGGCGGAACCGGCTGCGCACGTGTTCCTTACCTGTGGCAAATGTAAAGTATTGTTTCAATGATTTCTCTCACCGAATGGCTTAAGCTGGTGGAGTTAACTTCACAGCCTTGTCGTTGGGGCTCAGCTACCAAGAGATGCCTCAGCTGCTTTTAATCGTACGGACATCCCCTGAGCTCCCAGATGCCAGACTTAGGCTTTATTACCCTGCAGGAACTTGTTAGGCTGTCAGCCCTGAATGTTCAAATAGCCCAGGTGAACCACCTCCCATATTAATTTAATTATATATCTATACTCGTACATATATATAGTCTTGCAGCTTGTAGGTCAAAATAGATGAGTTTGAAAGGAATGGATTAAGAGTATGTTTACTTTGCCTTTCATTCTTTAACCACCAAACATAGATTTTTAAGCCACGCACAGACAAAACGTTTCAGGATTCAGTAACAGCGGCTCGTACGTTTGCTGCTTGCGCGTCTGAGCCGTACAGGAGATGCGTTGAGCCGGTTAAAACGTGCGGTTTTCTGCTCTGTTAACGAGTTGGACGTTGGGAAAGGAAACGTCGTTCTGGGTCACAGTTTCAGCGAAGGCGTCGGGAAGGGGCTAAGAGGGAATTGGGGGCGCTGAGCGTCGCCTGGTTTGGGCAAGGTGATATTTTTCACTGGACTTTGTTGCGATTCTGCCCTTAGCACAAGGGAACTCCGCGGGTTTTGTTCAAACCGAAGGCAAATGGAAATGTTGTCGTTAGAAAGCTTCAGAATGGCTTGGCTTGGGCTTTTCTGTTTGCACGTACGCGACGCGATCCTTTAAAGCCTGTTTGCGCGAATCGCCGTGCCCGCAGTCAGTCAGCCCGTTGCGGCCGCAGCGCTGTGCTGCAGCTCGCGTTCAGCTCGGCGGGTCGCCGTGAAGGGAGGATGAGGCCGTGAGTTATGTTTCTACCCCTCAACCGTGTTTTCTGCTCCCCCCCAAATTAGCTGAAAACACGCAGGAAGGCTTCTCCTGGGGTTTTTTCTCCAGCTGCCTGTGAGCAGAGGCTCTGCCCAGGCTTGAACGCTTGGAGCACGGTCGCTCATCGCAGCGAAGGCCAAGAGACGCCGCCGACTCTTACGGGGGAACCGAGGGCCGGCTGGAGAAAGCGGGGGTTGGAAACCAAGCGCGTTTCTTTTAACACCGGCGGCCTCCGTCGCGGGTCGCTCCCTCCCAGCCCGTCGTGTTTCAGTCGCGCCAGCCCGGCCCTGTTATTTCAGCAATCAGCTGCAAGACAAAACAGCTGGCCCCGCCGGCCGGCGTGCGGAGGTGTGGAAAGTCCGCTGGGGGATTAAGCTGGTCTTACCATCAGTCCTCGCTTGTGAAAATACAACCTACTAAGTTTTCCTAGATGATGCAGTTTTCAATTGCTTTTGTTTGCTTTTCAGACAGGTCTTAAATCAGGCTGTCCGTCAGCCTCCCTTCCTCCCCCCCCGCCTCGCCTCCGAGGCGGCTTCCAGGCGCTTTCTGGGAGGACCTCTAATGCCTTTCCTACCGCCATGTATTTATGGGGCTTTCCCCTCCTTCCCGGTAGGAAGGGAGGTGCTCTGCCTCGCGCGGTGAAGCGCGCGCTTGGCAGCTCGTCGTTCGGAGCCCCCAGCTCGCCGTCGGCCCCGGCGTACCTGGCAGCCGGACTCGGGGCCGTGCCCTGGTGCTCGACGGCTTGGCGGCGTAACTCTGAGCCGCTCTCCANCGCGCGGTGAAGCGCGCGCTTGGCAGCTCGTCGTTCGGAGCCCCCAGCTCGCCGTCGGCCCCGGCGTACCTGGCAGCCGGACTCGGGGCCGTGCCCTGGTGCTCGACGGCTTGGCGGCGTAACTCTGAGCCGCCCTCCAACTTTGTGCCCTTGCGTTCGCGGCGCAGCGGGCTTGGGAGGGCGAGGAGATCGTTACCGGCGTCTGATGAACCTCTCGCCTCTCTCTTCGCGCCCGTTGTGGGAGATTTCCCGTGAAGAGCTAGGGGAGAGGGTTTATCTGCATTTCCTCTCCTTTCTCTCCTCCCTGGGCTGTTACATCCATCTTCTTGGCTGCAAAAGCTATTTGGGCAGCGGCCCACAGGCAGAGCAGGGCTGAAGGCTCGTTAGAGCTCACCGCTAGAGTTTCCTATCCTGGCCAAAAAGGATGCCATGGGTTTTGGAGGATGAAGTACTGGCTGAGACGTGGAGGAAGCAGGTCTGCAAGGTGCAAGCCCGCGAGTTCAGTGGGAGTGAGCCGCTCGACTCAGCCCCGCGCTCCAGCCCACCAGACGCCTTTTTATATATCTTCAGGTGCTTGAGTACAATCCTGTCAACACATGGGAAAGGAGGTGGTCCTGTCCGCCTGCGATGTGTTGGATTTGCTGCGTACACGCAGAGATTGACTCTGCTTGACATATGGAGCAGGTCGGTGCCTCCGGGACACGGCAGCCCTGCGGCAAACGTAACGCAGAGCTGCTCCGCGTGTGTTCAGGAGAGGTTAGTCCGGGATTTCTGACTGGAGCAAGCTCTGACCCGGGTCTCCGGGCATCGGGTTACGGCTCCGAGTCATGGTGCACAGGCCCCACCGGCAAAGGTGGCCGATCTCCAAGGGCCTTTACAAATCTGGCCCGAATCTCGTAAGCAGCCATGGCAACATCTCTTCCCCCCACCCCGGCCTCAATGTTCCAGGTGTTTTCTTCCGCCTTTGTCTCATAACACAATACACAAAGGACAGACCTCTTCCAGATATGGGAATCTGTGCGCCAAGTCCACTCCCTGCAGCCCACTAAATCCTACCCCTCCACGTAATTTAAATCGCAGCGGTTGTGCCTAGAGGAAGGTGGGGGAGGTGGCTGGATTTGAACGTCACCTGGTTAACGAACGTGCTGTGATACCTTTTCCCCCTGTATCAACAGCAAGAGTCGGGGGATGGTGTTTTGATCAGCGCTGCCGGCTGAAGAAGCTGATTCCCCTGGCAAAGCTGTTGCGGCTGGTATAACGCAGACCCGGCGTGCCGGCGGAGCCGGGATGACGTTAGCAGACGGGGTTTGCAGCTCTCGCCAAGCTCCTGGGGGAGCACGGTGCTGAGCGGCTGGCAACTCTCGTCTCTGATAAGGACGGCGGCAAGGAAGACCCAGGGCACGTCCTGGTCCTGGAGGGGCCGAGGGCAAGCGACTGGTTTGCTGCATAGCGCAAGCGATGCAGAACAGTCCCTTCCTGGCAGAGATGAGCTGTCCCGCCTAAGCCATAGAGAAGTGCAAACGCGGGTCTGATACGCTGCATTGTTGGCACAGCCAGGCAAGGAATAATCCCCGAATATTTTTCTTAGTGGAAAGGATGGACGTCTGGGCAGATCGGCAAAGCGAGGTCCCCTAAAGCTGTCTGAAGACAGGGGAAGAGCTGGGTGTGATTTGGNGTTGGCACAGCCAGGCAAGGAATAATCCCCGAATATTTTTCTTAGTGGAAAGGATGGACGTCTGGGCAGATCGGCAAAGTGAGGTCCCCTAAAGCTGTCTGAAGACGGGGGAAGAGCTGGGTGTGATTTGAGGGCGCGTGACGACCAAGTGGGTGGTGATCCTCTGTGGCTGCCTGCAGGAACGCAGTGGCGCTTGGCCCTGCAGGATGAGGGAAGGGGCTTTGCAGGCTTTCCTCCTGCCCTTGTTGGCTGGTGTGCAAAAGGCTTGGGCCACTGGAAGCCCTCGAGGGCTGTCATGCAGACATGTGGTCCCTGCAAGAAGGGGACAGAGGGTGGCTGCCTCCTTGACTTACACAGCCAAATCCACACGAGCTCCTCGCCTTGAACTGGTTTCGCATCTGATTTTAGCAAAGCCAGAAGAACATTGGCATCTAGATAAGGCTTTGCTTTCCTTCTCCTCTTTGCCTCTCCTGCCAAGCAGCCTGGAGACACTTGGAGAAGGCTGCATCTTCCAGTACTCTGGTGAGGTGAGAAGGGCCCAAATTCCTGGTCTCATAATGTTTTGTGGCCAAGCATAGATCTGACTGATCTTGCTGTGGGCAGCAGGAATAAGAAAGAGATGGACTGAAACATGAAAGCGCGCTGTCGAGGGCTCCAGCCCATGGAACGAGGAGAAATATGTTTTCACTTGGGCCAAAGCAAGCCGAAGGACCAAAATCCCTCGCCTCGNACACTTGGAGAAGGCTGCATCTTCCAGTACTCTGGTGAGGTGAGAAGGGCCCAAATTCCTGGTCTCATAATGTTTTGTGGCCAAGCATAGATCTGACTGATCTTGCTGTGGGCAGCAGGAATAAGAAAGAGATGGACTGAAACATGAAAGCGCGCTGTCGAGGGCTCCAGCCCATGGAACGAGGAGAAATATGTTTTCACTTGGGCCAAAGCAAGCTGAAGGACCAAAATCCCTCGCCTCGCAACCCTGATGCGAAATCCAGGTTTCTTGCCCTGCGCGCGCCTGCAGCACTGTTTCTTTTGGTGCCTTTGGAAGAAAGCAAGGCAGTAACAAGCCGTGCCGGATGATCTCCAGCACAGCGTAGTGCAAAGCCCTTGGGTGCCTTGCAGGTAAGGAAGGCGAGTTGTGGGGCACAGCATGGCTTGAAAGCCTTTGAGGGATGCTCTGGATGAGAACCACCTTGCTGTCCTGCTAGCAGCTTTGCTTGAATAGCTTCATCACCGGCAGTTTGAGTGGGGGTTATCCAACTCCCAAGCTCCCCAGGGCCATGGCTCACTTGGCTGTCTCGGCTTGAGGAAGGAAAGTGATCTGGTGTCAGGGCCGTTTGTGGCTGATAGAGCAAGGAGAAATCGCTGTACTGTGCGTTGAACCATGCTCTGCTGGATCTGGGACCTCCTGGATTCGTTAACAGTCTGTCTGCTCTTGAACTGTACTCCTAAGACATCCCCCAGCTACCGCTGCCAGGGGATCCAAGGAGGTCCTTTAGGCTCTGGTGATGGGAGTGATGGGAAGCCATGGCTCTCCCTTGTCCTGGCCTGGCTTCTTCCTCTTTGCATCTTGCCCCAGGGAGTTTTGAAGCTGCCCAACTGGCAGCCCTTCAGCGCATCCCTGCAGAGACAGGAGTGAGCTACAGCGCGAGGCACCAGACCAAGAGCTCCCTGCAACCCAAAGTCATGAGTGTGCATCAGCCTAATGATGAGCAACGGCATCCCCCCCTCTCCCAGGGCTCCCAGAGCAGGGGTACGCAGTGGACATCTGGGTGTCCGTCGCTGGAGACTTCGCTCCTGACATTAGTGAAGCCCTTGCGGTGGAGAGCATGGCCCAGAGCCTGAGTGGCAGACCTCGCACGCCCTGGAGCCATTCGGGTGTCTCCGCACAACGCGTGTTGCTGCTAACGTGGGAGCTCTCCCTGGTGAAGGTAACGGCTGCTCTCATTTGCTCTGCCCTGCCTAGGGAGAAAATCACGTTTGCAACTGGAAGTGGGGCTTTTTGGCTTGACTCATCCTTTCCTCTTGCAGCCTAGGAAGCAGAATAGCTGGTTGGTACCCTTGTAAAGCTTCTGCATTTGTTCATGATGATATGGTACTTGGGAAATGCTGCTCGGGAGTCCTTACGTGTGAGCTTGGCTGCGGTTATGATAGAAGCATCCCAAGTTAAAAAAGGATTCCTCAAGCAGCTCCAAAATACCTGCCATGGGATGTCAAAGGGTTAATACTTTAGCTGAACTCCTCTTTCCATGCACCAGACTCTCTGGGAAACAGTTTTTTAACTTGATAGAGGAAAATTTTAGATTTTACAAATGGCACATGTTTTATATTTAAGTAGAGATTTAACCTAGCTGGGAACATCCAAAGCCACCATGATCAGAGAGGTTCCGGTAGGGCGACTGTGATGTCTACTGCAGATGGCATTGCCATCCTGCTCGCTCCAGCAGGTCTTGCAAGGGGATTTTGGAGCAACTGGAAGCACACCTGGCAGGGATATGTTTCATAAAACATGTGTTGGATTTTCTTGGTCAGATGAAACTTCTCACAGCCGCATGTGGTGTCTGTCAAAGATGAAGCTAGAAATTAGTTCCTCCGCCAGTAGGGAAGAAAAAACACAGATTCAGGAGAAGCAACGGTTTCGTGCAAGTGTGTCCAGGCTGAGAGTGTTGGCTTCAGCTCTCTGCAGCGGTCAGAAGCACAAGGCCTGGCTGCTGCTGTCACCAGGGTGTCGGACCTCCTTGCCCATCTACCCTCGCAAGCCCCCTGACGTGGTGCCGGGACCCACCATGTACTGCTTAATGGTGTGTCCTTCTCAGCGGTGTGGTGCATGCCAGAACCTCTTGTCCTTCACGTGGTGTCTTGGATGAGCTGCTGGAGGACAATGCTCCTCCAAATCGCCACCTCGAAGCAGGCTCTTCACCCTGAGCCAGGGCACGGTCCGAACCCCTTAAGCTCTTCGTTTACCTTTCTCTTTTCAGTGCTAACAGAGAAATTTTGGAGGCAGCCCCTTCATTGCGGTGGGAAACGGGAAATTTGTGGAAGTGCCCATTTTCAGCAGCCAAGTAGCCTTTCTGCTGCTCTCGGCGCCACGATGCCAGCTGGGAGATCGGCTGTGCCGATGGCGAGCTCCTCACAGCTGCTCCTCCAGTATAAATCCGGCCTGCGAGCTTACCCGATTCGTTAGACACTGCCTGTTGAAAAGGCAGTAAATCAGCTAAAACCTCAGTCAGAACTGGCTTTGGCATGTTTTATGGTGGAATTAGAATAATGAATGAGGAGCCAGCTGTTTATGTTAGTTTTGGCTCGCAAGCTGAAGAAAAATTCTGGTGTTGAACTTCGTGATAAACTCTCCCCACCAGTGGGCTCTGATGTTGGAAAAAAATTCTTTCAAAAGCCTGGAGCGCCCAAGAGGGTGAGAGACTGGCACATCATAAGCTGACTGAACCCTAGGGCTTAGATAAGAGGCACGGACATGTTTGGGGACATGGGCAAGAAGAGATCTTGCTGCTGGAGGGGCTCTCCAAAGCTTGGACACCTGCAGTCTTCTGCTCCTTGGGGTTGGTCTCCGTGCCACGCTCTTGAGGAGCAAAGCAAACTAGCCAGACCTGCAAGTATCCAGCTGTTTCCATGCTCTGACTAGCTTGCTTATACCTTGCTTGGATGCTTTGGGATTCCTGCACGCTTTGTGGTGCGTCACCCATCACCTGTCCTTGGCAGGTTTCTTTCCAGCTTTGCTCTAATACCCTTAGTTAAGCTCATCCATATGAAATGGGCTTCATGCTCTGAATCTGGCAGAGCTGGAGTGAACTTTACTGTGGTTTTCTCCAAGCTTTAACATGGGCCTGGATGGCTCGTGGTGGAGCTGGTTGAGTTTTCCTCTGACTAAGGAAAGATACTCTGGAAAACCTGATGAGCAGATAACGGACACAATAGAGATTGACGGATGGATGGGGAGCATTTCTGTGTTAGTATTAATAATCCAAAAATGCAGTTACAATGCGTTATCCATAATCTAGGCGTGCTGCAGCAAATTCCCATTTTCTTGAGCGCTCTGTGTCCAGACAGCTCCTCTGAGCGTACTGGGAGGACTGAGCACCTTGATGTGCTGAGCTGCCTCCACCCCACGACTCCGCAGGGCTCTCCAAATAGCTTGCATAACCTCCCGTTGCTGAATCCAGGTTTTCATTTCCTGGTGGTCCTTTTTTCCCTTCTGGTGACTCCTGCTGCTTGGCTTAGAGTGGGACGCTCCTTTCACCAAGGTTTAGGACCCTTATGTTGCAACCCTTTTACCCTTTACACGCTAAGCAGATGGACCCAAATCTCTACGCTTCCAGTTTTACCAGTGGTCAAAACTGGGCAGTGCTCGTGGTCTCGTTTTTGCTTCAACAGTTGATTGACTTCTTTCCAAGGGCTGTAACGTCACCTTTGCAGCAGAGGAACCCAGCCCACCTGGCCTTGTCTTTGTTCATCTTGTTTTTCTTGATTATTTGAACTTGGCTTTCTCGAATTGTCTAAAAAGAAAGTGCATGGTTTTGCCATGGGAAATTACTTAGAGTTGCATAGAAGTCTCTTCCACCAGGCGGACGACGAAATGCGATTTGTGGATGGAGCTTTCCCATCTGTACGTGTTGCTTGGGCAAGGCAGGCTGAAGGTTTTGTGGAGGGCTGCTTAGAGCATGGATTTTGAGGCACGTCTGTTTAAATTCAAGCCACAGAATTTGTAAAGGGAGGAAATCTGTGTGCAGTTTTTCACCGTGCTGTATCTTCTCTGAGTAATCCTGTGCAGAGTCCACGCCTGGACTTTTACAACAGTGATCACAAGATCTAAGGATGTGGTAGGTCTCTCCCAACCTGTGACATGACCGTGGTCTCTGTACGACCGTTTTGTGCTCAGAAGCGTAAGGTGTGCGTTATCTCGGTTCACCTCTCATCCATCCCTTGACTGTTGTCCCCGGACAACGAAATGCCCCAAGGGCTTAACCTGAACTCAGCTGGAGACCATCGACTTCAGAGGGCTGTGGGTGAGGTTTGTTGCTGCAGGTCCAACCACAGCCAGTCACTGGCAGTCACGACTTTTTGTCGTCTTCTAAGCTGTTTTGAGCTCAAACTGTGCACATGCCTGGCAGGAGGAGCACGGCTTGGAGGGAGAACGCTACAGCGACACTTCCCGTCGTGTCCCCTGGTGCCACGCCAAAGCGTGATGCTCTCCCAGCATCCCCGAAGCCATCACCCGCTACTGGATCCACCACGTCCTTCTGCCCCCTCTTTCTTCCTTTCCTGTCGTCTGCCGACCCCGACCGCACTCCGTTCAAGTTTATCCTGGGCATATTTTGTGGCTGGATCGGCCTCCCCGGGCTCCCTCGAGGGCCGGGACCGCGTCTGCCTCCTGGCGGAGTGGCTCGCTCAAGGGCAGCTGCCCTCCTTTATCTCTTTGAAGATTAGGGGGCTTTAACATGTCTTTAAAGTGAATTTCTCCCCCCCTTCTCTGTTTTATTATGATAATTGATGACCAGCAAACTTTTCTTTTCCTTTATCTCTTAAATATGTTTCTTTACCCTTAAAAATGCAATATTTCTTTTAACTCGGAATATGGATGGGTCTGCGCGTAGCAGGGCCGCCTTTGAATCATCTGTCAATTTGATTGTGTAAAGCCTCTGTTTTCAGCTGGCATCCAGTGCAGATTTCAAAGCCGTGACTCACCCGTTCTTGCAGAGTTAGGACCGAAAGGGAAGGTAAAATAAAATTAAAAAAAAAATTAAAAATAAAATAAACATTTTTCAAGCGCTTAATTACTAAGTTCTATTTTATGAGATCTCTGTGTCGGGGCTGTTGGGGAATTTTGCATGTGCACGCACAGGAACGATTAAAAGCGCCGCAGGACTTCGGTAGTGAGGACTACGAAATGAATGGTTGCTGCTTGGAAAGAGTAGGTTGGAAGAAATAGAATGATCATAAATGAAGCTCGAAGGCCAAAACGTAAACTCCTTTCTTCTTTTTTTTTTTTGTTTTTACAAACCGTAAGGCAGGAAAGTGGGAAAGCACTTGAATAATTTTACATATAGTCAAAACATTGCACTTACGTGTAGTGTATACATGCTTATGTAGCAAACGCTTGAAACGGCAACTACTTTTTCTCTCCGTGCACGTCTGCATAAATAGCTAAAACAAATCCACTTTCAGACGGGAAAGATCTGTTGAACTGAAAAACAGAAATTCCCTTTCCTCTGAAAACGTGCATATGCCTTTTTATTTTAAACAAACTTTCTCCGCCATTTATATAGTTTTACCAAAAAGGTCTTTTCTTCCAAAAGCCATTTTAACCAGTGTGGCTGCAGCCTGACATACGTGCAGCTGGGACCTGGCCCGTATTTTCTGGTCCTGAGCCCCCAGCCCAGGGTAGACCAGGATTTTGAAGCACCGTGCCCCCCGGGAGGTGACTGGGTGCTGCGCTCCTGCTGCCGGTGGCTTCTGTTACAGAATCCCAGGCTTTAACCAAGACAACTCTACAAATAGTGTCAAAAGAATATGCGCGTAGCAGCTCAATGTTTCCTCTGTTGTCAGATATTTTTATGACACCTTATTGTATGCATCTTAAATCCACATATAGAGAAAGCAGGCGTTAAGAACGAACATTTGTAAGCCACTGATGAGCGCTGGTGCTGTCTCTGGGTCAGCGGCAGGATGCTCCCAGCGGATGGGACGTCTCCTACGGGCAGTCCCCGCTCAGAGGTGGGGCGGGACTCGCCGCGCTCTTTGTAACGACGCCAGCTTCCAGCCCCGCTTATTTTAAAACATCGCGCTCCAAGGTGGGGCGAGCCCAACTCTGCTCAGGCTTTGCGCCGTTAGCTTTGGAGATGGAGGACGGGGTGTTGTTCCTGGTGAGTGTGTGGTGGGGGTCCCACGGATATCTGTGCACCCATTGCGCCCTGAGGCTCCCACTGGGAGCACGTGCTATCCGTCAAGGCAGAGTGACTTCGTGGTGAAAGACCACCTTATAACACCACCGGGGACCCCAGAGAGGCTGCCTGTGGCAGCGGGGCCTTGGCGGAGCTGTGTTGTCAGGAGGCGGGTGGGTCGCGGAGGCTCTTGGAGCACGGGTGATTACCTTTGCATCTTTACAACACTTTTTGCCTGTGCTGCAGCGGAGCTCGTGTTATTGCCCAACGTACCGGTGGAGCGTGTTGCCTATCATTCCAGCTCCAGGCCCAGGGCTTATTTCCTTCATTCCTCATTCCCAGTGCTAGTTTCAGCACTTATTTTTTGATTCCAAACAAGCTGGGTTTGAGGGAACGCCTCCTACACCATCTTCTGGAACCCAACACAGTTTTAAAACAAAATTTGCAAGCGGGTGCCAATGGAAAGCACTTCATGGTGTCAAGCACTGAAGAAGAACTGGGATTTGCTGATTCTTCGTCCTTTCCTGTCAAGAGCAACGCAGCANGTGCACGTCTGCATAAATAGCTAAAACAAATCCACTTTCAGACGGGAAAGATCTGTTGAACTGAAAAACAGAAATTCCCTTTCCTCTGAAAACGTGCATATGCCTTTTTATTTTAAACAAACTTTCTCCGCCATTTATATAGTTTTACCAAAAAGGTCTTTTCTTCCAAAAGCCATTTTAACCAGTGTGGCTGCAGCCTGACATACGTGCAGCTGGGACCTGGCCCGTATTTTCTGGTCCTGAGCCCCCAGCCCAGGGTAGACCAGGATTTTGAAGCACCGTGCCCCCCGGGAGGTGACTGGGTGCTGCGCTCCTGCTGCCGGTGGCTTCTGTTACAGAATCCCAGGCTTTAACCAAGACAACTCTACAAATAGTGTCAAAAGAATATGCGCGTAGCAGCTCAATGTTTCCTCTGTTGTCAGATATTTTTATGACACCTTATTGTATGCATCTTAAATCCACATATAGAGAAAGCAGGCGTTAAGAACGAACATTTGTAAGCCACTGATGAGCGCTGGTGCTGTCTCTGGGTCAGCGGCAGGATGCTCCCAGCGGATGGGACGTCTCCTACGGGCAGTCCCCGCTCAGAGGTGGGGCGGGACTCGCCGCGCTCTTTGTAACGACGCCAGCTTCCAGCCCCGCTTATTTTAAAACATCGCGCTCCAAGGTGGGGCGAGCCCAACTCTGCTCAGGCTTTGCGCCGTTAGCTTTGGAGATGGAGGACGGGGTGTTGTTCCTGGTGAGTGTGTGGTGGGGGTCCCACGGATATCTGTGCACCCATTGCGCCCTGAGGCTCCCACTGGGAGCACGTGCTATCCGTCAAGGCAGAGTGACTTCGTGGTGAAAGACCACCTTATAACACCACCGGGGACCCCAGAGAGGCTGCCTGTGGCAGCGGGGCCTTGGCGGAGCTGTGTTGTCAGGAGGCGGGTGGGTCGCGGAGGCTCTTGGAGCACGGGTGATTACCTTTGCATCTTTACAACACTTTTTGCCTGTGCTGCAGCGGAGCTCGTGTTATTGCCCAACGTACCGGTGGAGCGTGTTGCCTATCATTCCAGCTCCAGGCCCAGGGCTTATTTCCTTCATTCCTCATTCCCAGTGCTAGTTTCAGCACTTATTTTTTGATTCCAAACAAGCTGGGTTTGAGGGAACGCCTCCTACACCATCTTCTGGAACCCAACACAGTTTTAAAACAAAATTTGCAAGCGGGTGCCGATGGAAAGCACTTCATGGTGTCAAGCACTGAAGAAGAACTGGGATTTGCTGATTCTTCGTCCTTTCCTGTCAAGAGCAACGCAGCAGCGTTGCTGAGAGGTGTGAGTTGCTTGAAGCACAGAGTCCGTGCGCGCCCAATCTCGTCTACCCAATTTACTTTTCCTCGCACCAGCCAGCCTCTGTAATTATTCCTTTCCTCAAGCGTCGATGTTCTCCAAAGCATTTTGCGTATTGGCACGTCCAGCCTCTCTTCTGGACCCGTGCGAGAAGTGCTACGAGACCAATGCTGCTGTTGTCACGTGAAACGGGCCACATTCATCTTTCCTTTGCCATTTCATTGCCAAAGCCTGTTTGGTCAAAACTTGTTCGGCACCAAGTTCCTCTTGAAAGTGGCTTAAATGTTTTCTTAGCTTCTGAAGACCAACAGCTGCCCACCAGGAAATGCGTGCCAGGGGCTCTTACACCGTCCAAACGTGGCCTTACAGGTCAGCGTAGAGCAGCCGAGAGCTTGAAATCAGCACTTCGCAAAACCTCATTGTTCATCTTGTGGTTGTGTCAGGCAACCCAAAACAGTAGAAAGTATGAGACAGGGAAGGGAGTGTCGGAAGGAGCTGGCGGGGCAGATGGAAAGGAAGGAGGTCACCAGCACTGGGTGGCCATCGACTATCTTCATCTCCAGAAATACAAGATTCACCCCAGAGCGAGGGTTGTTCTGGCTTCGGAGTCCGAGGACAGGAGCTCTGCGGTGACTCCAAGCTCTCTGGCTGCTACCGACGCGGTAGCGAACCGGCTGTGCTGACGCGGTCCTCCGTGGCGTGGTCCTCTTGCGGACCCCCATCCGCTCCAGGGGGAGGCGATGAAGATGGAAGGAGATTTTAAAAGCAGAGCGGGAGGCACTCGGACCTGGGGAAAAGCTCTAGGCGGAGGCCCCCTTGCCCAGCCAAGCACCCAGCGCTATCGGGGGGCTTTTGGGGGCACCGCCAGCGGTAGCAACTGGCTCGGGCTGGATCTGAGCCTGTGAACCGAGAGATGAAAAGCTGCACTACGGGTCCAGGGAGCCCACCCAGGGCCGTACAGCCAGCCGAGCGCCAGGCGCGAGGATGGATACGCGGGCCATTGAAAGCCCTCATCCAGCGTATATTTGGTTTGTCTTGTGTGACACGGAGAACCTGAGTTATTATTTGATCCTGCTCTGAGTAATAACCAGATAAATGGGCCTGTGGATTTCCAAATAAACACTTTAATAAATGATGGGTGAATTAAAGGAGAGCTGCTCGCCCCCTCCGCTGCTCCCAATATTAATGTTCGAATGAAGGCAGGCAGTGTCTAACAGAGCCCCGCGTACTGTAAATACATTTCTTGCACTGTCACGTATAAACATTGGAGAGACGGAGATCAAAAGGTCTCGCTGTGCAGAGCAGAGCCGTGTGATGAAGTGAACATGTTGCTTTGTGGCTGGGGTGGGGTGATGGGACGCCTGAGAATAACAGACTGGCTGGAGACGTAGGAGCCCAGAAGGCCTGGGGGGCCTCAAAGGGGGAAAAAAAAAAAAAAATCCCCACTAGCAGCAGGAAAAATAAATAATTCCGTTATCTCTGATGAATTTCTGCCTTTGATCTAGTTTTTCCTCTCCCTCGCGCTGCCTTTTCGTTCCCTCTTCTCCCCCCGGCTCGCAGCTCCCCCACCTCCCCCTCGGACACTTTTTTTCCCCTTCCCCTCTTGCGGTTTGATTTATCCCACGGCCGGCTC
>VZSC01014840.1:28734-46630 GCA_013398225.1 Steatornis caripensis | reverse complement strand
ATTTTTTTTTTTTTTTTTTTTATTGCTCCATGTGTTGGAGACACATGGAAAATGTATAGGCGAAATCCCCTTAGCGAGGGAGTGAAAAGCCACCGAGTTTACAGGGTGTTGCAAATAATCTGAGGCAAAACAAATGTTGAAGGCTGACTCGGCTGCCAATTTCGAGTACGTTGTTTTAAATGCGGAAAAACAGGCCAAGGGGCAGTTGTTAATGGGCCAGTAATTTTCTTCCTTTCTGGACACCTCAGAGCAACAAATATCAAATATTCCTTGGGAAAGAAATCGAGCGCGGGGGCCTTTTTAGTGAACATATCAAAAGACATCATTGACTCGCCCTCAGCACGCTGCTCCTTCCAGCAAGGGGCCTTTACAAGCAATAACCCGTTTGCGAAGCAGAGCAGCGAAGCCACGCAGCCAAGCTTGCGGCTTATTGTTGGTGCTGACTTTTTATAAGACACTGTGGGGCTTACAACAGACGCGCTTTTTGTAAACCAGTCCATTAAACGCCGCAACCTGAGCTAGGCAGCGGCAGGGGACAAAGCCTCCGGGGACCTTGCCGAGCCAATCCCTCTGCTTCTGTAATAAACTCAGCAGCATCCCACTTACGGCTCAAGCAGCAAAGAGCCTGAACAGAGAGGCTAATGTACTGCTGCAGAGAAGGTCAAGTACAAAAAGACCCAGGATGGGATTTTTCCAGAGCGTTTGCTCGTTGCTATGGGGTCCCTTGGCCAAAACGCTGTTGCTCTATGTGGTTTTGTCGCCGGCGGCGCTTCGAGGCTTCTGGGAGCCCTGTTTCCTTCTCCAAGAGCTGGTGTGAACTTGCGGGTATTACTTCGGTCTGCAGCCCAGGAGAAGTGGTTGTGCGCTGGGCGACGGTCCGCCACCTGCCAAGGGACCACGGACCGTTCGTTGTAGCTGTGAGTTCCCATCTCTGCTGGGCACAGTGTGGCTGCGATGGCTCTGGGCGCTCCGGGTAGCTCTGCGTTACAATTTCTCCAGCTGTCATACACGAACAGAAGCATTTCCTGGAAACGGCCTCAGAGCCGGCATTAATTTTGCTGATAAATCGTTTCTCTCTCCGGCTGCAGGAGAAAGAAGGCCCCGTTGCCTTTCATTACGAAGCGCGGGACTTGCGCTCCCCTGCTTTGTTCGCACGCAGGGAGAGCATGGTGGCACAGGGGCTCGCGCAGCAATGGCCAGGGTCTCTGCTGGCACGAGGACGTTTCTGGATGCTCGCTCGAACAGCATGGCTGAGAGCAGGGGGGAGCGCGGTGATGCCGTGTGGTTTGGACGAAAAACTCGGTTCTGAGAACGCAGGCTAAAATAGCCAAGCCAAAAGTTTCCGTGGCCTTCTTTGGACCAAGGAGACTGAGAAACCCCAAAGCTTGCTGCTGTCCGTGTGTCTCGTGGCACTCAGCGGCTCCTGAGCAGAAGAGGAAGGGGTCAGCGCGCGTGTTGCGTGTATTGTGTAGCGTCGGCGCTACTGAGCACCTTGCTGAGCTCAGCCTCCTCTCGCCCTTGCTGCCCGCAAGCCCCTGGTGCAGTGGGCAGGGATGATCCCGAGGGATTGTGTGGGTGCTGTTCCCTGGCTCAAGCCCCTCTGACATCCCATCGCTCTTGGGTGTTGCTGTTGGGCCTGGGACAGTCTCCATCCGGCCTCCTGGTTCTGCCCGGGTGGGCTTTGGCCCCAAGGCAAAGCCTGCGACTCTTCGGAAGGGCAGCGGCAGCTCCGCGGGGCGCGGTGTGTTCTGGAGGGGTTTGGGGAGGAGCGGGGGAAATGCCCTTCCGGGGGGGTCGCAGCAAAGGGGCTGCGCTCACCGTCTGGGCAGGGACCGCGGCTCGCAGCACGAGACGGCGCTGTGGCCGGCGCCTGCTCACAGTTGGTCTCCGTGGCTTGTGGCAGGGTGTTCTCCAACCGGGTTACACGTTTAACGGGAAGACTCTCTCTTTCCTATTTAAAATCTGCCGCCGGATGTGGCACCTGGAGGTCCTTTTGTGGCGCTGTGAGAGGAGGAGCAGGTGCCCGTTCTGCCCAGTCCGGCTGCCCACGCCGCTGCTGGGTGTGGGTGAAGGGCTCTGGGTGAAAATGTGACTCTGAAAGCTGGGGACCAGAGGAGGGGTTGGGCCCCGCGTCCGAGTGCTGAGCTGCGAAACCGGGCTTGGTGGTTGTGAGGTGGGAAATAACCATCTGGCATCCCTGCCCCACCTGCTTGCCTCTGCCTGCCTGGTTTTGCTACGGACAAGGGGGCGAGGAAGGGATTAAGCACTCGCTCTTCGCAGCAGCTGGGAGGTGTTGCTGGGCGAAGCCGCTGCGAGCGCAGCCCCCGGCTGCCCTGGCTGCGTGTGAAGGGCGCAGGCACGCGCTGCACGACTCCCTTTCCAAGCCTGTTGACATCTTCTCGAGGACAAAGCCATGCAGAGCACTTAAACTCTCTTCCCTCCCCTCCAGCGCTTCCCCTCGCAGGCAGCGGGGTGAAAACCCCGGGGCGCCCAGCGCGCACGGCTTGGGGATCACCCGGCTGCAGCAAAGCTCGTGGTGGACGCAGCATGGGCAGGGGAGAAAAGAAACAAACCAAGAATTTAAATTTGGCTTTGCCGAGCCCCACTGGTGTCCTTTCCCTGCAACGGCTGCCCTTGCCTCCTCAGCCACTGCCGCTTGCTGTGGTTTGAGCAGCGCCGTGCTGGCCGAGGAGGCTGTAGGCAGCGAGGAAAGCCCTGCTCCTGTGTCCTTCCCCGAGTGCTTTCGGTGTTTCACTTTGAGCTTGAGGCTTTTACCTGGCGGCAGGTCCTCTACTCCCTACCGGGGCTGGGGGAGGAAAAGGGGGGCACCACAGAAAAGGCTCGAGGCTTGCTGCAGGTCTGCGTGCCGACACCGAGCTTGGCACCGGTTGCGTTTTTCAACAATGTTTTTAGTTGGAAAAAATACAGACCTGACAATATGGGAGTGCTGTGGGAGTACCAGGTGCGCTGGCGGATCGCTCTAGAAAACTCATTTCCCTCCCCCCCTCCCCGAGACAAAACTCTTTGTATTTGCAGGAAAGTCCTGCCGTTTGTCTGGTTCGGAGCAACCTTTCCTTTTAATTTTTGTGTCTTTGCTTTCGAGGTTCTTGTTCAAATCGAATTACTTTAGAACAAAATATCTTGATGAGTCCGTGCTTCAAAGAAATGTCCAGGTTATTTACTGGTAAAAGCAGTGTTCTTTCCTGAATTGGGGTATTACTCCTGAAACCGCCTCTGTACTAATTCAGCTGAACGTTTTCTTGCGCAGAGACCTACCGTTGCGCTCTGGAGCCAGAAAAGCTGTCGTTATTAGTTTGAATGCAGTTTATTCTACTCATTTTTGATATAAAAAGTCTCAGTTGCGGGTCTCTGGGTGGATGGAAACTTTAAGGGCAAATGATTCCAGCCCACAAAGGGGTTCAGGGCTGAGATGGCGAGGGCTGGCCCTGCAGCACGGTGCTGAGCATCCGCAGCGTCCCGTGCTCCAGCACCAGTCACTGAGGGGATGCTGCAGCCGGGGAGTTTCCATGGGAACGGGAAGATGCTCAGTCTAGGATGCGGTTTGGTCCCCACCGACGTTGCAGGGGACGCGGCGGCGTGGCCGGAGCAGCCCGGGGGGGACGGGGGGGACCCCTCGGGGCAGGCAGCCCCCAGCCCTGTGGGGGCTTTGGGGGGCTCCGGGCGAAGGGTGCGGGTGACATCTTGCGGCGACCGCTCCTCGCCGGGGCTGTGCAGTGATGCGGCCACAACGGCAGAGGATGCTCGGCCTTTCCATTCCGGCTCGCAGCCCCGCAGCCTGGGATGCAGCGAGCTCCTCCGCTCCCTCGGGCTGCAGCCTTCAGGTCCCGCTTGGAGCTGGGACACAACCCATTTCCTTTTTAGTAGTTTTCCTTTCCAGTTAAGTGTCCTCTAAGCGACCGCGCTCTCTGAAACAGACCCTTGCCCTGAGGTTTCGCTGCCGGCTCCTTGGCGATGCGCCCGTACGCCCCCGCACAGCTCGGGCTCAGCGCGGGCACGAGGACGAAGCTGTCGGCGAGGCAGCCCCGGTGCCCCCCTGAAGGCCGAAATCCTTTCTTCTTTCGCCAGTCCGCATCTGTGCCAGCGAGGGAAAGTTTCGGCTGTCCTATGAGCACAGATGTGGCCAGGCTATAGGTTAAGCCTAACCCTAACGGTCCTTAGACCGTCCCTCAGCGCCAGGGCTAAATAAGCCGTGGCACAGCGAGTGCGGGCACGCGTGAGAGCAGCAGGATCTGTGCCTCGATGGGGAGACGGGGTGCTCGGTTTAGTCCGTCCTGATGCTCCGCAGCAAGACCTTGTCCTACCCAGTGGACTAAAACCCGGGGGGGGGTTGTGATCCAATGTGGGCTCACCGCTGTGAGACGCCGTGGAGGCCAGAAATATCAGAGGGTTCAAAAGGGGCTGGAAACCTTCGGGAAGAAGAGGGCTGTCTATCGGGGGGTGTTAAACACCACGGTCTGGAGATGACTTGGGATGTCCCTAGAGCACTGGCAGCCGAGGCAGAGCTAAGTCCACGCACGCGTTGCTTCCTTGCCTGAGTGCCCGATGCTGGCTGGTGCGAGGGAGGAGGATGCTGAGCCAGCTGGGTGTCTGGACTGGCCCCTTGTTGCTGGGTTTTACGGACTCTGTGTCTTTCGGGAATCTGTTTCGGTCCCAGATGTTGAGAGAGAAGCTCTGGAAATCCGTCGCACCCCAAGCGGCAGCCAGTGCCTGTCCTTGCGCTCCGGCGTGCGGAGGAGGGACTAGCACCCTACTTCCTTGGGAGACAGGGAGGATTTCAGTATCTGGCTCCTTAGGGCTTTACTCTTGCCTCTTATTCTGTGGAGGAAAAGGTTAATCCCCGGGCAGGGGTGATGGTTGGGACCGTGCTACTGCCGGGCAGCTTGGGGATTTTCTCATTCCCCTTGAGCATCATTTGTCCCCTGGCTCCCAGCACCCTCCTGCCACCATCCCGGTCCCCACGAGTGACAGGGACCTGCCTCTCCGAGCTGCCGTTGGGAGCAGCCTCGACCTCTGCAGCTGACAATGCCCCGTGTGTCCCTGGCATGTGCCCGCCTCGGGCACACGGTGCTGCAGAGCAGCTCCAGCAGCAAGCAAGGAATAAAGGGCCCCTGGGGGGTCTGCTTGCCGTAGATCACCGGGCACTTGCTCTGTGGCTCTGACATCCCTTCCTTGACATCAGCAGCGCGAAGCAGGGTCCATCTCCCACTCCGCACGTGCGGTTTTGATGGTGCAATGTCCCTGGTTTGCGTCCCCATGGCTTTTTCAGGTAGGACCTTCTTGGTTCGAAGAGCTCTGAGCAGAAGCAGGGCCTGGGGTGCGGCTCGGATGTTGTGTGTGATGGCCGAGGTGGGGGGTGTAGGTACTTCAGTGGTGTCATTAATCGAGTGGATTTTGTAGTGCTGTAGGGAAGGAGGCGTGGGGTGAGCCCCTGTTCTGGGGGTCGTGGCTCTCCTCTCCCCCCATGGAGCCACGTGGGGGGGCAGATACTTCCCCCAGTGACTTTTGAGAGCCCCTCTTTGGGCGGCTGAGTTGATGGAGGGTTAATGAGTCGAGAAGGCCTCCTGGATGGAAAGGTTTAACCCTACCCTGCATCAGCCACCACTTTTCCGGTCGGATGGGCAAAAGGCTTAAAATGCCACTTCGGCTGGCAGAAAGATGGGGGCCAGGGGAAGGGCGAAGAAAAAAGCTTTTATTTCCAAAAATAACTCTGGAACAAAACGAAGAGGTCAGAGGGCGAGAAGGGAAACGGAGAAGTACCTTCCCCAGGGGCCAGCACTGAAGTTTTCACCCTCTGAGTACCCGAGGAAGGAAAGCTTGGCCCTATTAAAGACTGTCCCCCGCTGCCAGGGCTAAAATAAGTTGCGGCGCGGTAAGTGCAGGCACGCGCGAGAGCGGCCGGGTGACCGTGGCACGGAGCACGTTACTGCCCTTCCTCCCCTTCGGCTGTTGGTAGCCGAACCTCCCCCAGCCCATCCTCTAACCAAATTTTTCTCCTCCGTGCAGTCAGAACTGGGGCACAGCGGGGCACGGCACGGCCGGACGGGGCAGCCGTGGCATCGCGGCGTTGGCCCCGTCTCTGCTGGGGTGAGCTCTCGTTGCCTGGGTCTCTGGCTTTGGCAGGGTGGTGCTGCAGCTGCTTCCCAGCGCCAGGACTCCCATCCGTGCGGCACAGGGCAGGAGCGGGGACCGAGGGGCTGCTCTGCTCCACTGGGCCCTTACCCACGCGTGTGCTGGTCCATGCCCGGGCGGGAGGTGGGACAGGATGGGATTGCCCAGAGGCTGGAAATGTTTGTGGTGTTTCGCCAGGCTCTGCCCGCACCGGCGGGGAGATCAGCAGAGAGGATGAAAGAATTGGGGTCTGCTGTGCGTGAACCCAAGCAGAGGCACGGGGACAGCTGCCATCCCCGTAGCTGGGGACCGACCTCCAGCTGCCCTTTACGGAGCAGGATTTGATTCGGACAGCGAGGTGCTGGGGCCGCATCTCTGCGGGCCGTGGGGGAGCTCTGGCTGGAAGCGTTGCGGGTGGTGGAAGGAGGAACTTAGCGCTCTGACGGCTTTCTCCGCAACTCGCCCCAGCTCCTTGGTCCGAACACCAGTGTCCTACCCTTATACCGAGCTCAGGGCTTCCCGAAGAAGCCATTCCCTCCAGCTTGGCGCTGAGCCGGTCAGAGGGAGCGGCTGTGCCAGCCATCCCTGAGCCACGAGACCCGGGAGCTGGCGCAGCCCTCAAGCGCCAGGACACGGGGAAATCCTGTACCACAGGGGAAAAAAATCAGAGAAACCCCTGCAGGGTTGTCCGCTGGCCAAGAGCAGGCCCTCCTGCGGCGTCCGGCAGGGCACCGTGGCCTCGCTGCCCAGGGTGAGGCGAGCACAGGGGCTGTGCTTGCTCCCCACCCTAGCACCCACCGCTGGACCCAGCACCCACCCCTCGTGAGGGGTTTGTCTGCGGGTCCCGGTGCCTGATGCTGCGGAAGCCACGGCCTGCGCGTGGGGCCCTCCCCAATAAAAAAGGGGTTTACAAAAGAAGGCGGCGCAGAGAGTATTTCTCGGAGCGAGTGTTGGGTGGGCAATTTATCGCCGGTGGTGGCCAGTGTGCCGGGAAATACTGTTATTTCTTCCCTTCCCAAAGCTGGGAGATGATAAACACTGGGGTCTGCCTCCATTCAGCTGCGATCCATCAAGGCTGGGGGGGGGACTCGCACCAGAGAGCGGGTGAAGGGAGGTCAGTGATTGTGTAAACAGGCACTTTAGAGTTCACCCCGAGCTGGTATTACTGTAATTCATTAGAGGTGTCAGCCCTCTTTGTAGTTCCTTGCTTGGGGAGCCCTTTGCCTGGCAACTTCTAACGTCCAGCCTTGCCAGCAGAAAAATAAACTGCGTGAGGTGTCTTTGCAGGAGGCAAAGTTGCCGTTGCAGCGTCGCCCTGCAAAAAGAAGTGAGATTTAGGATCTCTGCACGCTTTCGGGCCAGGCTCCGTTGCACTAATAAAGGCTCGTGCTCCACTGGGGCACCTGGTGCTGAAGAAGTTGGGTTCGCTCCTGCCAAACCGACGCCAAGTGAGATGCAACGCGGTGCCCGGCCACGCCGCTTGGGCAGAGCGCACCTGCTGCTGAACTTACAGAAGCGGCNCACTAATAAAGGCTCGTGCTCCACTGGGGCACCTGGTGCTGAAGAAGTTGGGTTCGCTCCTGCCAAACCGACGCCAAGTGAGATGCAACGCGGTGCCCGGCCACGCCGCTTGGGCAGAGCGCACCCGCTGCTGAACTTACAGAAGCGGCTTAGGGGAAAAAAAAAAAGAAAAAATAGCATGAGGGCACTGAATGCAGTGTGCTTTCCGGCAGCCAGGATGTGGATTTGCTTTGGGGGGCCCCTACCCCCGTCTAGGCGGGAGGCTGGGGAGCACGGGAGCCTGCTGCCGCTCCCTGCGCGCTGGGACCGCGGGCGGATTACACCCGCGGGGAGCATCCCTTCCGCGTCAGATCAAGGCACTCGCGCCAAACTCCCGCCAAGCTGATACCGGCGTTCCGCCCCGGCTGGCGTGGGCCTCGGGGAGCCCGCGCTCTCCTCCGCAGCCCCCGCGGCTGCCGTGCTTGGTGTGACGCTTGGTACCCCTGGTCAGCATGTGGCCATGGAGCGGGGCTCCGCACGGAGCCGAGCCCGTGTGCCGGAGGAGGAGGAGGGCTGAGATGCTCTCCTGCACCAGAACAGCTTGTTCCCGTCCCCTTGCCTCCAAGCGGCGGGGAAGCCCAGCACGGTATATAAACTGCTGGAGGTGTCCGGTGAGCGGTTCATGTGGGGGCTTACAGGGCTGTAAACACCGAGGAGGAGGATGAAGCGCTGCGGAGGGCAGCCCCGGGGCCGCAGCAGCTCGCGTGGGCGCTCTGGCCTGGCTTCGGCCATGCTGCAGGGAAAGGAGGGAGCAACGTGGCGTTTTGCTCTGCGTGGAGGGTGTTAACGCCTCCCAGGCACGATGAAACGGCTTCTTCCAGCCCAAATATCCCCGCAGGTGTGCCCGGGGAAGCAGAGGAAGGGACTCTGCAGATGAAAGCGTTGGACAGCCGCTCCCGCGCTTTTCCGTGCGCGGGAGGCGCAGCGCGCTCTCTGAAGAAGAGTCGTGGCCTCAGCTGTGTGTTGGCAGAAGATGAGCTGAAGTTTGCGAGTCCTCTGCGGGCAGCGCTGTGCCTTGCTGTGCTCTCCGGCTTGGCGGCGCTGCTCGGGGGACCCTGTGTGGGACCGCAGCATCCCGGTCAAGTCCGAGGTCAGCTCCCAGCGCTGGGGGGGGGCTGTCCCCAGTGATGCGATAGCAGCAGGCAAACAAGTGTGGAAAATTCAAATCTGGTGCCGGTTCTGGGCCCTGGTGAGCCCCTCCAGGGAACTGGGCTGGCTCGCCATCAGCCTGCAGATGCCGCGAAAGCCGTGTTTGCTGGCCTTCTCGGCATCGAAGGGGTGGACGTAACTTTTCTATTTGCAAGGAACAGCTGAGACGCGCGACGTGTGAGCAGTTGGGGCTGTGCAAAAGGCACACACGGGAGTGAAATCCCTGGGAAAACCGTGAGATTTTGCGTCTCGGCAAAGCCCGACGGGTCTGAAGCTGCGGCAGAGGCGCTGGTGTGGGGAGGCAAGCTAAGGGCCTTGAGCATGCCATGTCCCCTAAATGTTTTTACATTCAGTGTGAGAATCTTCTCGCAGAATCCCCGTGCTTCTCTTTCATTTAATGCTTCAGATTTGCACGTTTTCAGGCCAGGCTGTGTTGCGCTAACGAAGGCTCCCCCGCCACCGGGGCGCCTGCTGTTGAGGTCCAATTTGCCCCCACCAAACCGATGCTGAGTGAGATGCGACGCGGTGCCTGGCCGCGCTGGTCTAGCAGAGCCCACCCACAGCTGACATGAGAGAATTTGCACGGAAAAAAGCGTGAGGGCACTGAATGCGATCCCACTTTTGGGAGGACGTGCGACTCTGCCGCAAGCCTGCCGAGAAGCCTTCGGTCTGTCTCGCCCCGGCTGCTCGAACAAGGCTGACTCCCCAGGGAAGGGACGTGCGCTTCGGCTGGGGCGGGAGGAAGAAAGGGCCCTGGGGTGCAGCGGAGCTCACGTGGCTCGTGGTCTTCGCATCAAGCGCTGATGCTCTGCCCGGTGAGGAGCGGCGGGGCCGGGGCCGCCTGCGGCACGGCACCTTTAATGCTACAACCCTGACTATTGACCTAGGTGACAATTTCCGTGTCTCCCTTGCCTCCTCAACGCCACAACCTAATTTAATCCCACCTCTGCCCTTGCTGAACTCCTTACTGCGGTATCGGAGTGCCGCATTCCCGAACAAATCCACCCTCTCCTGCCCCGCTGCGGGGGGCTGTGTGTGCTGGTGGGGAACACGCGTCCGTGACGGACCCGCTCCTGATGCCTTCGTGCCGGAACAAGAAAACCCGCGTCAGCTCCCAGCTCTGCAGTCGCTAATAAACCATCTGGCATTGCTCGTTTTAATTGCGTTGTGCTCTGATGGAGGGTCGGCGAGGAGAGAGGGTGCCCTACATTCTCGCACGTGGCATTTGGTCCAGGGATAATTGTGCTGCGCGAGCGGCGGGATCCCAGCGCCGGGGCCTTTGATTCCCGGCCAAGGGAGGCAGGTGCTTTCAATATTCACCCTGCTAAGCCTCTCTGATAGGGAAAAGTGTTTGCAAGATGCATATGGTGGAGGAGAGGCCAAGGAGAGCGCTCGCCCTGGGTAGGTTGCAAAGTCCTCGGTCCGGGCTGCCCCACGGCCTCGTGCTGCAGCTGTCCCTCCCCGTGTCCTGCCCTTCCCGCGCTGCCTTCCACGTGTTTGCTGCGCGCGGCTCTCCCGAGGTGCCGTCGGTGGCCTGCCACCCCACGCTGCCACGGAGCAGCTCGAGGGCTTCCCGCTGCTTTCCCCTCTCTTCCCGTAGCCGCCTGCCCCTTGCCGCTGCCTCTCTGCTCTCCGAAATCCCCCTGCACGCGTGCCCAGATGCTGGCTCCGGTTTCCTTGTTCGGGACGGGATGGGGCAGCTGCATCCCTGCCTGGGGGCTGCTTCTGCAGCTCGGGAAGCCTCCCGCCACCTCCACAACCCCCACAAAAACAAGCGTCTCGGCATGGTCCTTGGGTTGCTCCCAGTGCTGGAGCAAAACCAGGCCAGGCGTGGCAAGGGAAGGCTGCGGCTGCGTCCCTGTGTCCCCAGGCTTTCCCCTCCCCGCGCCTCAGTTTCCCTTCCTGCGCTTTGGTTTTTATGCTCGGCTTCCGAGTGCTGAGGTGCGGGACTCTGCGCAGGCATGGCTGCAGATGGAGGCTGCGGGTCTTTGGTTTGTTACCCGGTGGGGAAAGAAGCACTTTGTGGCCTGTGGGATATTTTGGCGATAAATATTTTGGCGATAAATCCCTTGGGCTGGGACTCGTAGGGCGTGACGTTGGGACGTGGCGGTTCTGATCAGGCCATCCCCTCCTGCCTTCCTTCCCCTGCCTGGGATCTCGTTTTTCTTGCAAACCTTTCCCAGAGGTTTTCAGCTTCACTCACACCCCAGGGATATGCAGCACCCCCCCAGCCCCGCGTTGTGCCGGCACCAGCAGGGATGACAGAGCCGGGTCCGGCACAGGGTACTGCGTGGGGCACAGCACCCCCTTGTCCCATCAGCGCCGAACTGGGGCTGAGCTCCCCTCTCCCTGGCTGCTGCCCATCCTGGTCCGGAGTGGGACGCCTCAGCTGTCCCTGCTTGCCGTGACAGCCCCTCCACGTGCAGGTGGCTTGCAGCAGAGGTGGTCAGCGGCATCACCGCTCTGGGCGTAAGCTGGGAGCATAACCCTTGAGCTGCTGATCTATTCCTGCTGCTGTTGGCCTCCTGAATCCCCCCTTCCCTTCCTCCATGCTCGCCCCACCAGCCCTTAAGCCCAAACCCCTCCACCCAAGCAAAAAAAGGCTCATCCCCGCCAGATCCCTCAGCCTGGCCAACGAGCAGATATTTTCACGTCTTTATTTTCTTTGTTTTCCCAGGGTTTGCTGATAAATCCTGTCTCCATAACCCCGGCCTTGATCGACTCATTATCAGGCAACGCGCGGCGAGGAAGCGACCTGTGACCCTGCCTGGGGAGACGGGGCGACCCTGCGGGAATAACCCTTATCGACCCTTTTTAAAAGCTTCCCTTTTTCACGTGGCGGCCGAGCGCCGGCCAAGCCAAGCAATACCAAAATAGCGATGGGGTGGAGGAAGGTGTGTGGGGCGTGAGGGTGACGGGGTGCAGGAAGCATCAGGCATGCGGGGTGGGATTCTTCCTGCTGGCAGCGCATGAGGGCGTTCGCCGAGGTTGGGGAGCGCCTCTGCCTAGGTGAACACATCAATGTGGTTCCCATCGGAAGGGCCGAGCATAGTGGCGGAGCGGGGCTGGCTGCGCCTTGCGGGGGCTGAGCTCGCCCTCGCCCAGCGCTTTGCCTGAGCCCAGCTGCTCCGCGCGGATGGGCTTCCTGGCTTCCCACGGGGGGGTGACAGCATCCGTGGGGGAAGGTGGCACCGGACAAGCTCGGCCCTGGGGCCAAGCCCACGGATCAGGCTGTCCTGCACGCCGCCTCCCGTGTGCCTGGGATGGAGGGGACGCGTGAGCCGCGTCCCTGCTGTCCCCAAACCCTGGGTGTCTCGCAGGAGCGGGCTAATTTGTCTTCCCTTTTCCTCCCAGCTGTTTTTATAGCAAGCGACCTTTCAACCCTCGCCTCCTCTTTACGGAGGCGATGAAAGCGCTAGGGCATCGCTGACTCGCTTTCCCTTTGGCGTCTCCTCCAGGGAGGAGGTGCAGGAACCGCAGGGTTTGGCGTGTGCTGGGCTGGCGGAGGTCCTGGCAGGGCAGGCAGGGTTGCTCAGCATGAGGGAGTGGGGATGAACCCTCAGAGGGCGAAAGAAGAGGTGGAAATCCCATCGCTTGCCTTGTTGCGGAGAGGGTAACACCCTGCTCGGGACGGAGCCCCGCGAAGCAGACGGGAGCGACCCTCCTGCCCCTCACCCTGCGTCAGGGCACGGATTGCTCCCTTCGACAGGCCGAGGGCTGGCTTGCCCGTGTGGATCGCTCATCCGACCCCCCAGCTCCCTGGCAGGGATTAGCGGGGATGGGGTTTTGCCAAGTCCCGGCTGTCACTGTGTTCCCACCTTTGATCAGGAGTCGGCATTCCTGAAGTGCTCCATCTCCCACATGTTGCGCTGATCAAAGGCAGCTGTTGCCTGGACCCTCCCCTGAGCCCATTTACACGCACACCCCCCACCAAAAAATACAGAAATACAAAGGAAACTGAAGGAGGTGGAAGGGCTGATGGATGGAGGAGAGACCTGGGCAGGGGGCAGCAGCAGGCAGAATCTCCCTCCCTGGTCTCCTTGCGGAGGGTCGCGTCCACAGTCATGGGGAAGGCTGCTGGGGAGTCTGTTGTGGGTTCAGAGAGAGGTGCTGAAGGCTGGCTCAGGGCACCCTGGAAGGATTTGGACCTTAACTATCACCTGGAGGCAAAGTTCTCGTTGCTGGGTGACAGCAATTGCCTGGACCGGATGCACAGCCAGTATCTCCTGCGGCTTTAGGTAGCATCAAGCTGGAGATGGGACGAATGAACCTTTCTTTCAAGCCCACTCCGATGCCAGCAGTTTGTGTGTGCTCAGTGCCAAGGTGCACGCAGTCCCTGCAGGACCGCAGATGGTCTGCTGGGGAGAATCGTTGCTGGAGGCGCGTGGGCTAGTGGGGCAGAGCGATGCCACGAGGGGTTTGACCTCATGGACCAACTCCTCCGGCTCTGCCAGCCACCAGCATCAGCGGCTTCAAAGGGAGGGCGAGGAGGTCTGAGACCTGCTCAGGTGGTGGCTGCTCTCCAGTGCTGTCCCGTCTCCAGCGTGGTCCCGTTAATTGTGTTTTGCGAGACGACTTATTGTTCGTGCACGTGATTTACCTCTGCTCCCTGGCTCCTGTAATGCAAAGGACCTGGACTATCTGGTTTTCCAAGTCCTTCCTGAATCCCTCTCCATGGCAAGCCTAGTTGGCGTCGGCAGCTCATGGGCGCTCAGAGACCTGATGGAAGAAAGTTTTCCTGCCCTTCCTCACCCTTGCAGCCCATCTGCTTGTTACTCAGCGTTACGTTTTCGCTTTAAGGCATTGAAAAGACCCGGTCTGCCCCCCAAAACTGCAGTCACAAAGAGGAGCAGAGCGCAGGACCGCGGGACACGCTTGCAGACGGTTTCCTTGGCTGAGGTGGCAGGTTCAGGTGAAGCTTCCTCTGGACAAAAGCCAAATTCCGCTACCCACAGCGACGCTGCAGCAATCGCAGCCCCCCAGGCAAGGACGAAATCATCCTCTCCGTGTGGCAGAGGGTCTGGCAGACCAGGCTGGGCAGAGCCCCATCTGCTCGGGGATGAAGCCCTTCAGAAGGGCAGTTTGCCCTCCTGCTCCTCCCTCGGCCCCACCTTACCGTGCAGCACGCGGAGGGCGGGTGTATCGCGCCCCGCGTTTCCAAGCACCGGCTGCGTTATTAACCGCAGTCCTCTAGTTCCTTTCTCCAGGCCCGGGCAGGACAATTTGCTCACGTGAGGAGGGTCAGGTCACCTCTGCTCCCACAAGCTAACGGCTCCGGTAGCAAAACCAAGGAGTTTCGGGCGGCGTTTCCGATGGCGCTGTTAATATAACGTTACCTGTGTAAGCAGAGGACCTTGGTGGGGTGCCAGCACACCAAAACCAGGCGGTGAGCGTTGCTGGGTCACATTCATCCCTGTCCTCGCTGTTACCTGTGGGTTAACTTAATCAGCTGAAGAAGGTCCTCAGCCAGATTATAGCCCTCTGCGGTAATCCCCTGAGGCTGAATTTTGCTCATTATCCACATCTAAAAGAAAAGGGAGGGACTGAAGGTCTGAGTGCCAAGGGAACTAAGCGCTTCTATTGCTTACTGCCATCGAGGGGTGTGGGTACGCTCAGAACCCCCCTACAGCCCCCAAACCTGCTCAGCAGCATCCTGTGAGCACCAGAACGGCTGCCTGGCAAGGCTGCAGGGGGGATGCTGTCCCAGCAAAGGTGACCTCAGCTCAGACGGATCTTACCTTCCCTGTTCACCTTCACCAGTGTCCAGCGGAGGCCAAGGCGCTCCCGATCAGACAGGCATGAAGGGCTCCTCGGGGCTGCGCTCGTCCTTCTCGGGGAGGGCTGCCAGCGCCTGCCCCCAGCCCGGGGCAGGCGAGGGCAGGCTGCCTTGTCACCACCACAGCAGCCGTCCCGGCTCGGGGCCGCAGCTCTGCCTGCCTGGGATGGCAGGAGTGACAGGCTGTGCTGCGGCACTTGGGGAAATTGGGGAGAAACCTCTGGTGCCCCTTTGGACATTGCGGGGGCTATCGATCACGAGAAGCATCTCTCCGAAGTCTGCAGCAGGTTTTGCATCTGGCCTCTCTCTTTTCTTATACATAGGGATAGACGGGCTCTGCAGCAGGTTCTTTCTCTCCTTTCTCTCTCTTTCTCTCCTTTTTCTATCTCTCCTTCTCAACAGCACTTTACCCCTGGTGCGTTCGCCTCCCGGAGCACAACGTCGGGGACCTTTTGCCCCTCTGCCCACACCTGCCTCTCCCCACTGAGAGATGCCCCCGACAGCATGGTCCCTTGCCCTATCCCTGCTTTCCAAAGTTCAGCTGCTTGACTGCAGGCAGCCCATAATACCATTTTACAGCAAGGTGACCCCTGCTCTTTGGCGCTGTGCAACCCCCTGTCCAGCCGGCCAACGAGCTGGCCACCTAATGCGTTGTGACAGGTTNCCCCCGACAGCATGGTCCCTTGCCCTATCCCTGCTTTCCAAAGTTCAGCTGCTTGACTGCAGGCAGCCCATAATACCATTTTACAGCAAGGTGACCCCTGCTCTTTGGCGCTGTGCAACCCCCTGTCCAGCCGGCCAACGAGCTGGCCACCTAATGCGTTGTGACGGGTTGACTGGATGGAGCTTGCGAAGGCACCGTGTCTTCCCCCTCCCGTCAGCAGTGGGGTTGACAGACTTGGGTCCCTCCGCCGAGCGCGGAGGGGGGATTTGGAGGAGTGAGGGTGAAGGTTGGGTCATCACCCAGACCCTGCCACCGGCCCATCGGACACCCCAGCACGGAGCTAACTGGGGGGGCAGGAGGGCAAACCTGGTGCTCTCTCCGGACAGCACCCGGGCCGTGGGTCGGATGTGTCGCCTTTGCCAGGCAGGTCACCTCCCAGTTACCCTCTGCCGCTCGTTGCTATAAGCCAGTTTAAGGAAGAAAACTTGGGCAGAGTTCCTTTCTCTTTCATTTCCCCATCCAGCTCCCAGTGTGGCTGCCCAGGTCTGTCCCGTCCACTGCTGGCGACCAAGGTCCAGTGCTTCTGTGGGGACAGTGTGGCACAGGAACAGGAGTATCTCACACTGGCATTGCCAAAGACAATAGTTTCCACAGGGAAAAAAAAAACCACAACCCTAAGTATTCAGTCTCTTCCCCAGTCCCCACTTTGGAGCACGGGCTGTTTGCCCTGCACCCAGTGAGCCATCCGAGCTGGCTGTATGTTACCCGGTCGGTCTATTCCCTACCCACGCTGTGTGCCAACGGCAGAAGCGTTAAGGATGATCTTCAGGACAGACATTCAAGAACAGTTGCTTTCCAAAGCCTCCTTCGAGCCTCCTCAAAACAGGGCCTCAGTTTCCCTTTCGGCTGCTCAGGGCTGGGATCTTTGATCGGAAACGAGCCTGCTTTGGGGAAAGACCTTCCACGCTGCCGCAGAACCACCCGCTGAAGGAGCAGCTCTTGCCTCGCTGATGCCCTGAAAATCTCTGGTTTTCCAGAGGAACGATATTGTTCCAACTCTCGCCTTTGCAAACTTAAAAACTTGAGCCACCCTGGGGAGCAGAAACCACAAAGGAAATACAATCTAAACTCAGCATTTGTAAATCTTGTGCTTCTGTATTGCATCTTTGCCTCTGGGGAGGGCTAAAATCGGCTGTTTTCAAAGAAGCGAGATTAGCAAAGCTGAGCACCTCCACGGTCTTTGCTAAAGCCACGTCCCCACACCCTGAGGTTTCTTTGCAGGGATTAAGAGTCAGCTTGGGTACCTGGCCCAGAGCCTGGCTTGGTTAAGCACCTCTCTTGGAAGCAGCAGTGGAGAGAACTGGTTCTTTCCAGTCCCAGGCACCCTTGGAGGACACAGCCGCAGCGGCCGAGTGATGGGGCCAAGCTCTCATCCGGGGAAAATCAACCCCAGTTGCAGGAGAGGCTAGTAGGAGGGAAACTGTAGCCCCAGGTGAAGTTGTGGCTGGAGGTGAGCACCCACCGAGAGCAGAATGGCTGGCCACGGCCAGGGTACAGCTCTGTCCCAGCAGTGCCCAGTTAGGGGGCAGGAACGGGCAAGGACGGTGCTGCCTCGCCAGCGCGGGCAGGAGGCAGACACCGCTGCTGGCTGCGAGCGGCAGGTGAGGAGGAGATGGGGAGGGAGAGAGGGGGGCAAGTGTCTTGGAGAGGACAGGAGTGACAAGGGCAAGGTCTGGATGTGTTAGTGATGGTGTGAGTGTGGCCCTGTCAGTGCCAGCCTTCATCCCAAGCGACAGGCCTGACAGCCCGGCCAAGGACGAGGCAGGAGCAGAGGGCAAGAGGGGGAGGGAGCTGGGTCCCTGGTATGGTGACACCTCACGGAGACCTCTTTGCAGGGCCGGGTGGACGGGAGGTGGAACGTCTCCTCCTGGGTGCCCCCAGTCGGAGCTGCAGGGTGAGAGGGGTTTGTGCTGTGCATTTTCCCTTTGAGCAGAGTCCCAGCAGCATCCCACCCTCTCCCGTTTCCCGCGCGCTGAGCCTGGCCATTGCCTCGGCTCTCCTTCCCTGGAAAACGCAAGCATCTGCCTCGCTGTTCACCTAGGGCGAGAGCGTGACATCGGGCTGGGCTCTCCAGCCGATAAACCTGCATGCCAGTCCCACCAGGACACCGGGCTGTAGCAGTGGCGTGGCTGGGTTGAGGGCTGCCTGCCCCGAAATACTTGCCGCCACGTGCTCCCCGCTGCTTTGAGCCTTCGGGATAGGCACAGCCAGACGGCGCGGCCTCGCAGGGGCATTAGGAGGTGGTGCCCCTGCGCACGCTGTGGGCCGCTGCTGGGGTGGCTTGGGCTGGGCCGGGGCAGCCCCCGTCCCTGGGGTAAATCACGCGCGGAGCCAAACCGGGGTGGCAAGTAGCGACGCCTGAGCGTCTTCCCCTGGGCATAGAGGTGTAAAGCCAGATTGCGGACGCAGACTGCTGCCCCTCATGGAAGGCGGGCAGGGCTGGGGGCAAGAGGGGGTGCCTGAAGGAGAAACGTTCTGCTTCCCCCAAATCCGCTCCCTCCAGCAGGGGCTCTTGATGACCTTCAGTGTTCAGGATCCCCCGAGGGGTTTTTGACCTT
>VZSC01014840.1:0-28023 GCA_013398225.1 Steatornis caripensis | reverse complement strand
GGGGGGGGGGGGGGGGGGTGTCCTTGTGGGAGAGCGAGGAGACACCCTTGGGGGTAGGGTGGTGAGGGACTTTGGGCAGAGAGTGCCCCAGGAGAGGTCAGGGAGGTGCCCTGGGGGTTAGGAGGTGGAGTGTGGGGAATGGGCTGGGGAGGTGCCCCAGGCGAGGGGAGCTGACAGCCTCCCAGGGTGGGGGAGTGGAGCTTGTTGTGGCCACTGTCCTCCTCTCGTTCCCTGGGAGGTGGGTGCAGGTGTGCACGGTGCTGCTCTGCCGCCATCCTGGTCACCTGTGAGGGTGTCACCAGGCCTGTGGTGGAACTTGGGGCTTGATTGTGGCAGGTCAGTGCTGTGGGGCCCCGGGGTCCCCGAGAACTCAGTGTACCCTTTAGGTGTGGGGGACTTGCAGACAGAGGTCTGCAGGTGTAGGGCATTCGTGGGGGAGATGAAAGGGTTTAGTAGCTGATGTGTGGGGGTTGTTGCCACAGTACCATGTGGTTCCAACAGCACTTCGGAAGGCCTCTGATAGCAGATGTTTTGCTTTGGACGCAAAGCATCTCTCGCTGCACTGCTGATTTGCCTTCCTGTTGTCCTTCCTCATTTCCCAGATGAAGGAGGATCGCTTTCGGAAGCTGTTCGCCGCGTTTGGCACACTGACCGATTGTTGTTTGAAGTTCACCAAGGATGGCAAGTTCCGGAAATTTGGCTTCATTGGCTACAAGTCTGAAGATGAAGCTCAAACGGCACTGAACCATTTCAACAGGAGTTTCATAGACACCTCCAGAATCACAGTGAGTTGATCTTTAAAAATATCTTCTTCTGAGTCTTAAGATGTCATTGGAGATTTTGGTCGTCTTAGGGGTGAACAGCCAGGGACTGGGAAAACCTAGAGATTAAGTTCTCTGCAGCAGAACAGCAAAGCCTGGTGCCTGGCTTCATTGCTGGAGTCTTAAGCAGGTACTTGATTCAGATGAGCTGTGTTTGTGCACTAGCAGTGATTTCAGTGCTGGCTGGAACAGCAGTGTCAGGTTTTGAGCTGTCATAATCTGAAGTTTTGAACTTGAGGTCATTTTTCATTTAAAGTCCTTCATCTTGCTGTTCTGGACAGAGATGAACGGACAACTTATTTTGACTGTGCTTAAATGACCACAACAAACTGTTCCCCATGCTGAGTGAAGATGTAGCCCTGTGCTTTTAAAATGAACATCTGGACGAAGTTGCCTTTTGTTCTCCTGCCATGCATCCTCCATCCCATCAGAGTTATAAGAAGGGTTCCTGAGTGAGGCTTATCCAGCAGTTACAGAACCAGACTGTTGAACGTATGTTTAATTAAAGATCTGATTTTTTGTTTCAGGTTGAGTTATGCAAGTCTTTTGGTGACCCTTCAAAACCCAAAGCGTGGAGTAAGCACTCTCAGAAGGCCCCTGCCTCAGAAAAACAGACCGAGAGACCTGTGACAAGTGCAGCTCCCGCAGTCGCAAAGAAAGTGAGTCTTGCTTGTTTCCTCGAGGCTCTCGTGTATGTCAGTGACTTGGCAGACAGAAGGGTAGCCTGGTGTGTGGAGAAGGGGACAGAGTAGCTGAGACAGCGGATGTTCGAGTCCTGGTTCTGCTATTGCCTGCCTTAGGATCTGTGTTTGCTGTACCATTAGGTTACCTGAGAAATGATCTTGGCTGTGCTTCTAATAAGCCTTTCTAAAAATGGTTTTTTTTCCTAGGATAAAAAGAAGAAAGATCCAATAGAAAACTTAAAGGAGGTGAGTTGAGGTTGCGTTGCAATCCCTGCGTTCTTGCTAGCTTATGTTAAGAGCAAGAGCTGAATACCTTTTCTGTACTGCTTCCATTGCTGTTAATTTAGGCAAGGTGTATGATTTAACCAGCTCTGTGACAGTCCAATTTTGCTGTAACAAACCATGATTTTAACAATCCCAACATCGGGGACCAGTTTTTAATTGTCAGCTACTCCTATGTGAGCACTGTGTCCAGGGCAACCCTGTTTCAACACTTCTGGTTTTTAGCCATGCGTGAATTTTGTCATGTTTAACTTGTACATTTTTTTTTTCCTCTTTCAAAGGTTTTGTTTTCTTCTTTAAAGTGCTTTCAAACATCAGTTACAAAAAAGAAAGAGTAGGTCTGAGAGATCTGGAGACGAGGAGTCACTTATAAGTGCTCACCTTGTGAGTGTAAAGTGCACTCCCCTCCTAGGGATTTTTTTACGTTGCTGGAGACGAGGCGATGTCTTTGAATTAAAACTTACTGCTAGCTCTCCGAGTCTCTCTTCACAGCTTGTCTGCTTGGTTTCTTTTTCAACAGCTGGAAGAAGATAAGATGTTCCAGGAATTCTTGGTGGTTCACCAGAAACGGTCTCAAGTGGCCACTTGGGCTAATGACACTTTGGCAGAGGAGCCCAAGAAGGGAAAATCAAAACCAGCAGCTGATTACCTCAACTTTGATTCAGATGAGTCTGAGGAGCTGAGTGAGGAGGAGGATGGGAATGAACCCTCTGAAGAGGAGGAAACTAAAGGTACCGAAAGGAGCTATCACCCTTTGCTTGTCTTTGTCTCAGTGAATGTGAGAGCAGGTGTGCTGATCAAACCTGCCTTGGAGTCCTGCCTCCAGATGGAGAGAGTGTAATCAGGATGGTGATTTCTCAAGTGTGAGACTCGTTCCGTGTGCTGTGGATGTATCGTTGTTTTCCCAGATTTGAGGAAATGTGCTTTCCCCGGAGCCCTTAATGTCTGTGAAAGAGTAACAGGGCAAACATCTGCATCTTTCCCTTAAATGCACTCCTAGCCTGCAGCTGCTTTTATCTCCAGAGCTGGATGTGGTTTCTGTGTATTTAGAAACCTGTAGCTGATGTCTGTGAACTTGTCTGGTCTGCCTTTGATGCATATTTCTGGAAATGCTGGTGTCTCCTTGGGCCCTGTCAGAGTTGATGGGAACAGACAGAGTTCAGTATCTTGGATTCTGAAAGGAAAACTGTATCTAGTGGAGTAGTGGGATAACTTGGAAGACTAAGAAATCTGGGCTGCAGTCCGGTGTCAATCGTCTTAATCTCCAGCGTCCCTGCATGAGTGATGAATGTGATTTTGGAGCCTTTCTCCCTCCTTCTGTGGTGTTTCCTTAATGCTGTTCTTTTGGGGTGAATGGCAATCCCTGCTGCTTCTCACCTGTCTTTAGGTAACTAAACTGATCAGTTGATCTTTGGCAGGGAGGAGTATTTTGGAGAAACAGCTTCCTCTGTCCTTTACCCTGCAAAACTAAACTGAACAGTTGAAAACCTTCTCTGGGGTCTGTCTGAAGTATTGAATTAAAATTGAGACAAAATATTCTGCCATGGAGTTCCTCAAGCTCCTTTCTAATTTGTTTTATGCGTGGACTGTTGCTTTGAAAAATAGTCTTCCAGACATGTCAGTCTGGAATTGCTGAGTTAAAATTGCTCTGCTGTTCTCAAGCCTTTCCTCCCTGTGAAAAGCACAGAGGAGAGAAAGGTGGTTCTTGTGATTGTGTCTGTTCTCAGCTTTGACCTGGCTGGGGAGAGAACAGCAGCATTGGTGTGCAAAAATTCTCTGGTCTCTCCTCTGACAGCAAAGAAAGGAGGGAAGAAGGCAGCTACCAGCAAAGACCTCTCGGATATGGATTACCTGAAATCTAAAGTCGTGAAGGATTCTTCCTCTTCATCCAGTACAGGGGAAGAATCAGAGAGTGATGAGGTGGAAGAGGAAAGTGAGAGTGAGGAGGATTCAGGCATTGCAGAAGCCACTGGCACCCACACAGGTAAAAGTGGGAAGCCAAAAGCCCAACAAACGCAGCAAGAGACACCAGGGGAGAAGAAGAAAAAAGGATCCACGCTGGAGGTACAGCTGAATGAGACTTTTGAGTTATCTAAACCGGGAGCTTATGGGATAATATGTGTATGTCAGTCACTCCACTCTTCGGCCTCCTGCTTGTTGGACAAGACCAGCTTGTGCTGTGGCTTTTACTGGTTTTCACTCAGCTTCTTTTCTTTTTTTTTTCCCCCCATCCTTCTGTCCAGAACCAAGGCAGCTCAGCGGAAGCGAGCACACCACACACGGTGAAACTTCGCGGTGCTCCCTTGAACATCACTGAGGTAAGCTTTATTACCAAGCAGGGAATGGAGGCTCAGGGGTGTTTTCAGTGTGTAACTCACTGCGATCTTTGCAGAGGCTTCTGTCTTCACTTACGGAGCTGTGTTGAGGGTTGTATGGGCGGTCAGGGAAACTTTTGAACTGGCTTTGTGCAGAGATGTTGTACGTTGCATGTGGTGTTTTTATTGCGTATGTAAAAAACCCAAGTCTAAAACCTGCTGCTTCCTGTATCTGAGAACTCATTTAAACCATTACAATTCTTCCTGCAGCAAAAGGTTCGTGAATTCTTCCTGCCTCTGAAGCCAGTGGCAATCCGGATAGGAAAAAATGCCCAGGGAAAAAGTACAGGTAATGTTGATATGTGGAACGGGGGTTGGATGTGCGAGTTAGAGGTCCTCTTGATCACACTTCTGCTCTTTTCATCTGCAATTCTGAATCGTTGGCTCGTGTCCCCATTCTTACTGACCTTTCTGAGACTTTGCGGCTCACCTGCCCTAGTTGCTGTCCGTAGGATGCTGCAGGCAGAGTAATATTGGCTGTGCTCCCTTAGGAGCAGCAGCAGGAGCATTTTCTTTGATCTGCCTCCAGAACTTTCCTAAACATCCCAAACCATGCCAAGGAAAGGTTTCTTTCTCTGGGATAGCTGCAGCAGCACCCGGGGACTTTGGCCTGTGCATATTGTCTGCTGAGCAGTCTGTAGCCAAGGTGGGTCTCCTGACAGGCTGTGGCTACCGGAGGCACCCATCAGAAAGAGTGTCGAGCAGGTCCTCAGAGCTGGGCAGGGAACTCTGCTATATGCCATTTTCCTTTCACAGCCTAACAGCAGATGCAGCTTTTATTTGCTCTGGGAGACACCTGTGAAAGCCTACTTCGGCTGTTAAATCGGGCTTCTTTGGTTTGCATGTAGAGAATGAGCTTTTAAATGGCAGTCTTCCAGTCTGACATGGCCATTTTCAAGATGGATTGAAATTTTAATGGGAGCAGAATGCTTTATCTATAGGAATCTAGATCAAAGAAAGTCCAGTTCACCCTTAATTAGCCAATTAGTGGTTGTGTGTTCCCCACATGATGCTCAGTTGAACCTTTCCTTCCTCCAAGGTTACATCTTTGTTGACTTGAAGAGTGAAGCAGAAGTGCAAAGGGCCTTGAAGCATAAAAAAGAATATATAGGTAAGGGCTGTTTGTTTCTTCTTGTTCTGGCTGATGTCGATGGCAGGGTGCTCAGCTGCTGAAGTGTTCACTGCGGAAGTATCTCCTGTTGTTTTAGTTTTTCCCAGGCAGATGGTGGGGGTGGTGTCGGAATAAACCGGGTGCCGTGTCAGGAGCAGCATAGAATTGGCAAGTGCCAGAGCTGTGCGTGTTGCTCTTTGGCCCTTGTTTTTTGTCATGTGCTTCAAGTGTATCTTGCTGTGGATATAAGAATGATGTTGTTTAAATCTAGTTGGGATAGTGTAGGGGATTTGTACAAATTGTTCTGTAAGCCTGTGTTTCTAACCTGTTCTTGCCCTAGTCCTTAGTTGAATGACTAGAATTATATTTGCAAAAATGCTATGCAGTATGGGAGTATCTACTTGGAAGCCTGTGGACTAGGTTGGCACAGGCAGAAAGGCTGGAGCTCTCTGAAAGGAAGGGAGACGGTGGAGTTGTCTAGCAAATGTTATCCTGGTTTTTATGAAGACTCGTTTCTCGCAGACCCTACCCCCTGCCTTTTTTTTTTTTTTTTGTCCAGTCGGGCAGAGTTCTGCTCAAAGCTTGTGGAATTGTAATTGCTTGTGTCACTGCTGTAAGCCGAGGCTCTTTGCACATTGATATTGATTACCCGTGGCCTTGGGAAGCAACTAACGTGCCTCTGTGTGTGTTTCTGGATTAGGTGGGCGATGCATCGAGGTATTCCGATGTGGGAATACCCCAAAAGAAACTGTTACAGCAAAACCTGATAACCAGCCATGGCAAAGAAGGAAGAGGGACGACGAGGAAGAAGAGGACTTGTCTGAATCGGGGAGACTTTTTGTCAGGAATCTTCCCTTTACTAGCACTGAGGAGGACTTGGAGAAGATCTTTTCCAAGTACGGTGAGTATTTGCTGTGGGACTGGGACTTGCAGGAGTACGTCTTTTCTTCGTGCACACAGAGGTTTTCTTGCTGGACGTGAATGTACAAAGCTCTGTGTCCCACACCTCTCGGATATGGACTGAGTCCGGTCATCTTTATTGCCTGCCGTGGTAGTGCGTGGCTGCTGGGCTTTGAAACTGCTGCTGGCTCTGTGCTCCTTCACTTGAACCGTGTGCCTCCGTGCGTGTCTGCCCTCATCCCTCTCATTGCATCTCTGATGCGACGGTAAAAGCTCTTGCCAGTCCTTGTAGGCTCTGAGTCCTAGTGGGATGACAATGAGGAGAAGATAATCAAAAGCACCTGCTGCGTGAAACGCTGATGCCGCAGGAGATTTCTAGATGCTGTAGGTACGAGGTGAATCTTTGAGATACACCTCAAATGCAAGTACATGTTTGGCATGTCAGGTGGAAGCTTGGAGCTTTTCTAGCTCAAAGCTGAACAAATTGAAGGTTGCTTGGCACTAGAGCGTCCTGCGGGGAGAGAGGGTTGGGTTGTGGAAATGTTTATTCTTAACTGAAGGTAAACACAGCTGCTCAGAGCTTGCCTGGTTTGTGTCGCATGTCAAAGCCCTGTGAAATGCCACACAGTGCACAACTGGGCGTGGGGTGCTTTTGCTGGGCCTGCCTTATTCTGCAGCCAGCAGCTCCTCACCTAGGCTGGCAGCTCGCCACACACTCTCTGCAATATCCAGAGCTCTTCTGCCCTCGCTGGCTCCCCACCTCCCTGGCTTTGGCCGAGAGGTGCCAGTTCAGAGCGCGTGGTGGCTGTGCGAGGACGTCTCTCACAGAACAGCCTTGCCTTTTGCAGGACCCCTCTCGGAGATCCATTTCCCTATAGACAGACTGACCAAGAAACCCAAGGGATTTGCTTTCATCACCTATATGATTCCCGAGCATGCGGTGAAAGCTTACGCAGAAATGGATGGGCAAGTGTTCCAGGTACGGTGACTGATGTTTTTTCCCCTGTGCTGTTGGACTGCAGCTGGTGCGAATACGTGTTAGTAACGCGGCCAAGTGTTTGCTTCGGTGCTTTGCTGAAAAGATTGAGTCACTTCTGCCTTCCCGTATGGGAACACAGTTGCTTTTGGTAGAGCAGCCAGGTTTGAACAGCCTCGCAGGTACCGAAGTCTGAGCTAGAGGTGGAGGAAGGAGATCTGAGTCTCAGTCTGCCACATTGTGTGGCTACTCCAGCTTGCAATAATGTCTCCTTTGGGAAGGAAGGTTCCCTCGTTCCGCCTAGGCTGCTTGACTAGGAAAGGTGCCAGAAAATTTCCCCCACTCTGCTTAGTTCATGAGCTTCTGTGGGTTATTTCAGAGCTGCTTGACCTCTTCTTCCTTTCTTCCTTCTAGGGTAGAATGATGCATCTCCTACCCTCCACAATCAAAAAGGAAAAAATTGAAGATGCAGATGCAGAAGAGTCTTCCTCCTACAAAAAGCAGAAAGAGGCCAAGGACAAAGCCAACAGTGCCAGGTACAGAGGTGTCTTGTAGTGGGGCAAGACCACACAACCTGCCAAATTCCCAAGTGCCAGGAAGGCATGTGGGGCCTTTGCAGGGGCTGTATAGATTACGAAAGTCAATAAAGCATTTGCTTTGCAGCTCTCTATTTCTTTTATCTCTTACCTACTTGATTCTTCTGTCCAAGTGGCTCTAGTGGTTCAGTGAGCAGCAGAAGTTGAGAGAAACATGATTTTCAATGGCTTTGTATATGAGTTGATTCTCTGTTGCCTAATAAAAGTTGGTCTGATGCTGTGATTCTTCAGGTGGGTCTTTCTCCTTTACTTGGCCACCTGCATTTATAAAACTTGTAGGAACTCTCTCTTTTTGCGACAAACTAGTTTGAAAGTGGCCGATACTTTCAAACTTGAAGGGGAAGGAATGTAACCTTACTCGCACGGGCTTTGTGCATTCAGGAAACCAGTTGAAAAAACCCATGTGTTCCCCTGAGTCAACATCTGAACTTCCAGCTGTAACTGCAGAGCTGTGGCCAGTGACCTCTAGGGAAGAAAAGCAAAGCTGCTGGCACTGCTGCCTTTCTGTTGCCTCTCCAGTCATGCCTCCCTCATCCTGCCTTATCTCTAAGGATCTTCTACCCTTCTTTCCCTCTAGCTTTTCATCCTGGCTGCTAATGGTGGCATTCAAAGCTGTTTTTTCCCAGGACCATTGGATAGAGAGACATCAGTGGAAGAAGGGACTGTGTGACCTGGCTGTTCTTCCTCTTTCAGCTCTCACAACTGGAACACGTTGTTTGTGGGGACAAACGCCGTGGCTGACGCCATTGCTCAGAAGTACAATGCTTCCAAAAGCCAAGTGCTGGATCATGTGAGTTAGGTTATTGATCAGCTGGGATGGGAGATCATTTTCCTATCTGTTTCCTTATGCCCAGGGCCTGCCTCATCTTTTTGTGCAACAGAAGCCTCTTGTGTATCCGCGATCACCATGCAGGCCGAGAGATCAGTGGTGCTGTAGCCTCCCTGTGGGATCTGAGCCTAACAGTCCCTTTCTCACTGGAAGACAAAGTCACCCTCCCAGCTCCCCTGCCCGCTTTGCTTTTCTGGGACTGAATTTTGCCTTTCTACATAACTAGTTGTTGGGAATTTGCACCCCAAAGCTCACATCCTTCCTGAGAATTCTTTCTGCCTCGGGAAGTGTTCCAACTCCAACAGCAAAGCTACTAGCAGATTCAGAAGAGCTGGGACATTTTGCCTTTAAGCTCTCTGTCAAATTCCCTTTGCATCTGCTTATGAGAGCAGCAGGAACAAAGGTGCCCAGCACCTTCCTGAATCAGGCTCTTTGCTTCCCTCTTCTGAGCTTTGTCCCATTGTCAATGGATGTTCTTGCCTGCAGGAGAGTAAAGACAGCGTGGCAGTGAGGGTCGCTCTGGGAGAAACTGAGCTGGTCCAGGAAATTCGCCAGTTCCTCATTGAAAACGGAGTCAGCCTGGATTCCTTCAGTCAGGTGAGATGCCCAGCTGAAGGCAGCAATGCGGATCTACCTCATCTGTATGATGGCCTAGTCCTAGCGTCCTCATCTCTCTTTGAAATTAGTAATTAAATCCTCAGCGTCTTGCAGGATTGAACCCTTGTATGGGTTAGGAAATGTTCTGTCCATTTGAAAATGCAGTTGCGCTCAGGATGGTTGAGATAGATAGTATGACGGCTTATGGTATGGTGGTCACCTTGCTGTAGGCAGAGGAGGAGTCCTCTGTCTGTACCAGGGTGGAACTGGAGCTGAAACATCCATACATGAGTGTTTGTGGATCAAGGAGGTTGTACTGGGGTGTGGATCTTATAAGAAGTGTTTTCTAAACAGCAGTTGGCCTTCGTGGATTCTGGAAAGGGCTGACATGGAGTGAGAGAGCACGGCAAGTTGCACCTGAAATCTTCAGTTCGTAAGATACTGGGTGTTGCTTTTTAAAATCTAATCTCCCCTTTCTTCTCCCAACAAATGTGGCAGGCTGCTGGTGAGCGGAGTAAAACAGTGATCCTGGTAAAGAACCTCCCCGCCAGCACAAGTGTAGCAGAGCTGGAGGACGTCTTTGGCAAGCACGGCAGCCTGGGCCGAGTGCTGCTGCCAGAAGGAGGCATCACGGCCATCGTGGAGTTCCTGGAGCCAACTGAGGCCAAGCAGGCATTCACCAAGCTGGCCTACTCCAAGGTGAGTGTGGCCTGGAGTGTGCTCATCTTGGGTAGTTGTGAAGCTGCAGAAAGGAGTGCTTGCTGCGAATGTGAGATGCAGAGGACTTTTGAGGGAAGTGAGTTATCGTGGGGCCACTGCTGCTACTCTGTCCCTTGGATTTAGGGAGATTCCCTGTGCAGTNAAGGAGTGCTTGCTGCGAATGTGAGATGCAGAGGACTTTTGAGGGAAGTGAGTTATCGTGGGGCCACTGCTGCTACTCTGTCCCTTGGATTTAGGGAGATCCCCTGTGCAGTAGGGCTCTCCACCTGCAAAAGACAGCTTGAGGAGGGGGCTATGACACATCTGGAAAAGCCTCAGTGGGCTGGAGAGGGTTTCTTTTAGCAATACAAGATTGCAGTACATGGTAGACTGTGGTCCTGTGTGAGGCTGGATACAGACTCTCCTTCAGTGAAAGAGAGTTTAGCCAGCTGAAAACGTTGCTCAGCTTTCCCACTGCTGTTTTCCATTACTGAGTGAGGGGGAAATAAAGCTGAGAGCAGAGCTTTTTCTTCAGGCCCTTACCCTCCACTCTTCGTCTCTCCTGTGTTCTCTTCGTAGTTTCATTCTGTGCCTTTGTACCTGGAATGGGCTCCAATGGGTGTCTTCTTCAGCCCAGCCCCTTGGAAAAAAAACCCTGAGGCTCCAGAAAAGGAAGGCAAAGCAAGGCCAGTACCTGGTAAGAGCGTTGACTTTGGAACGGAGGTGTCTCTGGTTATTTCTCCACTCCTTTACGCATGAAGTGGCAGCGCTGATATTCCTGACCCTTTGGGGCTGGAAGCAGCCTCACAACATCCTCTGCACAGTCCTTAGGATCACCTGCCCTGTGGTGTAGTAGCTGATCATACCACACAAACATACTCGTTTCTGTCCCTGCTCTCCTCTCCTCCTGGATGACGCGTGGGCAGTGAAGTGCAGCTCGTGGCACACGGGGTCAGTTTGGACTGGGCTAACGTGAGCTGTGGGAAGAGATTTTTGGTCCAGTCTGGTCTTGGCAGCAGCGGTTGCGATAGCAGTAGCTGTTCTGTGTGAGCTGGCCCCGACCCCCTGAGCACGTGTGCAGTTGTGCGCTGTGCAAGGACACCACCCCTGCCTGTGGGCGGCCCAGCAAGCTGCAACAACGGGAGTGCCGGGCAGCAGTGGACGTAGAGGCTGATGTGCTGCTGACAGATTGTGGGTCCCTGTGCATATTCTGTGCTTCTGTGTCAAGCCCCACTGTATGCTTTGTCTGGGTGATTTCCCACTGCAAGGACATGACCTTCCCTCCATCAATATGACCTCTTTCTCCTCGTCCCAGAGGCTGTAAAAATTAAATCTTGCTTGTTTACTTAAAACCTTTCAAGATCCTTTTAAAAAAGAAAAAGCGGAGGCTGAAGAAGTGTGGCTTTATGTAGGTTTGTTTTTCTAGAAGATATTTCAGGACTCGACCTCTTGGGAGGGGGGAGAAAAGCTGATGAAAAGTCTCTTCCCAGGCTGCCATTCTGCACCTGGGTCACAGGGGAAGGCTGGGCCCGGGGGGAGGTGGGGAGCCGCTTTATCTCCCAGTAACCGAGACCCTCACCTGGAGATAAAGGGCTTTAAGCGCAGGAGCTCCTGGAAGGCTGCTCGAGGCTGATAATGGCCTTTGCTGCCAGCCTCTGGATCTGAGGGAAGGAGGGGAGGGGATGCACAGTGAGCTCCTTGCTCACAGAAGGGCTTCAGGTGGCGACACGTAGCCGTGTTGTGTTGTGCCAACTGCAGATGGAGGCACCTCTTCATCCCACCCCTGTCTCACTGAATCTCTTCACTCCCTTTCCTCAAACAAGCCTCCTTCAAAGGCGATGGGTTTTTTTCTCTGCCTTGTTGGCAAATATCCCGTCGGCTGGAGTGAGGAGGGTCGAACCACCCGACCAAAAACGCTTAGGCTGTGTGGTGCTGGGGGCATGGAGGGCAGCCAGATGGAGCCACGTGGGGAAAGACAGCTCTTGGGATGGAGCTGGGGGGTTTCTGTGCACCCCTAGCCCAGTGCGGATTCTCCTTGTACAAAGTGAGGGAGAAATAAGCCTAGGAAAGTGGCTGAGGGAGGTGCTAACGCCAAAGGGAGATGCATGGTTTGCCCCTTGTGAGCACAGCTGTGCTGTAGGGATTGAAGCTGCTCTAAAAGACAAGTGGTCTGAGTTGGTAAGTCAGTGGATGAGAGAGAGCGAGCGCTCGTGTGCATTCTCTGATGTCTAATAAGCACCTGGTCCCACTGCAGTCTCTGCTTCAGTGCAGGCTCTAACAGGTCTCTCCTCTGCCACACGTGCTCAGTAGCTTTGAGGCCTCTTCATCATGTTAAGTACAGTACAAATTATTAAGCCATTTTAGAAGTTGGGAAGAGGGAAATGGATGGAGAGTGTCAAAATGCAGTTGCCAAAGCCTCCCTCCATACTAAGACCTACTGTAAATACCAGCAGACTTGCGCATTGATCAGCTGTACAGTATCCAGGTTTCTGTAACTTCCCAGGTATGGACAGGCACTCACAGCTCCATCATCGGGCTTGGGTGCCCCGGAGGAAGCTGTTGCACTGACTGCTGAAATGCAGCTTGATTACTTGGTTTTCTTTTTACATATTTGGCTTTGCAGAATCCCAAAGCAGGATTTGTACAAAACAGTCGCTGTCGCTGTTGACCTGAGTGAGGTTTGCGGGTCACGGAGTATAAACCCATGGCTCTGGAAGTGTTAATGCTGTAGTGAAGCCCTTTAAGACCACAGCCTCTGTACTGGGTGCAGTTCGTCATTCCCCTTCAGTATGTGTTTGGGCATAACAGACCATATTCCTTCACACGCTCATGGGGTGTTATTTCACATCCTGCGGGTAGTTATGGGCAAGAGATGATGTTTTAGAGCAGTGCGGAAGGATGCTCAAGCAAGTCTGAGGCCGCTTGCGTAGTTCAGCAGATGTCTGGCTAGGTTTGATGTGAGAGTGTCTGAGTGCTGGGGAAGCAGGTTTGTGGAGTTTCTATACTCAAAGGATAGGCAATATTTTAGTTTTCATGGGGACACGTTTGTATGCTGTGTGTTGAGCTTGCTTCAGTCTATGTCCACCCACAAAGAGCCATTAGAGAAGTGGCCCGTTCCTGCTGGAGTAGTAACTGTTAGCTGGGCTAGTGGGCAAGCTCCTCCAAAATTTGGTTTTGTTACGTCTTACACAGTTGGGCTTATTCTTTTTGTTTCAGGTGATGACACTGACACAACTATAAAGGGCTCAGAGGAAAGAGCAGCACAGGAAGAAGAGGAGGAGGAAGAAGAAGAAGAGGAGGAGGAAGAAGAAAGCATTCCTGGGTGTACCTTGTTCATCAAAAACCTCAACTTTGCCACCACGGAAGACACACTGAAGGAGGTGAGCCATAAGCAAAGGGGAGGGACTGGGTTTCGTTTAGCATGGTCCATTCAGATGGAGCAAGAGGGGGTTGAGTGTGTGGTTGAGGGCCAAAATGAGATGCCCGATGGAGTAAAGCACCCACTCCTAGCACGGGCCTAGAAGAAAGGGCTTTGCTGTGCTGCAGAAGGCAAGGGGCAAGCTGTTCTCCACTTCTGTTGAGCTGAGGATGAAGTGTTTAAAGAAGTTAAAATTGCAGCCATGCCAGGTGAGGGAGGACTGGGACCGGGAACCTCTGCTTCGGGGTTTCAGGTGACAGTTAAGTCAAGTATATCTTAAACGGTTTTGTTGGGGTTTAATTCCACCTTGGGACAGGTGGAGGCAAGAGGAAATATTTTAAGACTCCTCATTTCCCGTGCTTTTTGTAATGCTTCTCCTTGGGACAAGCACTTGTGCAGCTGTAACACTGCTTTGTGTGTAAGGCAATAAAGAAATAAGTGGTTTCACTGAGATGCGCTTTTCATCTACGCCTCTACCAACATTGAGCTGTCTGTGCTTTACCTCAGCAAAACACTTGGGAGAGATCGTAGCATTTCTAAAGCCGTGCGGGATATTAATAGCAAAATAGGGAAAAACAGCTGGGACTTCCCATCTCTCCCACATTTTGTAGCCACGTGAAAAGCCACATTTCCTGGCCCAAGAATGTTGCTGCAATGTCAGTCCATCCTGGACCCGTGCTCCTCCACCTTGGGATCACGGTACTAGTAGACACCCTGGTCCACTTGGGTCTGGAGACAAATGTTAATCTTCAGAGGAGGGCTGGGACTTGTCCCCTCTTCTGCCTTCCAGCTGCAGTTTTATGAAGGAGTTGAATAGATGGTTTGTCACTGTAGGGCAGCCCCTGCTACCCTGCAGCCCCTCCCGCATGGCTTTGGAAGGAGCCGTGTGCAAGGGGCATCACAGGAGTCCTCTGCCGCTAAGGTCCCCACCTAGGTGCAAGGGTGTCTTGTAATCCATAGTGTTCCCCCAGGAGCATCCCAGATCTCTGTGCAGTTTCAGAGGAGCGGTGGAGGATTTCTGTGAATGCGTGTATTGATTTCTTTAAAAGTATGTGCGTGTGTGTGTGTATATTTATACAGAAGTAATTTTATAAGACACAGCTGCACTGACGGCTTGTCAGGTGGGCCTGCGAGCGTGTGCCCCTGACTCTGGAAGAGGGCCACATTGTCACTCGAGTTGAGTTGTAAGCCTGTGACAAAGGGAACTGAATCACGTGTCCAAATTCCTTGCAGACGTTCTCCAAAGTGGGAGCTGTGAAGAGCTGCACAATATCCAAGAAGAAAGACAAAGCAGGTACTCTAGATGTTGCTGTTCAGTTCCTTCCCTCGGCTGGTTGCTGAGGGCTCAGGTGTAGCATTGCTTTAGCATTCATCTGGCTGAGCGTTTGTGTTCTCACTGGCGCAATCCTTAATATTTCTAGAAGTGTGCCTGTTGAAATGGCTGAAAGCAGCAACCAAAAATACCCCGGGGTTCAGTCGAGAAGGTTAAGCTCAATTGTGGAATTGGTGGAGACGTGGCCTTCTCTTGAGATCAGGATAGGGAAGCCAAACTCCTTCAGGATCACAGAAGAGAGCGGGATGCAAGTTGAAATAAACAGATGCCCTTCAGCGATTAAATGTGTGCGCGACATGCTTTATCCGGGATCTTCAAGGATTCCTGTCTGAATACTGTGCTGAGTGGGCTTCGTTTGCCTTCTGCCTGCCAGATTCGAAGCCAGCAGGCTGTGGTGAGGAGTGGTTGTGCCTGTTGCACTGACTGCGCTCGCTTTCTGGCCCGTTGGAAAGGAAAGAGTTTGCTTAAGCTGAGCGCTGGCTAGATGGACTGTGTCTTCTTTCTGGATTTTAGGCTAGGGAGTTGCACAGCTTCACAGGATTTTGCCTTAACAGGGCTCCTCTTGCATGGGATGCTTGAAAACTCTGATCCGCTGAAAGAAAAAGAAATAAAGCAAACTCTTCAGTGCTGCCCACATGTCTGGCTGCAGGTGTGCTCATGACCAGACAACATTCGAGCCTAGGCTGATCTATACCACCTACCAAAGCGATCCCCTTCTGTCGCTGTGGGATGATCTCTATAGCCTGCTACCATTGAGGTTTTGAAGGTGGAAACTGGGTGTTACGGTTTTGCTTGTGGAGTCTTTATTTCCTCACCCAGCCTTATTTATGGGTCTCAAAATGTCACGGTGTTTCTCAGAAGCACAGCGTGACCATGGGTGCTGCAGACCTTTGCTGTGCAGGGAAGTGTAATAGACCTCTCCTCCTTTGGTGTGGAACCGGCAGCTGCCTGCCCAGGTTTAGAGCAGTGTTTGCTCCTTTTGTGCCTTGCAGACCTCTGAGGCACTTTGTCTCTCAGATGAAACGCAGGGCTTGCACTTGGTGATGACAATTAATACAGCACGTGGCAGTCCGAACTGAAACGGATCTCAAATGCTGAGCTCCCAGCAGCGGTCAGTAACTGACCACTTGTCCAGTGTTGGCCAAAATGAATTTCTGCAGGGGTTGCAGGTCAGAAGTGTCTCCTCTGAGGACCAAACTGCAACCTGCATATGGTTATCCTGCAACAAAAGTCACGCTCGTTTCTGGGTAGTTGGCAAATTTTCTGACTGAAGGTCTCCTCTCACTCATGAGGAAATAGTCCTGTGTATAAACAAAAGTTTGTGTATGTGTAACGGATTGCTTACCCTGACTGTGACCGGCGGTTGTTTTAGGACTTACTGTTTTATTTAAGGAGTTTGCACTGAAATTATGCAAAGCAAAAAGTCTGTTTTGCTTGTGACATTGGTTATCACCTCTTCAACATCAGCACCAAAACAAGCTGTCCTAGAGCAGCGTCTTGCTCAAAACAAGTCAGTAAGGCGTGCTCATGAGGAGTGTCAGAGTCAGGGCATGGGCAGGCTGGCCCTTTCCCCGGGGTGTTAGGTTTTGTCCCCCCCCCCCAGTTTCGGCAATCAGCACTTGCTTCTGATTTGTTTATAGATCATTTTCTTAATATTGTCACTGTTTCCTGCTAGCTTAGTGAATCCTCTTTCTCTTCTGACAGGTACTTTGCTTTCGATGGGTTTTGGATTTGTGGAGTACAAGAAGCCAGAGAGCGCCCAGAAAGCCCTGCGCAGGCTCCAGGTAAGCTTGAGCATTATTGGTCCAGATTTCTTTGCAGAGATGGGTGGGCAAAGGTTTGGATGAATTGCGACGGTCAAAATGTAGCCAGGGATGTCAGTGCTGTGAGTTACACTCACTGTGCAGATGGAGAAGCCTCTGAAATGGACTGGACCAGGTTTGTGAGGAAAGACGGTGTCTAAAGGGACAAGACCTTGTGCAGAAGAGTGTTTCCTAGCACTGATCCAATACGGAGGTGGCAGGAAATGTGCAACGAGTGAAATTTAAGGAGTTTGTTCTGCAGAGTGAACTTCGCAGAGGTCATGGAGACCCAGGCCCCTACTAGTAATGAGAATAAGTATTGCGTAGTATTTAGTGCTGCAGAATTCAGCTCTACCCTCTGTGAATCTGCCGTTGCTTTGGGGCCTTCTAGCCTCCTGCCTTCCCTGTGACACATAGCACAGAGTTTGGCTGCTCTCCCAAGGAATAAATCATTCCCTGTGCTGCTAGAACAGTGCGTGATCCTTTTCTAGGCAGATGTGAAGGAATTAGTCTGTGTAATCTGAGTGTGTTCAGTGACCACAATCCATGATTCCCACGTTCAGTAGGTGGTCACTTTGTATTCCACAGCCTCGGTAGTTTTGGGTTAGATGTGCGTTCTGCATCCTTTTGAAAAGCAGAATCCTGGAGAAGAGAGAAAGCAGGAAAACGGGTATTTTGTGGAGGGAGCGGGCAGCAGGGCTCCAGCATCCTGGTGTCATGTGCCTTGTCAGGGCTGGTGAGGCAAGGCGCTGCTTGGTTTTGGTGCTGAAGTGCAGGAAATTCTTTGAGGCACAGGAAGCAAGAGAGATCTCTTGCACTTTCTTGCTGTTTTGGCTACTGATGGCAAATGAGACCTTCTTGGCTCATTCCAGAACAGGTAAGAAGATGATCACTGCCTTGAAGAGTTTGCAGTCTAGAGGGAGAGGAAACCGTAGCCCAGGGCAGCGAAGTGACTCATGTTTGCCAGTTTAGTGGCAGAGCTGAGGCTGATCGACAGCTAGATCAGGGATGTTGGCTGCTGCTTCAGTCAGTCAGGCTGTCTCCAACCTCATCAGAAGCCTTGCCTTGCATGAGTGGCATTCGACAAAGAAAAACTTTGGCAGGGAGAAGAGGAAGAATATGTGGGAGAGAGCAAGACATGAAATTCTGTGCTTGTATCCTGGAAGCTTGGAAGCTGTTGTGACTTTCGCTGTTGTTTGCTTGTTTTAACGTCTAGGGCTGCGCTGTAGATGGCCATAAGCTGGAAGTGAAAATCTCAGAGAGAGCTGTCAGGTAAAGCTTATGTCTCACCTCTGTAACATGCTTACATTTAAGCTGTAGTAATCCTTGGAAGGTTCTTAATTTCTTATGTTGCATCTCTGCATCATGAGGGATGTGATGGGTGGTAGTGCTCTGACTGTTGAACACATCAGCCTTTGTTGTGCTTTACTCAGAGTTACTTTAGTCAGTCTTACTTGAAAAGAAATGATGAATAGCTGATGTGAAGGCGTCCACTCACTGAATGACGTATTTGCGGTTAAAATCCCTAAGCAGCATACAGTAGTGAGACCCCAAAAACGAGCCCAAAGTGAGAACCAGGCACTTGAGTTTTCTTCCACACTCAAAGAAAAGACCCCTCTAAAACCTCAGCTTTGGTGACAGTTCAGTCCACATTGCAAAGTCAACTGACAGCGCAAGTTCCCGTGGCTTTAAAGAGTTCTTGAAGACAAATACTCTCTGGGTAAGGAAATCTTTTAGCCTAGTTCATCAGGGAGAACAGTGGCTTAAGAATAATTTTCTGCTGCCAACTCTGATCAAATTAAGACAAATACAGGGTTTGGGGTTTTTTTCTTGCTTGAAAAAAATCTGGATTTGTTTTGTTTGGGCTGTCAGGTGCAGAGGAGATGGTTACTTGTGGATGACTTGACTTGGAGTTAGTGTCTTGCTTTTCAGGGTTTCCTTCCTAGTTTTTATTCTGTACAGAATCTTTTAAGTGAAACCCTACTGGAAGCGGTATCTCTGAAACGTCAAAATTTGTTTGAAAATCTGGTGCCTGGGGACCAGAAGCAGTCTGACAGCTCCCTGTCTGCGCTTTGTATTTCAATTCTTTAATAAACCATTTTCGTCCATTTTAGTTTTTAAAATCTCTTCAGTACAGTAGGTATCCAGCCTACAATGCAGAATGCTTTGCTTTGTGAAATAAGCTGCTGTGGTTTGTATTAGGTAAACTGTTGTCTTGTTCAAATGCAATACAATTCTAAAGTAAAAAAAAAGCCCAAACAAAATTAATAATTTATTCCAAAACTTCATTTGCTAATTTCTAAGCCAGTAAGAAAAATCATCAAAATTAGCTTACATTGTGTTTTTTTTTTTTAATATATCAGATAGTACATTCTCCTGACAATTGAATGGATGAAATTTGATGTCAAAACAAAAGTTAGTGGCAAAGGTGAGTCCAGACCTGCTGCCTGACCTCAACTCGAGTTGCAATCAGCAAGCTGGAAACTTTGATTCTGGGATGTAGGATTTAAAACGCTTAGATTCATTCCTTCTCGTTGTACTGTATGAAATTTTCCGTTGTTGCTGGTGTGATGCCAGCAAGGATGTCGATGTGAGCTAGCTGGCTAATTTTTCTGCGTTCCTAATTTTGAAGGAGCCACAATGCGCTGGGTGTTTTGCTGCACCATGGTCCTTACCTGCCTGTTCTGTTGACTTCATAGGCCAGCTGTGAAATCGTCCCGAAAGAAACAAACCGTCAAGAAGCAGAAGACTTCTAAGATCTTGGTCCGAAACATCCCATTCCAGGCCACTGTCAGGGAAATCAGGGAACTCTTCAGGTAGGAAAGCGCTTTCCCTCAAGTCTGCGGAGTGCTCCGGGCTGGAGCTGGTGTGATTTTCATACAGGATCTTGCTTTGAGGTTGTAAATGTTATGGATTTTGTTTTCTTTGTGGAAGTGAGCAAACCTTTTACCGAATGTAAGTACGAATGCTTGTCAGGTTATACCAGTATAGAAGTTCTGCTGGTGAGACAGAGACCACACGAGCCAGCGTTTTGGCTGGAGCCACTGTGAGCCGTCAGACCCGACGGCCCATCACCACGTAGCAGACATCCACAGAGCTTCGAGATCTCCCCGCCTGTCGAGCAAATGGCACAGCGTTGGATTTTTTTTTTTTTCCTCTTGCCTGAAAGGCATGCAGCAGCTTTCCTGATGGTTGGCACACCTGGTTGGGGAGGAGCACCAAGAGCCGCTGCAGACAGCTGGTGTGAAAGGTTTTAGCTGGGGCTGGCTCTCTCTTCCATCTGTCTTGCCCACGTGATGGTGTAGCTCCTTCCCGTCATGGAAGGAGCCACTTACATCTTGCTTTCCCTTCCACAAGTGTTCCGCTGCGTGTCCTTCACGTAGTCGGTGGGGTGTTAACCTGTGGTTGGCAGCCCTGGGTCTGTAAGGGTGCAGGACTGTGCTGCCTGTAAGATTCTCTCTGGCAAGAAATACCTTGCCAGCCGTGAGACCTGCCTGGGACAGTGCTGAACGCTGAATAGGGATTTTGGGATCCCAGTCTGCATTCTTGTGTGCGCTGGCTGATCCCTGTTTTCTTTGTATCCTCAGCCTTTTGTGCAGTGACTCGTTAAGCCTTGTAATGCATCCCGGAAAAGAGGTGAAACTTTGTAAAATAACAGCATCTTTTCTGCTCCTGGGGCAAGAAACTTTTGCTCATTGACCCAGGCCGTGGTCCTTGTTCCGCTGCTGGCTTGCAGAAGGAATCTGGGGGAACCGGTGTCCGGCTCTGCCCATCAGTTTTTCCCCACCTGCAAAATAAGGCTGATCGCTCACATCTGCAGGGCACGGTGTAGTACTGTGTCAGGAGGTGGCTTTTCTGCGTGGGTCTGTCTAAGCAGAAGGCAGGCGCTTTCGTTTGGTCAGAGCTGTGGCATTTCTTCCCAAAGGAACTGAGTTGAGGAATCACTTAACCCTTTGAAACCTCCCCAGACCACGCAGTGAAAACTGCCTTGCAAGGAGCCACGAGGCAGTAATCTGGTGGTTGTGGGGGAAACAAGGCATTTCCCTCTGTACAGTGAATTCTACTTACTTTATTAGCGTGTGATGTTCTCCTAGCTTGACCACAGTTAAGAACAGTCATTCCTATGAGGCTGGTAGCAGGCTGTTTTCTTGCAGGGTGGTGAAGAAGCAGCTGTGCGTTGCAACACTTTTGGCGTGAGCTCTGGGGATTTAACTGAACACAGACCGTGACTCAGCTCTCGGACGCACGTTGCTGGAAGCGCGATGGTAGGCGCAATGTGAAGGTCCCTGTGGAAGAGCGAAAGGTTTTTCTTGCTTGTGCTGTGCAGCTTGGATGCCTTCATTTTGACGCTGCCCTGAGAGACCCTATTGAAACAGGGCAAAAAACCTGGACTTCCAAGTTACTGCACTGAGTTTCTTAGCACGTGGGGCACTGCTAGTTTAAAACTCAGCGCTGCGTGGCTGCAGACGTGACCTTCGTAAAGCTGAAGCAAACGAAAGCAGGGGGATCTGTTTGCCTTCCAGGGCCCTGAGTTAAGTTCAAGGAGCTGGGAAGCTTATGTATATCACGAGGACAGATGAGCCCAGCAGAGGCTGGCCGTGGGTTTGGTATGTTTGTTTCCTCCTGTCTTGTCTAGCACCTTAGTGCTGCGGAGAGGAGGGGTAGAGAAGCAGTCTGATTGATACTGCAAGGAACACGCAGCTTCTAGCCGCTTGCAATGTTGGCAGCATTCTCGGAGTGATGCGTGAACATGCGTTTCATTTACCTAGGGTATTGAGAGATGTGGGATTTTTATCCTCGAAACAAAAGCCAGCGGCTTGCGGGGGGACACCTACAATCCTCCCTCCACCCCTGCCATCCCTCCTTCCCTTCAGAGCGGCTAAAACTGGGCATGATGGAGCGTTCCTAAACACTTCATCCTCCTAGATTGCTTTTTTGTAATTTTAAATCAGGTGCCTTTGCTCTGGAGGTTTTAGCTCTTTCTGCGTTTAGGAACCTGTCTTATTTGTGTTTCGTTATTTATTTATTTGAAATTGCAAACAATTTCTTGGCAGCGGAGGCGGCACGGGCTGCGTGGCTGCAGGGGGCACTCTTAGCCTGCCCAGGAAAGGCTGGCTGGGGACCACCAGCCTGGGGACAGCAAGGGACCGCCAGCCTGGGCACCGCCGGGCCACGCCGCTGGGCATCGCCATGCAGGGCAGCAGCGCTGGGCCTGCGGAAGGTGGGAGGCTTTGCAGGGCAAGCATCTCCTCCGTTGTTTCACATGCTCAAAAGCCCCTTTCCAGCCCTGCAGCTGGTGGTGTCTCCCAACCTGCTTCCTTCTGTGCTTGCTTTTTTTCTTTTTGCAGTTGGCTTGGCAGGAGAAAAATTAATAAATATACATACACACTATATATATATAAAATAAATATATATGTGTCTATAGTGTGTGTATGTATATTTATTTATATATATTGCACGTGCGTGTGTGTCTGTTACCCCAGACAAATACATATATAACCCCAAACAGATATTCCCATGTTTTAAGCTTTGTCAAGGAGCTGTGTCTTCCCTTTTGAATGGACCCGCAGTAGGTGTTAATGACACCGGAACAGCAAAACAAGGAAGTTGAGTGTTTTGAATAGGGAGTTTCGAAAGCTGCTGTGCTGCTCGGCAGTTCAGGAAATCCCACCCTGGTTGTCTTTATGCTTTTTAAGATCATTGTTTATGGATCCAGCACTTAAATGCTTAGACTTGCCCTGCACCATCATTCGTATTCTTACAGCAGTCGAAGGTAGACCGTGGCTGGCTTGTGTGTGCACTCCCTTGCTGTCGCCCTTCCCTGGCTGCTTCGAGCGATCTGTGCAAACCACAGGGAAAGGCTCTGCCCCGTCCTCCGGGCTGCACCTCGCTATGTTTTGGACGTGGTTGGTGACATGTGCGCTTCCCATCACGTGACCGCACAGTGTCCTCTGCATCGCAAGCACCAGCAGCTTTGGAGAGCCACGTTCCCCAGGAGTTTCCTCCTGCTCCTCCGTGGCGGCGAGGTGTGGATCCCTGGGAGGAAGGAGGCCAGCCAGTCCCTTGGGAAAGCTCTGTGTGTGGGTGTAAAATTCAAATTGATTTCTCCCCAAGCTCATAGCTTGCTTGAGATTCAAAGCAAACGTATTTCTTTTAATTTTGACGTTGAGGCATATAGAGTTCTAATTCTTGGGCTGGAGAAAGGTGATGCTTCATTTTCTCTGTACCAGAATCACAAACGCTCTTATTAACGGCTAAAGTCCTCTGCTTGCAAAATAAATGTCTTGTTGTGGGGCTCCATGAGCCTTAGGTGCTGCCAACCTTCCGCACCACACCCAACGGTTGGGTCTGGTGGGGTGTGCGGCGCTGGTTCAGAGCGTGTCTTGCCATCTTCTGCTGGAGGTGTTAGTCTCTCTCGCACCATCAGGGGATTTTATTTTTCTTATTTTGTTTTTGACACCCGGTAGGTGTTATTTTTTCTTCAGAGGGAGAGATGCTTTTCAATTATAGGGGCTGGTTTTGGGCTAGGTGTGAAGATTTAGCTTTTGTGGGTGTGTTTTTTTTCCCCCATTTTTGTTCTTTATGAGATTCTACTCTTATCGTTACTACCTGGAAAAATAACAAAAGACAAATGGTCCGTAGTTCTTTCCAAAGAGCCATAGTTTGGGGAGGAGAGACAAAGGGATTGATATCCCATGAAGGCTGCTAATTTTTGCTACCAAATTGGGAGGCTTTTATGGCTAGCTTTTTTTTTTTTTCAAAAGGAACTCTAGATGTGGCAAGCTGAATTGGAGATCTGTGAAAGGCCACATTTTCGCAGATTGGAGCTCTGGCAATTTCTGAAGATTGGGCTCCTTTAAAATCTCTCACATTAGATCCCTGCAGCCTTTGCTGGAAGTTCCACTTAACTATTTGTTTCATAGCATCCTCTTCCAATCTCCTTCCCCCTGTCTGCACCAACTTTCATGAATATTAAAAATAAGGCTTTTTGCAATTGGCGTAGAACATTTCAAGGAGATGTACGTTTTATTTTCCCCAAAGGGGGAACGATTACATTTAGAAAAAGACTTCTTAAAGATTTCTACCCAATCGAATGCAACCTGAGGGATAGACGCTGTAGAAAGTCTGCCTAGACTTTGATGTACCTGGTGCTTATGCTCCTGAAGGAAGCAGTTATTAGAGTTGCGTCTCCAAGCAGCATGTTTTGGGGCTGGCATTGTTTCCTCTTTCCTTTGCAAAATATATCTGAGAGCTTATCGTTGGGTCTGTATCTATAAATTCTCCTGAAATTACGACGACCGTCGCTTCCAGCCCTCCTCTGCCAATTAGGTGCGGTAGACCCCAACTCTGAAAATTCAGAGCGAGATCAGATGTCAGCACGGTGAGCGTGGGAGGTGTTTTAATGTCCCGTGTGGCCATCCCTTGCCTTTCACCCGTAGGAACTGAATTCGAACACATTGTGTAACACTGTAAAATCATAAAATAATTATTAGCTGAGACACTGGACTTTAGTTTGACTGAAGAAGCAGCTAGCAGAGAAAGCAATTGAAAGGTGTGCCAGAGCACAGAACAGGTTATCAGGTGCATTTATGTCCGTATTCTGACTTCCCTGTACAGAAAGTAATGCTGCTGCTTAGGAAGACCTTCGGAGGTGGGTGTCTCTCTTAATTTTAACTACTTTGCTGACTATTTTCTCTGTCTTGACAAAGATGTGGCATTTATTGCATCTGGCAAAACAAGTGCCTGGGACTGATTAGGAGAAGACAGATCTATTCCCTCTGATAGAGGGTAAAAGTGAAGACAGCCAGTGGGACAAGGCTTCGGAGTCATGTCTCTTCTAGAAGAAGAAAAATCTCTGCAGAAAGATACGGTGGCTAAACCGGCAGAGATTTTTTTTTTAAAGGCAGTCTTTATGAAGTTAATTTTATAAGATGATGCCTTTCACTTCTTCTGACCTATTATAATAAAGTGTAGTTATCAGAATGGGCTTTTCATTTCCCATTATAAAGGACACGGTGGTATAATGAATCCGTCTGCCAGACATGCTTGCTGTTCACACCTTTCTCCCAGTAATGGAGTCTACATGACTGGAGACAATTTCTTCTTCTCAGAGTAACGCTGCCCTGTTGAAGCCGTGGAAGTCTTTGCTACCGAAAGGCAGAGGAGGAAAAAAATTAGTCCCTTCATAAACACGGGAGTTTGTTAAGCAAGTGCTGGGCAGTATTAATTAGAATATTCGGTGCAAACAGCCGTAGGATGCACAGTGCTGCAAGCATCGCCTGCTGAACAGTCTAAGGTCAGGTTACTCTGCAAGTGATGCTTTTGTTTTTAAACCCCTAGAAGCTGTGTGCTAGAAATGTTTCAAAATCCATTGCTGCTTCCTCTTAGCTGCTTAAAGTATTTCTCTCCATACTGTCCCTGTGCAGTTCGATGGTCCGTAAATGTGGGGAGAGCTGCAGAGGCCACAGTGAGCACCTGCTCGTGGTCTAAGGGTCTGCTGGGGATAGCGCAGGGGCTGTGCGACTGCAGCTGGGGGAGATGAATCTGGTGGGTGGGATGTAGGGGAGAAGCCCCAGGAGCTGCTGAGGCCATGCTGGAGGTCCGGTCTTGACACGGTGGACAGCCTCAGTGATTAGCAGTACCCATGGGTGCACTGGTCTGCCTGTTCCGTTTGCCATCCGACCACATCAGCACGTCTGTCCTAGGTGGGACATCTCCTCCCAGCCAGATCGCCTGCTTAGCTCCTTCCTGTCTGCTGGGAGTGGTGTCCCCCAGCATGTACTGTGCCCTCCTGTGAAAAGCCGAAGTGCGGATCTTTCTCTGCTGTTCAACAGCTGGAAACTCCCGCTGGCACCCTACAGAGTCTAGGTAAGGGCATGTGCATTGCAAAGATGACTGTGAGTCACAGGACTGTAAAACTTCCTATTTATTATGCTCTTAGCCCTTTACAATCAAAACAAAATTAGCTTGACATAGGTAAAATATTGAGGATATGATTTGAGGGGCAGGGGGCACAGGGCAGAGTTGCTAGATGTGCAGGTGTTGGGCACGCTGGGCTACAGTAGTGGTGGAAGGACGTGGAGCAGATCATCAACCCTTTATTGTGGTAGAAACCACTGGTGGGTTCGTTCCCTGTTTATGTGGTTTATATCCATGAACAGATTAAGCTGCATTTCCAAGTCATTTAATCAAGGTGGTCCAACTGTCAGTCTGCAGCTAGATCCAGTCTGAAAGACTTGGAAAAGAGGGGAGTAGCTGTTCGGGTGGTGAGTAGAGCCGGCTACCTAAATGTCTCTTGTCCTACCTGTGTGTAGTTACTGGATTAAAGGTAATAGTTTCTGCTCCCTTATTGCTGAATACAGAGATGTTCCCCAGAGCAGCGTGCCACCCCTTCTCCCCAGGAGGCTCCATCTGCCAAGAGAATTGCCTCTTAGTGTTCCGCAGTCTGGTGCCTGTGGCCCAGCAACATCCCTTGTTGCGAAGTCGGATGAACAAAATCGTGTGCTGGAGCAATCTGCACATGAGAGGAGAGAGCCTGGTCCTGTGGGATCCAGTCTGCATCTCTTGCTCAGTTCGTTGCTCGTGTTACTCAGGCCAGTATCGATCACTCGCTTAATGACCTTTGTGGATTGGGGCTTAGGTGCCTTGGAGAACAGTCACAACTCCTGAGAAGGACTGGGAGAATAAGTGTATTAAAACAAATGCTCAGATGTCACAGTAGCGGGGCTGTGCCCTGCCAGAAGGTACTTGTGCAGAACTGAGCTGCCAGCCTCTCTGCAACGCTCAGACATTTGCTTGTCCCAGGGTACCGTGCTTCCAAGCCTGCGCTCGAAGAGGGCGCGCAAAAATGAGCCTGCACGAGCAGAGAGTTCCTGGGGAAGCAGCTGGCATGGGTGAGCACTCTGCACCCGTGTGCCGGGTTAGTGTTGAATCCCAGCTTTCTGGCTTCCCCTGTGAATTGGGACGTTGGTGCCAGCACAAGGAAGGACTGTGGAACGTGTATCTTGCTGAGAGGCACGCGTTCAGGTGGAAACCTGTCAAAAACAGTTTTAGGGGCGAGAACTGGAACATGTCTCGTTACACATTTGAGCACTGACAGCAGTAATGATGCCTCTGAGTTTGTTTGGTGTTGAGTGGGATCGACATAACGTGTTCTCGAGGAAACAAAACAAGTGATATAAAAACGTGACCGGCCCTTCTTTGTGATCTCCAAAGCCAGCTCCAGGCTGAACACTCAGCTGGGGAAGCCTGGTTTGAGCTGGCTGATGCTTTCAGGTTGGTGGCAGCATGGGTCTCCTGTGCTGAAGACACATGCTCTGCCTAGTGTTGGGCTGTCGGGTGGGAAGTGACAGTGATTAGTTAACCTCAGTGGTCTCCAGTGGCTGTGGCTATATCAAGCCTGTGCTTCATGTGGTACGCCTTCCTAATTGCATGTGGAGCTCAGATGAGGTGGCAAAGCCACGGGCAAATGAGCATGCTACCAGCGGGGCAGCCTGGCCTGCCGCGGGCCAGCTGAGCTGCCGCTCCAGGCCATCAGGGCAGCTTCCCCGGTGGTGGTTTGCATCTGAGCACGTGTGTAGGTGCATGTGTGTGCTCTGGTGTCTTCAGCATACAGGTGGATTCCCGTGTTGACAGTTCTTTTGCCCTGTTTTGGTCTATCGCTAGGGATAATAATGTCTCATGCACATTTTAAAGGTAGCTTCCCAAAACTGTGGTGCAAACCCATGCCTGGAGCACTGCGGGGGCTGCATGCACTGGAAGGAGCATCAGCGAGCCGGTTCAAGGCCACGCGTCCTCAGGAGATGTAGATGCGAGCGGCTTCCGACGACACCAGCAGATGATGTGGCGCTTTGCCTTAATGCTGCGTTTCAGCTTCCTAATTAGGATGCGAGGTGTGTGCATTGGGCTGCTGAGCGTCTGAGGAGGAGCGTGGCTGGCATGGGGGGGGCTGCAGCATGCCGCTCTAGATTGCAGCTTTCCACCCCGGTGCTCCCAGTGCAGCTCTGCTCCTCTCGTCCACCTGCTGTGTGGGCCCCCTCTGCCCACGTAATTCGAAGGCACTTGCAAAAACCGTCTTTGTTGGACGTGTTTCTTCGGCATGGTTAGGAAGCTGGTTGATTGCTCCCCCCTTCCTGGCTGAGGAGTTCAGCCCCGCTGGTGGCTTTTAGCAGGTTTTTTGTTTGCAAGGGGGAGATGGAGTTTCTCTGCTATTACATTTTGCCTGCCCTCCAGCGTCCCTGGCAGTGTCTCCTCCCTGCAGCCTTCCAGCAGACTCAGGGCTGGTGTTTGCAACAAGTCCTGGCTGCAGTGCGATTGTGGTCTCTCCCCTGTGATTCCACCGCATAACCTGGCTCTGCTGCTGCCCTTGGGCTCTGTCACCACCCCGTTTTCCTCCTTTGCTGGGGGCTGTTGAAAGATTTGAGTCTTGCCCCTTAGGCTGGACCCCCAGACCATCCCGTGCCATCTGCTCTTCTGATGCCTTTGGGTTGCGCGCAACCTCGTTCTCCTGCGCAGCCTTCCCCGTGTGCATCCTCACAGCCCAACTTAGCGCAGGGGATTTATTAATCCCGTGTCCAAATTCCAGGTGCCCGGGAGCGGTGC
>VZSC01014833.1:70609-88512 GCA_013398225.1 Steatornis caripensis | reverse complement strand
GCTGCTCCACCATGATCCTCTGTGGGCTGCAGGGGCACAGCCAGCCCTTTCCCCACAGGCTGCAGGGTAATCTCTGGTCCAGTGTGCCCCTCTCCTCCCCCTCCTTCCTCACTGACTCCAGGTAAGGTATCTGCATAGGTGTTTTCCTCACATCCTCCTCGTCCCTCTGCTGCAGCTCTCAACAGCTGTTTCTTTGTGCTGTCCCCTCCTTAAATATGTTATCATAGAGGCGCATCCATTGTCTGTAAATGGCCCGGCCTCAGCAAGAGGAGGTGCCGGCTTGGAGCTGGGGGAGCTTCAAGCAGCTTCTGACAGGGGCCACATGCCCATGCAGCCCCTTCCCCTGCTACCAAAGCCCCACCACGCAGACCCAACACAACATTGCCTTGTGATTATGCTAAACCAGACAGTGGAAGGGAGTGACATTTCAAGTCTAGACCTACAATGTCATCCTTCATCTCATGGCAAACAATAATAATCAAAACGACTTTAGTTCTTCTAAAAGAGTCAGGGAAAAAGGAAAGAAACATAAAAACCAAAGCAATTTAATCTCTTGAAATAGAAAACACTAGAAAATTTTGCTATAGTTTCTTGGCCTTGCTTCCTTTTTGTTTCTAAGGATATTTTTCTGTTAACAGTTTTAAAATGNTCAATCTCCATAGGGAAAGTTTAACTGGATAGCATAGTGAAGGGCTAGGGCAATGGAATGTAGTACTCACTGCAGATTTTATTTTTCTATAAACCGTTGTACTGTTTGTTCTGAGCAGATGAGTAGAACAAGACTTGGCAAACAAACCAAACAGAAAATGTAAAAATGCTCTCACAATTCTGAAGGACAAAAAAAAAAATAAACCAAAACCAACCCCCAAAAAATCAAGAAGTTTTCCTGTGCATGCTGCAAATGATATAAGTCTGAGCCTGCATCCTCAGCACGAAACTAGATGAAACCAGAGAAAAGTAATGTTGGAAAATGAACTTCACTTACTTGGGGTGATCTGAGTTGAAATCTCACTGCTAGACACAAACAGGCCCAGTGCAGGGCCTAATTGGCTTTCCAAGACCTGTGAAATGACTGCTGGCCTTGGTCTCTTTGAGGCATTACTTTTAGTTCCTTTTTCTGGCCGAAATATTATGAAATGTGCTTTCATGTGCTAAGGTATANCCAGAGAAAAGTAATGTTGGAAAATGAACTTCACTTACTTGGGGTGATCTGAGTTGAAATCTCACTGCTAGACACAAACAGGCCCAGTGCAGGGCCTAATTGGCTTTCCAAGACCTGTGAAATGACTGCTGGCCTTGGTCTCATTGAGGCATTACTTTTAGTTCCTTTTTCTGGCCGAAATATTATGAAATGTGCTTTCATGTGCTAAGGTATATTCTATTGAAGGGAAAGCAAAAAGAATACATACCAGAAGAAGAAGATATATGTGGGGTTTTTGTTTAAGCTAAACAAAACCTGTCTTTCTGCATACAATATTTTTTGCAGAATTTATAAACACTCCTTTACTTCCAACAAATACACACCTTAAACCCTTATACAGCAATGGTTGCAAGTACCAAAATGATATAGTCTTGTTTTTTTAAACAGCTTGCCTGTCTCTAGGATCTTAGTGATCTTAGGATCACTACCTAGTGAATATATCATAAAACATCACTGGGTAACCACTAGAAATCACTAGGATGTGAGACAGTCATCTTCTGACAGTTTTGTTTATTAACTCTACTAATATTTCTTATTTTCCTAGAGCATCATAAATCATATCCGATTATGACTACATAGTTTTCCACAGAGATGTGTGAAAAGTTGTACATGCAGAACAATAACAGGTAAATTTACTTCAAAGCTGGTGCCACAAAAAATTGGAAATATGTATTTTTGCACAGTGCTGCGATAGGACTCTGCTGAGTAAAACTGACAGATTAGTGAGTAACAGTTAGGAAGAAAAGGCAAACTGTCACTTTCAAATTTAGTTTCTGTAATGCTGAATTAGTCTTCAGACCTTTGCTCCCCTTCAATTTGTCTAATTGTTTTTTGTTAATGTTTATGGCTATTAATGCACATTTATGTTGGCCTTTTAGAGCTGTCAACCTGCTAAACAGAATACGTGGTGATACCAAGATAAACTTATAATATTTAGTTCACAAAAATAGAAAGTTAAAGGAAATGTAATATTTTGAGGGACTTGAACATAGTGCTTCTCCCTGTGTGGAAGTAGTATCAAATGTCTTTAGTACATCCTTAACAGATGTTCTTTTACCTCAGTAAAAATAAAATCTGTAGTGATGGATGCTCAGTAATCTCCATAACCCGTGTGTCACCATAAGTACTGAGATTTTAAGAGCAAAATCTATCAACAAATACTCTACAAACTTCAGAGAAGATTGCTGGAAATCACCTGTATGCTTTTAAATGTTGCATCAGCCAATTTGTTTTCAGTACAGACATAAATAACCTGAAAAGTTACTATGTAATAAGGTGTCTCTTTTCACTTGACAAATCTGATTCCTCTGCATTATCAGATAACATTCTGGTGTCAGAAATTAAAGTCAGTTCTCTTTTCGTCTACACAGAAATTATCAGTTTTCTTCAATAGGCAAAAATTCTGTCTTTTCTTGTGCTCTCTCTGAAGACAAAAGTACTGAAGAAGTACATGAGTATTCTAAGCGGCATATAACACATTTATTCCTCATGATTACCAAGAAGGTTAGCTGAAACAAAACTTCATTTGCCATTAAAAAATACCAGAAACCATAAACATGGTGACATTTTGATTAGAATTGTACTTGAAGCCAGCCCCTACTCCCTTCCTCAACTTATGATTATAACAGCTGTTACAGAAAAGATAATTTCTGGTATACTTTCTTTACAGAGGAAAGGTAAATGCTAACTCATTTTTTACCTCATCTGGTAAATTAGCTACTAGATCTCAGTCGTTAAAGCATTAAGATATTGGTCTCATTCCCTTAACAGAATTAGGCTTCTAAGGAACTGTTTAATCATATACTTAAGTCTCCTTGTAGTCACTTAAGATGCAGCACTTGACTAACTCACTTAAGCTGATTTCTTTGACCTATCATGGGAGTGCTCATGCAAGTAAGTACTCAATAATTCAGTTTCCAAATCTGGCTTTTGGGAAGCATTCAAGACACTCCTTTCACTTAAAAGTAAAATAAAACAAAAAAATCTTTGTGTTCATGGAAAAGAAAAAGGGAAAACAAACTCATTATCCATTATCTCAACTTTTGAAGTCGCTTGTGACAAATGAAAAATAAAAAAAAATAGTAATTGAGAAGTATTTATCTCCTCAGAACTGTATGAGTCATCTTCACACCATGAATAAAGAAGTTTCTAACTGGAAGCAGATGTCCTGAAACCCGAGATGTCCTCAGTGACAGAAAAAAATTCACATTGGAAAGGAAGGAACATCTAGAGCGTAAGTGGTGTGCATATTCTGGATCACAATTTTGGATGTAGACAAGCAGCTGTGTCTCTAGAAGAGATTAAAAGGTGCCCACAACCCTAAGCTCTTTGGCTAACAGGGACAGTCTGGTCTAGATCAAGTATGTTCTGCACATCTCCAAAACAGAGTGGTTGCTTGCAAACTGCATAGCAGAATATTTTATGTCTTGAACTGTGACTGGGGATTGTCCAAGAGATTGCTAAATGACATGTGCAAATGATTAGTACCAGGGTTTTTTTAATATAGACAATCTTGTCCTGATGCCTGTGAAAATTTCTGGGCACTATTTGAATTATTAATAAAGATGTGGGCTTTAATTTCACATAAATCCAACATTGCATGCCAAAGGGTTATCACAGTGTTCTGGAAGCAGTAACAGTATAAATCACTTAGTTTTCAGTCATCAGCATATGGCAATAAATGTGTAGGTTTGCATTACACATTCAAAACAATGTTTTATATATTTTCAAATCATGGAGTCTGCAGACCCTTAAAATGTGGGAGTATTTTAAAAAAAGAAAAAATATTAGAAATGTGATCTGGTATTTATGAGCACAAGTTTGGGTTTGAGATTCAAAGTTAATACCCAGATTGCACCAAACTGTTGTCTGATCTGGTGTTAGTATCTCAGCCCATGTTTTTCCATCTACCAAACAGGAGTAGTGCTGCTCATCTGCCTACCTGATAAAGATATTGTGAAAGTTAATTACTTACTTTCTATACTGTGCTTCCAGTTGAAAGAACTATTTCTTGATGCCAGTTTAAAATTTTGATTTCCTTTCAATAAGTGAATGAAGTGAATTCACTAAGTGAATGAAGACTTTAACAGCAACCAGGATAACTGGAGACTCAGGCTCCACTGAAGTCAATGGAATTATATCAAAACTAAGATTTAGCACACTGTATTTAACAGTCAGTGAAGACTCCTCTTATTAAAAGTTGTCTTTGTTGCTTTTTCCTTGGGGCTATAGTTCAGACTGTGATTTTTAAAAAAACGTATTCAAAGATAAATAACTTCTGAAAGTTGAAACAAACATTTCTGTCTCATATTGAAGTGTAAAGAAATCTTTTGTCTGTTAAATTGGTAATTTGTGGCAGGCAGAGACACTTCTGATGTTAACGATTGCATTTCATACATTCTCTCCACTTAGCCAAATGCATCTTGCCCCACAAAGAATAAGAGAAGATCCCGTGCAATCTGAGAAATGCTGTAGTTATACCAGTTGTTGATTCTTGCTTCTTTGATCAATCTCCATAGGGAAAGTTTAACTGGATAGCATAGTGAAGGGCTAGGGCAATGGAATGTAGTACTCACTGCAGATTTTATTTTTCTATAAACCATTGTACTGTTTGTTCTGAGCAGATGAGTAGAACAAGACTTGGCAAACAAACCAAACAGAAAATGTAAAAATGCTCTCACAATTCTGAAGGACAAAAAAAAAACTAAACCAAAACCAACCCCCAAAAAATCAAGAAGTTTTCCTGTGCATGCTGCAAATGATATCTTCAAAATATCTTTCAAAGTCATGAAGAATTTGATTTTGCCTTTTATATTAAAAGATATTCAAACAGTTTACTAGCTAAAAAGATCAAATCCAAAATGTGATGTAGTTCCACATCAGATGCCAAAGCCAGAAGTTGTAGGAGTCTGGAGCAAAATCTAGAAAGGAACCAGGACGTTTCCATTTGAGTGATCTACCTCAGGCACCTGCTTGTTCTCTTAGTACCCATATATAGGGGGATATTTTTGACAGGAAGTTTGGTTCACACCCTGGCAGGTATAACCTTCTGGAGGTGTTTGAGTATGTATTTCAGTACGTTCAGGCTCAGAAAGGTAACCAAGCTTGCTAGGTTGAGGTTCTGCCAAGTCTGCCCAGTGTACTGACCTGCAAGTGTTTCTAGGTGTATTTCACATCAAACAGAAAGATAGATACCCAGCCAGTTCACCCAACCATTGATCAACTATGGGCTCCAAAGGGGGATTAAGGTACCTATGGCCTGCTTTGCCCCTGGCTTCCAATGCACCCTGTGACTGATTTACATTAGCATTAAACATTAGCATCACTTTGGTGAACTGTAGTTTAAAAGTAATTTACCATTTCCTCTTTAATGTTTTGGCACAGTTTCAGATTAGTCCAGCTGGGCAGTTGCTTTGCTACTTTATTATTTCAACTAATTGTTTTTTGTCATTTTCCCAAAAAATTATTCTGTTTTCTCTGAAAACTTCTATGTTAATCAAAACATCATATAACTCCAGCAGACACCAGTAGGAGACACATTAACACAGGAGNTACCATTTCCTCTTTAATGTTTTGGCACAGTTTCAGATTAGTCCAGCTGGGCAGTTGCTTTGCTACTTTATTATTTCAACTAATTGTTTTTTGTCATTTTCCCAAAAAATTATTCTGTTTTCTCTGAAAACTTCTATGTTAATCAAAGCATCATATAACTCCAGCAGACACCAGTAGGAGACAAATTAACACAGGAGAAGTCAATTAATCTTCTTTAAGAGAGATTAATAATTAACATGAGATGGAATGATAACTGCCAATACAGTAGTGTAAAGGTGTCGTACCATCACAATGCACACCTTTTCCAATCGGATGTACAAATACAAAGTGTATGAAAGTTAATATACTTTTGGATCTTGAAATTTAAACTGTGTGGAGCCAAGCAGTAGCTTGCTATTTTGTATGAGGTCACGATTAAAGGATCTGTCATTACAACATCATACAAAGCTGTTCAAAACTTAGTTCCATTCAGCAAGTAAAACAAGGATACACAGTGCCAAAGAATTACATTTCTTCATGAATACATTATCATCTTTTATTGTGTACACTGTGTTTTGTACTAAATATCCCTTCCAATGGATTCCACTGTGTTTACTTCAGAAAGGCTGGAGACATGTGCTGGGCAGCAAGTCCGGGAGTCTGAGCAGAGAAATCAGTCCTGGGACACTAGGGGTGAAAGCTCATTTAGCTTCCTGAGATGTACCAAAGAGAGCAGGTAACCAGCTAGACAGGCATTGAGCCTCATTCATGGCTTCCCAGTCCTCGGTAGCTTTGTAATCCTGATACTATTTAAAATACACTTACGTCCAGTCCAGAAAAAATAATAAAAAAGCATCCTTCTGTGGGATTTTGCACTGTCTTGGGTTTCTTGAGCAGTGTCCAGGACATACTCTTGTCTGTGTCCCTGAGCATGCAAATGGCCGTACCGCTTTGCAAGCAGTGTCCCAGACACTTACCTACACGAGTTTCTGTCATACGTGCATCTGAAAGGACATGGGGCTGGAAGACTACACTTCTTTTTATCCAGAAAAAGGGGTTCCAAGGCATTCACTCCTGCCTCCTACCCCTGACCATCACCAGTAAAATGACCATTTAAAGTCACTTCTCTCAAATTTGATTTCCCTTTACGTAAAAGGGGTAAAAATTCCTGCCAGAGAAAGTAAACAGAAAGGTTACAAATTGTAGCTGTACATAAATTAATACAAAGCTGAAAAGTGCACTCATAATTTAAGTTGAATGTCAAACACACATAGTTTAATACAGCTTCATATGTTATTTAATCACTAAGAAAGTATTACATGACTCATATGAAAGAAAGCAAACAATGTTTATCTTACAATGGATTTTACATGAATAAATCACATTAATTAATCATGCCTGGCTATGACTTGCCCTTAATTTTATAAAAAATATAATTCTAAAGTTACAAATGTGAGATATGGCAAAAATATCTGAAAAATGAAATAGTACTGGCAGGTTCATGTACAATATATGAACATGCTCAACTGCCTCTTTTTCTCTTTTAAGATCTTCCAGCCAGCACCAAACAGCCCCAACCTTACTTTGCTTATAAAAACTGACATGATTACAGCCCCTGGCAGTTCAGCAGTTTTCTTGTTGTTACATTAATTGAAGCCTCAGGAAACGAAATGCAAGGAGCAAGAATGAAATGAGTGTCTCATGTAGAAATTATATATTCTGACCACTGAGTTAAGAAGCACACAAAGCCTTAGCAATACTTTAAATGCTAACGCATAGGCAAATATTCATCTCCTACACACACATGCATACATACACATGTGTATGGTATTGTTCAAAACAAACACTGTAGCAATGCAGCAGACTTCAGACATTTCTGTCTTTACCTTTAAAACCATTAAGATTTTGTTTTCTTTTTTTGTTTATATTTTTTTTTTGCACAAGTTATATCAGACTTCACAGATTATACATCTTGTAATGATGCAAAAGAAAAAAGGAATTTTTTCTTATTTTATTTTAAAGTCTGGTCTGGTATTTTAAAGTCTTATTTTAAAGTGGGGGACAGTGCTACCACTACTCACCTGTACACTGCCGAATAGATTGAGTTTGCACACAGGAATGTAAGGAATCAGGGGGCTTCAGACACATATCTTCATGATTTCTCTATCTACAAATTTTGGGAAGAGGAAGGATGGGAGAACATCCTGCCGAAATATTTCAGCTGTGCAAAATATCATTTAAACATCACTGAGTCGGCAAAATCGTCTGTATGACCTTTCCCCTGTAGCGTCTGGTTAGGGATGCAAGGTGGAGGGAAAGGGACACAGTGGGTGAAAAAGGTTGCTAGGGTCTGCTGCAGAGGTGCGTTTTTGTGATTTACATTGAGCAGCATGGACAAAATTCAAAAATGTGTTTTGGGGCAAGTTCTGTAACCATTGTCTGTCCCTGAGGGCATCTGTCAGGACATTGCTGTCCCTCGGTTCTATGTCTTCGCCACCTCTACACACAAAGGGACTTTTAAAATGAAGAAGTGAGACACTTAACAAGTTAGATACAGGCTTGTGATTAATGTTTAAATTTTAAGAATGTATGCATTTGTTTTCTTTTCCTTTCCCCCCCCCCATTCATTCTTCCAGCATCTCTCTTGCACTCTCTTTTTCTCCATAAACTGTCTGTCACAACATCCTGTTTGGTTTTGGATAGGCCTGATAATCCACTCTGGCAGTATTAAGTGTTCCACAATAACACTGCTGAAGCCAATTTCAGCAATTCATGACCCACTTCCTATCCCATACTAACACTCATTTCTGCCTCTGTACTAGCCTTAAGTATTTATGGGGTCATACGGTGAACTAAAATGGGTAACTAACTGATGCATTTGAAAAGGAACTCAGCAAAAGAAAAACCAACCTTTTTCCAACAGGATCAATTTATCATCCTAATGCACACACAAATTCATCTGCACGTAAATATAAGGAGTGGCTGAAGGCATGAACAAGGAACAGGAATGGAGTTTTGCATACTGCTTAACCTAGCACTGCTGACTGAAAATACACATATCAAATGGTGTCGTATATATAAAAGTGCCGTTGTGAAGCCAAGTTAGTTGATACTTGAAAGAATAAATGGATGGCGTAGAAATAGAATATCTCCAACCCTTACGTGCAAGATACTGTGACACTTGCTGCTAGATTCATTAACACTTTGTGTCAAATTCCCAGCAGAATTTCCTAATAACTCCATTGGATTTGACACTGAAATTTTAACCTTTTCCTATCAAAAAATAAAAGACAAATTAATCTCAATATGCATTTCGTGCTTCATACAGTTTTCAATTATACAAGCTCATACCGAGCATAATAGCTTGAACAAAGCTGTCAGTAATCAATGGGCTAAAAGGTAATATTATAAATGATATGATTAAATATATATATGTTTTAAACTATACAACCAATAATCTAAAACTGAACACACTGATTCTTTGAGAGCATGATGCTGTAAGTGTCAAAGAATACCTGTATCCTCTGCTCAAAACTGAAAATTGTAAGGATAGTCTGCCAAAAAAAGCCCCTGCTGGGTTACAGTTTCCAGGAGGTATGTTTTCTACCTCTAAACTTAACTTTTCATTCCTGTTCTTTAGAAAGCTGTTAAACAGGTTTAAATAGCATAATTCCAAGGTTTTTTGTATTTTCTCGCTTAGCTAAATTAGAACTCTATTTGTGACATATAATTTACACAAATACTCGTTCTAAGACTTACAGAAGAAAGAACTAGATTTTCATAACTGTTGTTTTATTACTAATGTTGTTGAATATTAAAGAATACTGTTATTAAATATAAATAAGGTTTTACTCAATTAAAAATAAGATCCACGGAGGAAAGGTAGTCTGTTTTCCTGGAAATTTATGTCAATTTCAAAGAAATAAGAATCATGCTTGAAAACACAAATTGAAAAATTATTAGACTCTAAAGACCTAAATCTCGACCTACAAAGTCCCAGAAGTTCACAACTTTTGATCTATCTGCTGTTCAGGCAAAATGTACAGGAGTAAAATGAAAGAAAGAAGCAAAGTTCATCTTCAAAGACAAGATTCAAGATATCTAAATTTAATATCTTACTTAGAAGATATCAGAAGTATGCTCCTTGGCTTTCAATATCTTAGCAGTTAATATAAATATGGACATTTCTAAAATTGATTTATCTTCTTGTCTTATATATAGCATTTAGGATGGGAGAAATTGCACTCTAAAGGGCCTGTCTGTCCTTTCACCCTCTTGTGTTAATGTGGGGAAGCTGAAGATTTTAGTTTTGTTGCAAATGAGTCTACATTGCAGAACAGGAGAGGACTACAGTAAAAAAATAGTTTCAGTTACAAGGTCCAACGTTCATAGTTGGAGGTTAGTTGCAATAATATATGAGATGAGAGAGAGACAAAGGATGTTAAAAAATTAACTCTAGTTGAAATTTTCATTTGTGCTTACAACCAAAGAAAACCGTAAGCAGCAGAAACTCCAGTTAAAGATAAGAAAATTTCTGTAACTGCCATAACTGAAAATTAATGGAACATTGTATGTGGTTAGAAGATTTAAATCTTCGATAAAATTTTTAAGAATAATGTAATGAAGAAATGCACAAAAAGACCACAAGATTCAGGAGGATCTTTGGTTAACACTTGCTATAAATCAACAGACCAAATGGTAGAATGGCAATGGTTGTATCTGGAGCAGCAGTCTTGGATGCAGGAAACAAAGTCAGGTGTTATGAGGGAATTATCTAACAGTCTGGAAGTGCAACACAGGGTAGTAATACATCCTTGGAGTAGCTAAAAATTATCAATTGTGAGTTTTTTAAAATAAAAGTTGTACACTTTGTACTCAAGGGTTAGTAAGTGTACTTTGGATTTCATTTTGATTAATAAAGATTAATTGAATCATTGTATTCAAAACTTGTATTTTGTGAAGTATATACAGGCAAACAGAGGAAAGCCACAACCAATAATATTTGTGATGTCTCAAAGAGAATAATTTCCCAGCACTGAAGAGAGTTATTGGGAAGAAATTGTTAGGGTTGGAAAAATATACAAGTGACTAAAAAATTGAACTGAAAACAAGGAAATCTTTGCAAAGGGCTAGGTAGAAAATTAAAAAAATACAGGTCCATACGGACACGATGTTAAAACTATTATGTTTCATGTTTAAAGCAGATTTTTTCCACTGAAATAGTTATTAGTAAATTCATTTTACTTTGAAAGTATTTAAATATTATGATATATAGGAAATTAATATGTGAAGTTAAAACTAAAAAAATCATTAACTGTTACAGCTCTCAGTACAAACACAGATTTTTAAAACTACTAAGAATAAAAGACCTCACAACTTTCCAAATAAAAAGAAAGCTATAAAATTAAATAATTAAAACCCCCCAACTTTAAAATCATGCAGAGACAGGAATATTGTAATAAAAGTTTCTAACATATACTTGAAGAGAAGATGACTGATATTCTTGTAAAACATGAGATGATGAAGTAGTTTCCAGCCCATTAGTTACCAAGACTTATGCTAATGGCTCTTCAGAATAAACATCTTTAAATCAGATACACTAGAGAAAATATCCAAGTGCCTTAAAAAAATATTGAAATGAATGACAAATGACATTTTAATAAATGTTTTAATATTAGAGAAATATTAGAGAAACTGGTGCCAGTGTTCATACAGAATAAGCGAACCAGCTTAAAAGAAAATGCCCTTCAGGAATTTATGACTTTAAATGACAGGTTATGCTGCAGTCAGAAAGAACTTCTAGGATTCAATTTTAGGGACCTGTGACATATTAATTAGAAAATTTTGTGATACTTTTTTTAATTGAGCTTTATTTGTTCATAGTGTTTATTTCTTTTCTTTTCTAAGACAGAAAATATTCCATAGAATATTACAGGGAATTGCAGGCAAAGAACAAGTGGTCTCATGAGGAGAAGAACAGAAAGAATTTGATTTCTATCCCTTAATTTGGCTCTGTCCTTGATTTTTCCACAGTGACCCATTTCCATACAAGCCACTTAAATTCTACATTTCGCAGTTCCTTATTGATACTGTTTTCCTCATTTTCTAGGTTGTTTCACAATGTGAGGTCTGATTTTCAGAACTGGTAGATACTACTAATACAGAAGCCATTTAGAGAGGGGGGTTTTAGCAAATAAATATTGCATATAGCCGAGTGCATTGAAAAATCAAGTCTGAATTGTCTCTAATTTTCAAAATTTTTTTTTCAAAATGCCTTTAATGTCTTTTTTTAATCTTGAAAATAGGGTAAATATCTTGAAAATTAGATTGCTACATAAAAATCATGTAATGTTTATGAAAAAATCAAATACTTACAATTTATAACATAGAAAAAAACAACATAAATGCTAGTAACACTTTTTCCACAGCAGTGTTTGAAAAATGTGTGGGAAGTATATACTAAGCACTGAAAAGCAAACCAAATTTTGATATGCTCATCAATAACTCTTGACCATTCTGCCCACTAAATGAGAAGAGGTCATATGGAAAAAATGGTTTATGATCAAATCACTCAGGACTGTCACTTTAAGTATGCACCGATAAGATGAACTGTACTTTTCAGCAAAGAACTCTCATTAACGTTTCCCAGGCATGCAATCTGTGACAACAGAGCTCTGAAAAACAACAAGAGATGTGAGGAAGAAGCACAGGTGTTAAACAAATCTCAGCTTAAACAGGGAAACAAGAGGGGAACAAGAAGTTTACACCAAAGATATTTGTGGGTTATCACTGCTTAGAAAGAGAGCTCAGCTCCTTCGTAGCATTTAGCAATAACGGTGGTTCATGATGCATCTGAGTATGAATTTTTCCATTATCCTTTCTCAAACTTCCAGCCGTCAGGAAGCCACAACATGGGTATCACAGAAGCCTTAAGGCCACAAGGACTCCTCAAGTATCGTAGAAGATTGGAACATAAAGAAAGCCCATCAGAGGAGAGTTGGATTCCCTCATCTCACGAACCTGTCAGGAACTGAGACAGCCTGCCAAATAAATTTATTCCCCCATTATAAACCATTAATTGTGATTATTTAAGCTGACACAGGTCCTTGTATTGCACATTGTTACTCCTATGATATTATTTTTCTAAGACCAGGACCCCTTTCTTGCTGGATCCCTTTCTTGGGTTGAAAAGGCATAGTTAGAACCATTGTCAGTAGCAATCCATTGTCTTTAACCAGAGGATAAGGGAATAATGAAAAATTAACTGCCACAGAGTTCTTTGCACAGTCAGAGATCCAAGAAATGCCAAAGATTTTCTGTAACTTTGACATATAGCAAATTATTCCTTTGTGAATTCCCTGTGAACTTAGATTGAGCAAATTTATGTAAAAAAATCCATTATGTCTTAAATCACTTGCAGATCTGTACCTTCCTGTCTCAATAAAAAAAATATGGAAGCCTTTATATAGCAGGTCTTAAGACACTTTGCTACACAAACAGGCAAAATTTTTCCCCATATCTGAGTCATGCTTTTAAGGGTTTGCAGATTACACTAGCCATGTGAAATAACACCTTTTGAGAATTTGATGTGTGATTTATTCTTTTCTTCTTCATCGCACTAAGAAAAATTAAAAATGCATCTTTCAGACCAGTCATACGTTCTGACATTCTTTTTCATTCAGTAATTCAGCTTGGCTTAAATTATCAGCAAGAAACTTAACCATTGCAAGATACTTTGGAAAGAATCTATTTCTTTACATGTTACAGAACTTGCTTGAAAAATTCCTGTAAACATCCTTTTCAAGCTGATGAGAAATATTTTTAATTGCGCAATTGTTTCTTCTTTCCTTTCAATTAGAATTTAAGGTATATTTCAATCCTTAATTCATTCCCAGAATAACTTTTACTTCAGGAACACTCTGTGTAGAAGCAATTTTATTTCTGGATCCTCGCCCTGAGTTTTGTGCATCGTTACAGAATCACAGAATGGGTGAGGTGTAAAGAGGTCTGTAGTGATCATCGATTCCAACTCTCCTGCTTAAGCAGGATCACCTAGGGCAAGCTGCTCTAGAACTTTTCTGGTTGCACTTTGAATACCTCCACAGATGGAGATTCCACAACCACTCCAGGCAACCTGTTTAGTGTCTGACCACCTTCGTATGGAAAAAGTGGTTTTGTGTGTTCATTTTTTTTTTTTTCTTAATTTGGGTCCATTGCATTTTTGACCCATCCTTGGGCACAACTGAGAAGAGTCTGTCTCTGTTTTCCTTACTCTCCCCCAGGCAGGTATTTAGACCCATTATAAGATCCTTCTGAGCCTCCTCTTCACCAGGATGAACAGTCTCAGCTCTCGCAGCCTCTCCTCATGTGAACGATGCTTAAGTCCCTTAATTATCAACATGGACATTTACTGGATTCTCTCTAGTCAGTCCATATCTTTCTTGCAATGGAGAGCCCAGAATGGGACCTAACACTCCAGATGTTGCCACACCAGTGCTGCATTAGCAGGAAAGGATGAGCTCTCTTGACCTGCTGGCATTGCTCTTCCTAATGCAGCCCAGGACACAGTTGGTCTTCTTTGCCATAATGTCACATTGTCATGTTTCATGTTCTGTTTGTTGTCCACCAGGACCCTGGGGTCTTTTTGTGCAAAGCTGCTTTCCATCTGCTCCGCCCTCACCATATGCTGGTACATGGGGTTATTCTTCCCCAGTACTTTCCATTTCCCTTTGTTGAACTTCATGAAGTTCCTATCAGGCCATTTCTCCAGCCTATCAACTTCCTGCTGAATGGCAGCACAACCATCTGGCATATCAACCACTCCTTTCAGTTTTGGATTATTCGCAAACAGGTTGAGGGTGTACTCTGTCCCATCATCCTGATCATTAATGAAGATGTTGAACAGTATTGACCTTGGCCCCTAGCTGGACTTCATGTTTTTGATCACAACTCTTTAAACCCAGTAGTTCAGCCTGTTTCCAGTTCACCTCATTGTTCTTTTATCTATCTAAATCTGTACTTCATCAGTTTGTCTATGAGGATGTTATGGGATACAGTGTTGAAAGTCTTAGCTGTAAGTCAAGACAAGCAACTTCCATTGCTCTGCAATTGTTCACCAGGCCAGTCACCTCACTGTAGGAGACTACCAGGTTGGTCAAGCATGATTTGTCCTTCATAAATCCATGCTGACTTCTCCCCATTACCTCCTTGTCATTCATATGTTTGGAAAAGGTTTCCAGGATAATTTGCTCCATCTCCTTCCCAGGGATAAAGGTGAGGCTGATCAGTAGTTCTCCAGGTCTTCCTTGACTTTCTTGAAGTCAGGAACGGTGTTTTCTTTCTTCTAGTCTTCAGGATCCTCTCCCAATATCCACGACCTTTAAAAGATAATCAAGAGTGGCCTCACAATAACATCAGCTGGATCTTTTGGCATTGCTGGGATTACTTCCATGTTGATTAGAGGCTATTCCCTATAGACATTGTATCAAAATCTTAAGATGTGTTTGAAAGTTTAAAAAAGAATTTAAATATTTTCCAGATACCTAATCTCAGAGGTCTAAAACAAGAAGAGAACACTTTATTCAACATCTTGCAAGCTTTGACATTCCCATGATTTTTTTTATTTATTTATATTTTATTTTTAGATGTGTTGTTTCATAAAGTAGTTGTTATTTTGTCTTGCTGAAACTCTTTCAAATGTTAATATCCTTAAGTAGTTTGCCATGCCTTTTTTTTCTATTTATTGTCTGGCAAAAGAAAAGGCAAAGTTAGTTGAAGTCACTCTGACAGCACAGCCTTCAAAAGACTCATGTATATGATTAACTTCTCTCATGCAAATATTCCCATTGGCTTCAGTATGACTACTTTCACGAGGAAGTACGCAGTAAGGATTGCACATTGTATGTATCTGTAACCATGTTTTCTTTCAGGAGAGCAAATTCTCAAGATGAAAAAAATGCTAACAATAAACTAAATCATTTTACTGCCACTTCTCAAAAGTGTCATCTACATTTGCAGTGTCTTAAGTTTGCTCAGCTTAGGGGTGGTATCTTGAAGTATTGTGTGGACACGTAAGGGACAGGCAAAGCCCCACATGGACAGTTAAATGAATAGCAGTTGCCTTTGGCCCTCACATATATACAGCTCAATTTATGTTTTCTGTATAAGGGAAAAAAGTTTCAGTGAGTTTTAACCTCCTCTCTTGTTGTAGAAGAGCTGGAAAAAATGCAGTACAAATACTATTGCACAAACTATTGTTAGAACAAGATCCCTGAGAAGCAAGAGTATAGTCTAGGCTGCACAATCTTGAATCTTTGGCCCTAAGCTGTTATAACACAGGAACACAATTTAAAGTAAACAGTTGGTTACTATGGGATCTCCAGCACCCTTACTAGCTACTGAAAAACAGAGCATAATTAAAACAAAACAAACTAAAGAGTATCTCTGTAGGTAGACAATTCAATGTAACTATAGGAACTACTATTTACAGAAAAGACAAAAATGAAGAGCATTAATTTTGTCTAATGCTGTGAATCTGAAAATATCTTTTCCCAAAAGCTTTGCAACAGATTTTTATTGTTTTAATTTGCACATAGTCTCTAGATAAAACTATCACAAACTCACTGTCTTGCTGAACTCAATAGATAGAAAAGAAATTAACGAGAAATGTTTCCAACCTGAAATAGCTTCCCAGAGAAGATCATCAAACAACCACAAACTTGTGTGGCTTACATCAAGGATCACTGAAACCTGCGAATGAATACAAAGAATAGAATATGAAAGGCTTCAGAAAGAAAAAAGCTCTGAAAAACTGCCCTAAGCAAAACTGAAGTCCATTCTACTTTGGGAGTCTACTGATGTTTGGAATCAATTGATTGCACACATTTGCAGCAATTTTATGAAAAAAAATACATAGAATAATTTATTTCACTATAAAGTATTTAATTGACCTATACAGAGCAAAACAAGATTGGAAGTATGAACTCTTAGTTGTATCATCTGACCTGCAAAAACACTTAAAATTTTTGAAATGCAAGTGTAATTGGAACAGCTGAAAGTGCAAGGCAATTTTCACAATAATCTGTTCATTGTGATCTCATTTTGAATACAATTACTTTAGGATCATTTTGATAAATGTGATCTGAGGTTTAAACATGAGGTAGGTTGACAAAAGAAGAAAGATAAAAAAAAGATAAGAAAAGAGAAAACCGAGCTTTATAAAAGCACTTTAAAGTATACTTTTCAGTCATACAAGGATTCTATGTCCATTCAATACTTAAAAAAAAAAGGAGCAGACAAATAAAAAAACCCCCAACCAAACCAAAACAAAATCCCTGTTGTTTTATTACATTCTCAAAAGAAAATAATAGAAGGTAGGAGAAAATAACAGAAAAAATGAAATTAAAAAGTAAGTTTGTTTCAGTTTTTTGAGCAATATCTTTCCAAACAGCCATATACAGACAAGTATAAAAATTTACATATATATAGTCATGGTTTAAAGCTCGACTGGCTATTAAGTAAGTGGATGACAGATTCTGTCTGTTAACCCTCTCCCTCTCCAAAAGGGGAAGGGAAAGAGAAAAGGGAAAGAGGATTATGGGTTGGAAAAGTTAAAACATCTTTAATATAACAATAATAGTAAGCTATAATAATAGTAATAATGGAAAAAATAATGAAATATATACAAATATACACAAAACCAGTATCGAGCTCCCCGGATGATGATCACATCACACAGATGCTTCAGGGCAGCCTGGGAATGTCCCGTACTGGACTCAGCAGCAGACAGGAACTGGATTCAGGAATGCACAGATCAGGATCAAAGGCAGAAGAATTGGACAGAGTCCTCCTTGGATGCCAGCCATAGAAGGAGAAAGCTTGACCTTCGTGATCCCTCAGCTCTATACAGAGTATGACGCATATGGAATGGAATACTCCGTTTAGTGAGGTTTGGATCACCTGTCTGACCCGCTCCTCCCCACCGCAGGGACGCAGGTGTGACCCCTTTTCCACTCTTTCCTGTCTGGCACATAATCATAGAATCATAGAATGGTAGGGGTTGGAAGGGACCTCTAGAGATCATCCAGTCCAACCCCCCTGCTAAAGCAGGTGTGCCTAGAGCAGGTTGCACAGGAATGCATCCAGGCGGGTTTTGAATATCTCCAGAGAAGGA
>VZSC01014833.1:27702-59540 GCA_013398225.1 Steatornis caripensis | reverse complement strand
TTTAGAGTTATCTTAAGAGCCAGTAAATTGCTCTTGTAAGAGAACTATATTATAAAGAGAATTATATGGCATAGAAGAGGATATATTTATGCTCAGCAAAATAATTAACATGCTATCAATGCTTTATGAATAGTTTACAAAACATTAGGAAAGTATATTTAGAGAACTTACGTGCAACAACTTCCTTACACATAAGGTCTTTTATACTTTCTTAATTAAAGTTTCTTATAAATTCTTTCTTATTTCTTGGGCTGAAATAAGACAGAAAATAAAAGTAACGACAAAAATTCAGTATTCACTAGAAGGATAAAAATGTCACTGTGGTGTGGGAGCCAAATGTATATTTTCATGCATTAGGTTTAGTCAGACAGTATAAAATGACTGGTATCACTAAGAAAAAAGTCACAGGTTATGGAATAATTGCATATATCCTTCTACAAGACATTTACGTCAGTTCTACAAAGAATTCTTAATAAAAACTCCACACATTATGTATAAAACCAATAATTTGAGGACTGTAAAATAATCTACTGTGAAACACTCAAAGTGTTCCATCTCTTTAGCTCACAAACAAATAAGTTAAAAAATTATAAGGAAATAATTTCATTATAATAAGTAGCTGGTTGGTGAGAAAAGACTAGATATCGAAAGTTACAGAGCTCAAATTTTCATATTGTAATGAAAAATCGTCTTTATACAAGCTCATATTGTTGAACTCAGTACAGACCATCAGATAGCTAGACGAAATTCTGTGTAGAGTCATACAATAGGTGAATGTAAGCAATCTAACACATCTCAAAATTATAACTATTCAAGTTTCATTTCATTAAGTGTCAAAGTATGTATACAAGCCTTCTTTTTCAGATTTAAGAATGTCATTGGTCTTCACTCAATACCAAGGAGAAGTTATGCAAGATACCACATTAGTTCTACCTACTATTTGCAGAAGCACTTTAAAATTAAGGGGAAAAATGTTTTTTCTCTTTACTATTTTCCCATGGTATGAAACTACGGAAAAGTTTGATCAAGGTTGACAGGATTTATTTGTGTACTTGTTACAGAATAGTTGTTATAGAATATTTAACTAATCACTCAAAACCAAAACAAATCAATGAATAAATCAGGTGACACATCAGAAGTTATTACTGGCTAGTTACAAATAGCAAAAACTGTATGTTGATTATCAGGTAACCAATGAGGAGCTTACATAATATGAAGGGAAGACTTTAAAAAACTTAAAAACATAAATCTCTCAACTGAAGATAAGTTATTGCATGCCATAAATAAAATGATCATATGAAAAATTAGCTTATATTACTCTCTGAAGTAGGGTAAATGTCTTTGTTTTACATTGCTAGGTTCAGACATTTCAGAACTTTAGGGATTTCACCAAAAACTACAATCAAAGTAGGCAGCAAGATGAGCTAAAGGATGGATCTGAGGTTTCAGAAATTCTCACTGGCTCAGCCTTTAGAAGACAATTCTAAGTATCTTCATGTGTTTCCTGCGTTGCAATAATTTTGCTTGATAGTGACACCAATGAATGTGGTGCATTGTCTTCCAGAGAGAAATGGTCCTACACTCCCTAGCTGTCATCCTCAGTACCAACAGAAATTGGAAATCACTGTCATTGGGGGTTACAAATGACATAAAGAAAAATATGCTGTATGCCACTTTAGACATAGACCCATAACCAGTAGATAACCTGTTTTTCCCAGCACTCCTAAAGTTTCATGGCTACTTTTCGTTTAGACTTTGCTTTAATACATAGTTGAATGCCAAAAAATTCCTTAAAAATGTGAGCAACACAGGCAAACTAACAGCTGTTGAAGAATTTTAATCAAATGAGGACAGGTATAGCNTCCTAAAGTTTCATGGCTACTTTTCGTTTAGACTTTGCTTTAATACATAGTTGAATGCCAAAAAATTCCTTAAAAATGTGAGCAACACAGGCAAACTAACAGCTGTTGAAGAATTTTAATCAAATAAGGACAGGTATAGCACTGACAAACACTTGCATGTTAGTAATTTTTCAACTCAAAACCTTTCTCTACTCTTGCTCTGGTTGTATAATCATATTTGATTGGAAATGTGGAGGGGGGGAAGAGTTCTGCCTTTTAGAAAGCTATTAAGACCTTTCTGAATAGAAAGAATAAATTAAAAAGAAGTTATATTACTTAACTGAGAAACTGAGACAAGATACATTCTCTCAGCAAATTCATAGTTTCAATTGGAAAAGCAAATTAAGTGAACAGGATGTTTCCCCATTCTGTCTCAAACTCTGTTCCTGAGAATGACTTCAAATGATTCCAAATGATTCCAAAAAGATCATTTGCATCTGTAGACTAATTTGACAAAATGGGATGTCCTTGCTGCAAAAGTTATATTATCTACGTAATGTGCCCTCAGCCTGAAAGAGCAACAGAGCTGCATATCAGGTCGACTGGCTTATGCTTATTACTTCTTGCACTAGAAAACACTCACAACCTCTTACCTTCATAAAGTTTTAAAAGCCTGCATATTGGTAAGAACAAGGAAGGAAAAAAAGAAAAAGACTTTTTATACAAGATAGAGCGACAAAAAGTAACACAACTCAAAAGCAAGTTTTTGCTTCCTGTGACTATTAATGTCAGCTCGGCTTTAAAAATAATAGCTGAGACTCGAATATAAGAGGCCGTTACAAGGATTTTTGGCAGAGACCAGAAGAGCTGTCCCAATCACCTCTCCTTGCCCATCTGGTTTCCCATTGCAGCATCTCCCAGGCGGATCAGGGCAGGCAGCGACCGCTGCAGTCCTTCCATGCACGCTCTCCCCATGACCTCCCCACAGAGTAGTGCAGATTTCCTAACGCATAATTTGACATAGAATTTTTAAAAAATGAAAAATTCTGTAGCTAGATTTCAGTTCAGGTGTGCACATAAAAATCTGTTGACACTCCTGTGAAATCCAGGTCTTCTGCATCTGTATTTCTGAGAAGAAAGTACTTTGAGAACAAACCATCCCCCTATTTCTGGTTTGACTCACATGCATTGAATGGTCTAATCCCTCCATCCAACATCAGAAGAAACACATTTCTTCTGGAAGTACAAAACCCAAGATAGTAATCATTCTGCCTAACCTTTAAAGAAAAGGTGGGCTTATTTCCTCAATTAACAGAATTTTTTTTACACTCTAAAAGCAGCAGCTGACTGTCAGGAGCATTACTTGATTTGTCTGTGCCTCAGCGCTACAAAATTCAGTGTCTGACTGCTAAGTCAGTACCGCTTGGGGAGCAGGAGGAATGTTGTCCCATTTGAGAAGCAGCAGCTGGATCTCCATCTCTTCCATCCTCTCAGGTGCAGAATGAAAGCAAGCCTTGTTTGGCAGAGCCCTTCCCACTCAGGACTTGGGACCCAACTCTCATCCTGACTCTTCGGTTCTCCAACTGTGAACAGACTCAGAGCAGACTGTTTCCCCTCCCTCCTCCTCCCTGGCTTTGCAAAATCCTATTTTATCGGTATTGCTGAAAAGCTTGAGTCGGGCCTTGTTTTATACGATATGCAATCCAAAGACATTTTTCCATGGAAATCATAAACTTAAATGGCGTTTTGCTCAGCTTGAATATTTTAGAGTCTGAAAATAGTTTCTGTTGGACTGTCCATGGTACAGATTTGGAGGATTTTTTCTTGGTTAGTCTGAGCCTGTTCCGTCTAACAGGAGAAGTGCTACACAAAGTAGCTGCAAAATCAAGCTGCACTTTCCACGTTAAAAAAAAAACCCAAACCAACCATAAGATGGAAAACAGGTAAGCAGTCCATTGTATTTACACCATCTCTAAGTGCAATGCTGGACAAGGTGCTATTATTGCTAAAAATAATACCTTGCTTTGTTTTATGTTGCTTTTATGCTTGAGTCCTGACCTTGACGTTAAACATAGCTTGTTGGGATCTTGAGGATTTTTTTTTATTAATCCTGTCACACCAAAGTTTTCAATTTATAATTTCTACTACTAGCTTTTGTTCTTTGAAAAGGTTATTTTTATTGTTGAATCTATAAAGCAAGTGCTATTATTTCATATGATTGATATTAGGATTTTAGAATGTCTTAAATTATAGTTTTCTGGAACCATAACAACTTAGTATAACAATTAGTATAAAATGCCACAGTCTTTAACAACACTCTCCCTTACAGGTCTTGATCTCCTGACATTAAAATATTTAGCAGATTCTGAACACTTCCTGCAACTTGGGGAAAATTCAGCTTTATGAAGGTGGAAATTAAAAATTTGGTGAGAGAGGAGAGACAGTAACTTAGCAAATGTACCACAGGTCATTCTAAGTAACAGCAATAACTGACATGCAACATTAGCAATTAGAACAATTTCATAATATCAATGCTCTTTTTATGAGTAAATTGCTCCACTGTGAATTTGTGTACTGACCAGGAAAAAGATATGACAAAAATGATCTTTTTATGTCCTTTGAAAATGATAAAAATAAGATAATCTCTAGGTGGTTTTTTTTTCGTAAATCATTTTTAAGCTTAGTGGCTACCCTGTGTTGTGTTCTGACATCTTGACAATAAAAAAGTGCTTATAATACTCCTGCGGGGTTTGTTCTAAAGACTTTCCCTACTGTTAAGCAGTAAATCAGTGACTGACAGGATTTCTAACCTGCCACCTCCTGCCAGGGTGACATTAAATTTACACTATATACTGTAATCTCCTTCCAGCTACCTAATAAAGACAAGAGAAAAGTCACTTCTAGGTATCCCAGTTCCAAAGTCTCAGATAGTTTCTTCACAAAACTATACTAGTGGAATGTTAGAAGTCACCTCATCTCAAACTGTTGGGACAGCCTGGTAAAATTACTCTGCCTTAATCAAAGATGGAAAAGGGCTTAAAATTATAAACATATAAATTACTGTACAACGTAATATTCACTCTTGCATACCCATACAGGAATAAACCTGTACCTCTATACTGCTGTGTCTATGCATCTATTCACCTAGATATATTGAAAATTATAAGGGTTGCATTGTCTCAAGACCGATGTGGCTCACTACACCTGCCTGGTGGTAGGCTTTCCCCTAACTTTGTGGGAGTGATTGTATTCTGAGCATGGCTGGTTTACCCATCCAGCCAGCTGGCCTCTGATGCTACTGAGGCATGAATAAAAGCTGTGATAAGATACTGACCCTCTTGCTTTGCTGTTAAGCTTTTCATTAGCCTCTGGAAATCACTGGTAAACACACTATTCACTGCAGTGCCCTGACACAGCTGGGACGTGAAGAGAAGGGAAGGAAGAGTTCAGTACCTACAGTACTGTCACTGTCATATCATGTAGGCTTCCAGCAGGATTTTCTGAACAGGTGATCATCTATTTCATAGTATCACAGGATCACAGAACAGTTGAGATGGGAAAGTACCTCTGGAGACTGTCTAGTCCGAATCACCTTGTTGGAGCAGGATCAGCCAAAGCAGGTTACCCAGGACTATGTCCATTTTCTTTACTTCCCCTCAATCGGGGAATCCCCTCAAACACATTGCTAAGATCCCCCTGAGCCTCCTCTTCTCCAGGCCAAACAGTCCCAGATGTCTCAGCCTCTCCTTGTATGTCTCCTCATAACGATCTTTGTGGTACTTTGCTAGACTTGCTCCAATATGCCTGTGTCTCTTGTACCGTGGAGCCCAGAACTGGACCCAAGTCCAGCATGAAGTCAGTGGGGAAGGATCACCCCCCTTGACCTGCTCCTTCTCATGCATCCCAGGATGCTGTAGGCCTGCCTGGCTGCAGTGACGTATTGTTATAGTTCACGTTCAAGTTGCTGACCACCTGGACCCAGGCCTTTTTCTGCAAAGATGTTTTACAGCCAGTTGGCCACCAGCATGTGTAGCAGGGTTATTCCTCCCCAGTGGCAGGATTTTGCACCTCCCGTTGCTGAACTTCATTAGGTTTTTGTAAGCACTTCCCATAAAATAGAAGTTAGTTTATAGGTCTGTATAAAATTATGGATCTAGGCTAAGTACTCCTCACAGTTTTTGTGGGAAATCTGAAGGAATATTATAAAGACCGAAACAGTCTCTCCTCTGTGCCTTTCTGTGTTATGTTACACAACCTTCTTTGAACTAGACTAAAGCAATGACAGTAACTCCATCAATGGCCAGCTTTTGTCAGGCCAGCATAGACAATTTTTTGACACGTTTTAAGAACAGAGTTGCAAACAGCATTACTTTTTATGACTTTTACTTGATGACACTGAATATAGTCTTACACCTCAACAGACTCCAACTGGCTCTACCACAGCTCCACTTTGATAAATTTGTCCTCAGCCAAGTATCAAAGATCAAAAGTCTAGATCCTCATTAATAACTCATATAACAATCTTATGGAGTAATAAAAAAGAAGAAGAGAAGAAGAAGAATGAGATTAATATCTACCGTTTTAGCAGCTATACAAATCCAGAAACTAAGTCAAAAAAATTCATAACTGATTACACAACTAAACACTACAAGAAAGAATTGTCTGTGTGAGCTGTATCCAGTTTAGAACCAGCTTTTCCAAGTGCCAGTCAACACAAACATAAAGGTTTAGCCTTAAATCTGATGATCTTAATTTATTTCAACAGAATCCAACAACAGTAATGTTAAAGTGAGAACTTGGCTTTGACACTTGTTTCATGCCATGTTCAGCAGACTAATTTACAAGGACTATTTTACAAGCAGAAAGAACTTTATAATTCTCAGTCGTGTCCAGGCTACAGATTTCCTGGAACAAAGGTGAAAGAAACTTAGAACTGTTATGTTTTCAAGCAATTCTGTCCAGACCCTGTCTAATACTTTTGCTTCCCACCAGAAAAAGAAAAGAGGAAGAAACTAATTTCATATCAAGCTTTTAAAGCCTTTTTAAGACTTTAAAAAAACCTTTAAAACAGAGTTTGAAACTTTTATCTCCTGGAGCTCCTCTGATGGTTACTGGAATTTACCTGAATAATTCGGAACAAGGACCTGAAGATTCAATGTAGTTTTTCCATCTATTTTGTGACTGAGTTACACAACCCATTTCATTGGTTGGGATGTAACTCCTGTTTTAAACCATCTTCATGCATGTTGTTAAAGTCATACCAAGCCCTTTAAAAAAATTATGCTGAATAGCTATACTGGTTAATTACACTTAGTATGGATCCAACTTGAATTCCAAACCTTTCAAGGTTACTTGATTTATGTTTTTCCTTCTGGAAATGTTTCCAATTCTGATAGACATTTTCAATAAATTATAACATTGATCTATACTTTACATTTGAACATTAAAACTGTGAATGTACAATGTGTTTATGTGTGCATACATGCATGAAGTTATTGCATGCAATCTCACTTTGGAATTCAGACAGCTCCTAAATAAAATTTTCCATTACTTCAGTCAGATTTAAGAAGAATACACATACATACATATGTGTGTATATATTTACATATACACACACAGAGTCTCTTACATCTACCTATACCTGTCCATACACACATATATACACACTATATGTAGTGTATATATATTGTTTACAATTATACATATTTTCTACATTTATAGATACAAAGCAAGAGAGGGGGAAAGAAGAGAGAGGCAGAGGACTGGGTGAGTGAGAGAATGGAGAGAAGCCTTCAGAGGTCCCAAGTTTCCCAACCTTCTAAGCCTTTACAGGGTAACTTTGGTTTAGATGAGCAATATGTTGAACTATTTATTTTCCCACCAGGACAACAGTAGTCTTTTGATGGATGTTTAAATCCCATTCTTCAGCAGCAGCAGCATCTGTGACATAAGATCTCTGGAGGAAGCGACTTTTGGAATTCACTCATACTTCTGTCCGTCTGTTCTTGCAATCTGATACTATATTGCATTTTATCTTCAGCTGCAGTTCTGTTATGATTTTCTTCCATTTTTCCTTCATCTTCCAGCTTTCCTTCCTCTTTTGTCCTTCTGCAGTCTCCTTTCCCCCATAAACATACAAAACAATTTTTCTTGGTCTTTTTTCCCACTAGTTTCTGCACTCAAGAACTTCAAAGGGAACTAAGCACAGCTATCAATTATGCTCATTTCCCCATTTGAAAACAAAGGGCAGAGAAAACATGAGTGGAGGTCTCCCTTGAGACAGAACAATGAACCTAGATCATGAGACTAATGAGAGTGTATGAATATGGTCAGGAATAAAAAGTCATATCATTGAGTGAAAATCAGGTTTTTATAAGTTTAGAAAGTAGAGCATAGCATGATCTCACTAGTATACCAGGTGGTTTTTGCTTTTTTTTCATCCCACTAAGATGATTTTTTTTCCTATATACGTGCAATCAGATCAAAGCAAGACAAAATGTTTCCCAATATTTTTTCCCATGTAATCTAATTATTTGTCAACTTTGGATTTTTTTTGGAAGCTTTATCTTTTTTTTTTTTGTTGTTATTTTCTCAAGAAACTATACCGAAGGGGTCATAACTTTGTATATCCATTTTTTTTTTTTTCTTGTGGAGTTCATGCCTCCACAGTCCTTATAGTAATTCAACGTATTTTTATGTAGTTCTAGTGGGGCTTGTTCTCTAGAGTTCAAAGCTTAGGCAACAGCTTGCTAAGATCGTAATGAAAATCTGTATCTGTCACTCTGCAAAAATTGCCTAAAATGGCACTTCAAAAACTAATACTTCAGCTTTCAGAAAATATGCAAATAGAGATCCTAAATGTAATATGCCATAATTTTAATGAAATCAGCTGCTCAGCACTCACATTTATGGAAAGAAATACATATTAAAAATGCTCACTGGCTTTCTAGGCACTCAGTCACTGCAAACTCATGGCTCAGCTCTATGAGGTGGATCTGAACGTAATGAAATAAAGTGACAGTTTCTGCATCCTAGGTTACATACATAAGCTTGACAGGGAAGTTTCTTTGTTTATGTATATGTCTGGAGGTTATATAAATAAAGTAGAAAGGAAAATACTGGGTTAAGATAAATATCGTCCTGACTATTCATGATAAAGGCAATAACACTACATGCATAACTTTTTATTCAGTAGTGGAATTATTCGGGAATAGAATTATTCATGATACAGATTAAAGAACAAAACAAAATAAATCCTTAAAAGCATTAAATACACTAGAAAAATCAACAGAAGTGTAATATCTTCCTTAGTTAATTTGATATTACACAGTACTACTCATCTAATTTTTTTTTAAATCAGCTTTATTAAGCTTAACTAATTCAATGCAGAGACTATGCAAACATGAAACAAATCTAAAGCTATACTGCTATCTACCTTTATAAAAATTAAAAGCTGACATAAACAAAGCAAATATATGACAGTCAGAGTATACAAACTGGGAACACCAGAGCCGACTGGGGAAAATAATTTTTTTTGTGTTGTTTTTTTCTTGCCTTATGACCTAAAATATAACACATAATCCAGTCCTGTCACTCCTGAGTTATCTGGTAGGAATGCTCCTGAATTACCGTAAACAGCTTGCCATTCCCAAAAGAGACAGGTGCAAAATTCAGTCTAAAATGCAGACTTGTCCTTCTTGCCCTATAAGAATTGAGTAACAGATATAGCTATACTTACTGAACAATAATAGTATTTTCTTCCACCGAAGCACCATAAAAATGATATTCATACTGAATTTTCAAAGTACCAAAGAAAGGGTAGATTTTGTTCATTTGAGATTTAGAGATAATTAAAGCATCAAATGTTTCAGTTACAAAAATATCTCATATTGTTATTTCTTTAAATTTTCCTAGCATTTAGAATATCTAATCACAGTCTAAGACATCTTTGTGCTAAGTACTTTGCAAACACAGACTGAAAACATTTCTTGCTTAAAAATATTATTTTTTATGCCAGAGTGAGTGAAACTGAGAAAGAAAAGAAAGAGAATTGTGGTTGAACAGCCAGATCAGGGGCCTCAGTGTGCCAGAAGCCAAGCACTTGACAAGCTCCTTGTAAGCATCACACGAAAGAAGATATTTGGTGGAATTTCATAAAAAACTTATTTCTACAGCATTGTATATGTTTATGGGAATATTCCCTTAAATATACAGGATAGCCTGGAAGGAAGCATAGATATATTTGTTAAAAAATGTCTTAAATGAACAATATGGAGTTACAGCCCTGGGTAACTATATGTGGCTGTCAGTCTAAACAGTAAATGAGAGATGAAAGGCTGTGAGCAAGATAAGTAACATAAACTTCATTTCAGATGAAATGTATAGCTAGGGAAGGGGTGAATACGTATGAATGATACAGTCAAAGTTACAGCCTGGGAAAATGAACCTGGGTCATTAATTTGAAGTGTACTCTAAGTGGGGATAGTTTGCCTTTCGTAGGATCAAAAGGAAAGAAATTACAATGCTAAAGCCAGAAAGGGAAAAGGAGACAAGATTGATTTCAACTAATTTTAGATATCTTCAGCATGAATATTTACATATGAGCTAGTCCTTCAAGAGATATAGGAAGTTTTTGGGGAAAAAAAAAAAAAAAAACTTTGATTGGGTGTCTATTTTAGTAAAAATTCCACTCTATAAGTGACTATTTTTCTACACTGACTAAGAAGGAATCCAAAAAAAGAACACAGATGCAAATATCTATACTGCATATAGGTGCTTGCAATCAGACAAATAACATTCTAGAGGGTTACATTATGGAGAGTAAAGACAAATGGAAAAGCTGTGTCTTAAAGATATTGGACAAATGGAAGACACACTATTTAAATGTAACCTATACCTGAGGGCCTAGAGAGGATATCTGAGTCAGCTGTGTTGAATGACAGACATAGGCACTTCCCTCTGTGTGAGATTTAGGATCTTCCAAACTTCCTTAAAATATTTGTGTAGCTGTGTTGTGCTAGATGAGGTGACTAGATGGTCATGAAGAAATATTAAAGAGTTCAAACTCTTGCTTTAGACAGAAAGCGATTGCTCTACTGTGAAGTGACAGATTGGTGAATTGTGATTGAATTAGTATGGATAAGGTTACCCGTGTTTAGAAGTGGAAGAAGAAATGACCACAGGCAGAGATACATGGAACATCCACAGAGAGGAGAAGTGATGAACAGGAGTCTCCAAAGGACAGGGCAACAGAGACTTAGAAGATGACAGAGTCACCATAGCAAAAGAAGATATTGTTTCAAGAAAAAACACATGGCAATGTTAAAGATAGATGACTGCTGATGGCAGCCAGAGCAGGGAATGAGATTGGAACATTGCTTCCAATAGGAAATGAAAAAGGTAATAGGACTTTTACAGACTGCAGCACACAGCAGCCACACCTGAACAAGTTTTTGATGGAAATGAGAAATTAAATTGGCTTGGCACTTTAAAAAACCAAGGAAATGGAAGAGAAGACTGAAGTAAATGCAAAGGTTTGTTTAAGCATTTTTGTTTCTGCTTTTTTTTTCCTAGGATTGGAAAAATATAGAGTACATTTGTAATGTGAGACAAAAAGCAGAGGTTGAAGAGGTCATAAGTGTCCAAATGTGACACCTTGTGTGTAAGGAGACAGGATGAGAGATCTCTAGACCACTTTGTGGAGTTAGAGAAGAACAAAATGAAAAGCTTCCTCATCCTCAACATTGGAGAAACATGAGCTGCTGAGAAGGAAAAAAAAAAGATCAAAGAAAGGGGACACACATTTTATCTCATTTCTCTCAAAAGAAATCAACAAGGTGCTCTGAGGAGAGAAAAATGGAGGCAGCAGTTTGTGATGAATGAGTTGAATAAAATCAAACCTATGATTTTGGATATGGAAATTAATTAATTTTGGGAAGTTGATTTATTTTAGCAAGAAAAATGTTAGTACTGACTAAAGAATGTAACAAATTTGTAAGGAAGTAAGCCTCCTCCAAGAATTTCCTTCAGCAACTTTTATGCTGAGAGTATCAGTGGAGGAACTGGATGCTGACATTTCTGCGGGGTGAGTAGTTCAGTAAAGGATTTGGGCAGGATGCTGGCTGATCCAGAATTTTGAGTTCATCTGTCTGCGTACCTTTCACAAGCAAATACACCAAAACAATCTAATGGGCTGTGAATATCCAAAGGAAGGTTGTATGGTTGGATTTTTTACTTGTTTAGTTGTTTTTTTCCTTTGGTTATCTTAGAAGTCAGTTGGTCCTTTCTCATCCAGCATTTTCTCTATCTGCTAAGTTTTTGACAACTGTTATGTTTCTTTCACTTTACACTCTAGAACCTCCCTGAGCTGAGCACAGGCCTCTTCTCCAGAAGCGAATCACCTCCCTCCCCACTGTATTCAGATTCATCTGACCCAGAGTGCAGGACCAGGGCAAGAAAAACAGTAAATCTTTTTGCCCAGTCACAAGCTTTTAACTAAAACCAATATGCTACACAGATTCTGTGAGCAAACAAATCAGATAGTTATGCCCTGCATTACACTGAAGGGTGGGAAAGAAAGGCAAAAGCTGGTACAGATGGAAGCGACAGATGGAACAACTTTGCTGAGGCAAGAAAGCCTGGGAGGAGAAGAATTCATCAACCCTTACAACAAACAAGAAGAAATCACTCATCAACTGAAAGTCACTAAAAAGTCCAGCTACAGAGCACCGCAATAGATCCTGGCAGTGAAAACCAGATGATAGTCATACAAAAGGATATTAGCAACAAAAGAATTACAGATATCGCAAATGAACACAAAGCTCATGTCCTTTTCCGTATATGAAGTGCAAACCCAAAACTGCAAGCAGAGCAGACATTGCAGAAGAGAACTGTGGAATTACAAATATCACCAGAAAGAAATCTAGATTGTTGTTATTAAAGAGAATGAAGGAAACAGCATTAGGAAATACGTGTAAAGGACAGGAAACAAAGAAGTGAGAAAATCTCATGGGGTCCAGTGTAACAATGAGTAAAAAAGGATAACAAATAGGCAGACATAAAGGAGAAAGAGAGAAAAGGAAGAGGATGAAAGAGCTGAAAACATGAATTTGGGGCCTCCCAGTACATGAGAGATATGAGGGTCTAACAGAAGCTGCAAAGCTATTCACACATCACCTCTAAGGGTGGGTTGAGGGACATATGCTTTCTTAGTCTGGTGAAGAGACAAATGGCAATTTAGCAGCAGCCTACAACAACTTGAAAGTCAGTTATGAAGATAATAGAGCCCAAGTCTTTGTGGTGGTGACAGAGGACATAACAAGACCACAAACTGTGGCTACGGACATTCAGATTACGGAGGAGGAAAACTCCAGAAAGGTAGTGCAGCACTGGGACATGTTACCCAGCATGGCATAAGGGTGAACTTTCTGCCCTTGGAATTTTCCAGGACTTGACAAAACAAAGCCACGTGATCCAGTGGTGGTATAAGCCCACTTCAAGTAGGAAGCCTGTGCTGGACAATCTCCAGAGACTCCTTCTACCTAAGCCTTCTATGATTTAATATTTCCACAAATGGAAGAAATTAAGTCCCTTGTACTTTAGTCTGCTGAGAAGGGAACGCAAGAGATGAATGGCAGAGGTATCATCAGAGCAGTGGATGTTGTCTACCTTGACTTCAGCAAGGCTTTTGACACTGTCTCCCACAACATCCTCATAGGTAAGCTTAGGAAGTGTGGGTTAGATGAGCGGACAGTGAGCTGGATCAAGAACTGACTGAATGGCAGAGCTCAGTGGGTTATGATCAGTGGTGCAGAGTCTAGTTGGAGGCCTATGACTAGCAGTGTTCCCCAGGGGTTGGTATTGGGTCCAGTCCTGTTCAACATATTCATCATCAACCTGGATGAAGGGACAGAGTGTACCCTCAGCAAGTTTGCTGATGATACAAAGCTGGGGGGAGCGGCTGACTCATTGGAAGGCTGTGCTGCCACTCAGTGTGATCTGGAGAGTTGGGTGGAGAGGAACTTAATGAAGTTCAGTAAAGGCAAGTATAGGGTCCTGCACCTGGGGAGGAACAACCCCATGTGCCAGTACAGGTTGGGGGCTGACCTGCTGTAGAGCAGCTCTGCAGAGAAGCACCTGGGAGTGCTGGTGGGCAACAGGCTCACCATGAGCCAGCAATGTGCCCTTGTGGCCAGGAAGGCCAATGGCATCCTAGGGTGCATTAAGAAGAGTGTGGCCAGCAGGTCGAGGGAGGTGGTCCTCTCCCCCTCTACTCTGCCCTGGTGAGGCCACACCTGGAGTGCTGTGTCCAGTCCTGGTCTCCCCAGTTCAAGAGAGACAGGGAACTACTGGACAGTCCAGTGGAGGGCTACAAAGATGATGAGGGGACTGGAGCAACTCTCTTATGAGGAAAGGCTGAGAGACCTGGCTGTGTTTAGCCTGCAAAAGAGATGACTGAGAGGGGATCTCATCAATGCTTATCAATATATAAAGGGTGAGTGTCAAGAGAAGTGGTCCAGACTCTTTTCAGCGGTGCCCAGTGACAGGACAAGGGGCAATGGGCACAAACTGGAACACAGGCAGTTCCACCTGAACATGAGGAAGAACTTCCTTACTCTGAGGGCAACAGAGCATTGGAACAGGCTGCCCAGAGAGGCTGTGGAGTCTCCTTCTCTGGAAATATTCAAAATCTGCCTGTGCCTGCCTGCTCTAGGCACACCTGCTTTAGCAGGGGGTTGGACTGAACGATCTCTAGAAGTCCTTTCCAACCCCTGCCATTCTGTGATTCTGTGACGGAGTGAGAGCTAGTTGTAGAAAATGAAGTGTGATGTTGACAGCAGTCTCTCTTAGGATTGTTCCAGAAATAAGAAAAGAAAGTGGAGAGGAGAGAGGTATAAAACAGGTCATACTACTATGTGAGGGGTAGAGGTGGTTGAGTGTGCGTGGAAAGCATGGGATTCATGAAGAGTTGTGGCAGATGTCACTGTATGGGTGGCAGAAGAGAGAGAACTGTCCAATTGATGTTATTTCTTGGCCCTTTGATTCTTAAACTTGGCCATTATTGCTTTTTGTCTTTCTAAATTGAGGTTCAGAGTTATATTTGTGCAGCTCAAACTACATGTGGAACTTCCATTTCTTCACTGGGGCTTCTTGACGTTAACATAGTAATCATAACTGTCATTTAGCATAATAATAAAAGCCAGTATTTTCCTTTTCTAAATAATTAATAACACCTCGTTTCTTAGCTTTTAATATTTAAGACAAGTACAGGTAGCACATAACGTTCTTTTTTCTTCAAGGAAGAAACTCTTTGATAGGGAAATAGACAACAATGTGTGAAAGTCATTGAGGGTGAAAGGATGAAAAGAAGAAGCGATGCCAATCATAAAACTACTGCACAGTGATGAATAATGTACTTATTCTTATAAAGGCAGCATTTTTAGGGGACTAGTGTTTCACAATTTGCTTATATAAGGGGATACAAATAAAATTAAGTCCATCTGACTACTGATTTGGGGAAAGGCCACGTAATCAACTGATGAATGGACAAACAACACAAAGCTGAGACAGATTGCTTTAGTGCTTAGGATTTCAGTTTCCTGGAAGCGTAATGCACTACTGCACAGGAATCAGATTCTAAGTTTCTGTTTTGCACCTGTCCTGCCACTTGCTGATTCTGCAAAACCTCACTCACAAATGTTTATGCTGACTTTCTGGGCAGTTTGTTAACATCATTTAAACTGTTTGATTTACAATAATTTATATGAATAAGCGTTTGTAAGGTCCATTCCAAATCACACGGGGCACGCCAACAGCCTCCATCTCTGCAAAATACAGTAAGATTTAGGTTAGATTTAAATGTTAGAACCAATAGGACTTTATCTACACTAGCAAACTAAACAGAGCCTAGGGCTTTCTTTAACATGGAAGCCAACTGGCACATCCTTACTATTGAGTTCCGTGCCATCAAAAACAAGCTAACAACATTCAAACTGCCTATTGGGAATGATTCCCACTCTGTGCTAATTTCCAATGCATGCCTGAGAATTATTTTCGAGCACACTAGTTGGAACAGATTGATATTGTGCAAGAGAGTATACTAGCATTTTAACAATATAGATGATCATTTTTTCAGTGTCTGTTCCTATGCTTTGACAAGAGTCTAGTAGTGTAAAGGCTCATACGCATTTAATAACTGGGCACAAGTGGATTTTAGGTTATGTAACTTCAAGCTAATTTCACAAATATTTTCCTGTTCCCCCATCCCCTTCTTAAACATTCCTGTAACTGGTACTATCTAAATTTGTCATATGTCCATGTTTCATTAAAGTTGTTAAATCTCTGAAATCCTGCACTGTAGGCATGTAACATACTGCCCATGTCTTCTGCCTCCATTCCACTGGAATCCAGAAATAAAAGATTTTTCTATGAAAGTAATCTTCATGGACATTAGCAAGATACAGGCTTCTAAAAATGGACATTTTTCTAAAAGATCACCGAAGGAAGTGGTTGTGCTACAAACCCTTTTTCTTTAAGGGCTTGGAGAATGAACAGGATTCAGTTCTGGCTTCATCTGGAGGGAATTCAGATCTACTGCATATACCTCCCAGAAGCTTTCCCTAGCTGCTGGGATACAATTTTCTGGAAGAGAAAGACACTTTCCATGTCTCCTATTGAACTTGTGCCACTTTGCAGCAAGAAATACAAGATTTAATAGGCAGGAGTCATATCACAAGAGGAAACCCACGGGTTAATTAGGACTGGAAGCACTGAGATCTCTCTCCGCTCCAGGAATTGTTTAGATGGTGTATCTAATATAAAACGCATTTCATTACAGGGCTCAGATACTCTAAATTTTGAAGAGGGAATGGATGAGAAGCCTATTTTTAAAATAAGCATCACTGCAGTTAGTTACGTTCTGAAAGAAACCAGAAGGGCTGGTTTGATCAGCTCTATTCTGATCATCCCTCCCTACAGAATAACAATTTTACAAGTGTGGCAAAGGCCAGTCTTATTTTGTTTCCCTCTTGGGAGAGCTGTGAAAAGGCAGCTGAAGCAAAAGTTGCTAGACAATGCTAATTTTAAAAATCCTGCAGCAGTCAATCAGGCTTTGTTTCATTGGTTGATGGTGATTTGTTGGGGGCTCTTATTATTTAAAAAAAAAAACAACAAAAGTTAATTTAGGCAGAGTATGTAACAGGGTTAAAATTATGAACAATACAATAAGCAAATCTAGCTCATGCAGAGAACACGGTGTTCCTAATCTTCTCTGATAATTACAAGATAGAAGTACACTGAACTCAGATTTTAAAATGAAATGCTGTCACACATTTATCAATTTCTGTTTATTAATAGGATAAATTCAGCTCTCAGCTACACTATCAAACCAAGAAACACATTCTAGCTAAAACTTCTACTCATAAATAGTTTTCATTTATTTATACACATGCAATATTCATACAATCAATCCCTATGAAATATTCCTACAGAATTGAAAAGGGACTATGAAACTTTCTATACTGCAGCTATTTAATAGAATTCCATATCAGAAATACATTTCTAGTAAATTCTCAAGAGCTATATGTGCAGGCTATGTGTATACATACTGCACAAAAATTCTATGCAATATTTTATAGTAACCCAAATAAGAGATATAATTAGTTAAAAAATTGTGCATGATTTTCAAAATAATATCTATTGAATCTCAGTATGTTGATCTCTAATACCTTTTAAATGGCACTTAAAAAAATAAAGTTGTAGAAATAGGTTTTTCAGAATTTATCAGTGAGATAAAAGTGTGATATCATTTATAAATTTATTTTCACAAAGGCAAAGCTGATGTCCATGGTCTGTTTATTCTTCTCTGAAATATATAAATAAAATAGACATTTTTAATAATGCTCAGCGGGTTTTCTTTTCCTGTGTACAGCAGATGTATATCAGTCATGAACTTTCAGGAGTTTCAAAAAAATACAAAAATCAGAATTCTACTTTTTCAAAGGACATATATAAGCACAGAGTAAGAATATGATCCAATTCTATAAGAGAATAAGGAGTTTATTTTTACAAACATTGACAATAGTTTTTTTTGTATCCTTGAGAACTGGCAGTTACAGAGGCCAAATTTTCAGAGGCAGCTATGTGCTACCTTCTTAAGTATTTGTCTGCATCCATACTCACAGTGCAGGTATCATTGCTGCATACATATGCCAAACATATAAAGAGATAAAGACAATGGAGGGAAAAGTGCCAATCATATGGAAAATAACTTTTGGCAAAAAAATGATGTTATAAAGTAACAAACAACATAAAGTAAGCTGGAAGTGAGAAATGAGCCCTGCTTGCTGGAACCCATCTGGATCCTAGAACAGGTTTTCAAGGCAGTGGAAGAGTCGAGCAGTTAATTTTTAGATGGCAGAAGTTTAAAGTTCATTTATAGAAGCAAAAACCTGACATGGAGTCCCTTTATAACAGAATAAAGGTCCTTGGTTGCTGCGTTTACGAGTGTAAGTTAGACATGGCGAGGAACACTCTTTAAGACTGATGTTAGCTGACATGAAAAGCCTGTGTCCGTACTGGTTAAATTCTCCGGCCTTCTAAAATACTGTAGCTGCTTCCAAACTCCCTACTGGGAGTAGTTAATGGGCTGTCCTAACTCCCGTACTGTGTGTGCCCAAGAATTGCCTGGAAGAGTGATACCTGACATGGGCTAAAGGACTACTGGGGGTAATTCTGGTTACTCAGCTCTGTAAGTGATTAAAAATGAGTGCCAGAGATGGCTTCCTGGCACTAAGTGATAAATGGCTGTTCCATTAGCAAATCCATTAGCCATTGATTCAAGCAGTCACTTCTTCCCTTCTTTTCTAGGGAAGTCTAAGCCAACACTGCTGAGAATTGATCCTGGCCCTGTAATGAGTTTTGAATGAGTGGAAATCCACTCCTGCAGGCAGTTGAACCCAACCTCACTTAATAGAGACTCCTACAAAGTTGCAAAGGTCTCCCCATGAGATCTTACTCATTCAGGAATGGAGGGTATAATTTCCAGTTATTCAAAGGGCACTATCATAGACTCACAGAACGGTAGGGATTGGAAAGGACCTCTGGAGATCATCCAAGCCAACCCCCCTGCTCAAGCAGGTGACCCCAGAGCAGGTTGCACAGGAACGTGTCCAGACAGATTTTGAGTATCTCCAGAGAAGGAGACTCCACAGCCTCTCTGGGCAGCCTGTTCCAATGCTCTGTTGCCCTCACAGTAAAGAAGTTCTTCCTCATGTTCAGGTGGAACTGCCTGTGTTCCAGTTTGTGCCCATTGCCCCTTGTCCTGTCACTGGGCACCACTGAAAAGAGTCTGGCCCCATCCTCTTGACACCCGCCCTTTAGATATTTATAAGCATTGATGAGATCCCCTCTCAGTCTTCTCTTCTCCAGGCTGAACAGACCCAGGTCTCTCAGCCTTTCCTCATAAGAGAGATGCTCCAGTCCCCTCATCATCTTTGTTGCCCTCCGCTGGACTCTCTCCAGTAGTTCCCTGTCTCTCTTGAACTGGGGAGCCCAGAACTGGACACAGTACTCCAGATGCGGCCTCACCAGGGCAGAGTAGAGGGGGAGGATCACCTCCCTCGACCTGCTGGCCACACTCTTCTTAATGCACCCCAGGATGCCATTGGCCTTCCTGGCCGCAAGGGCACACTGCTGGCTCATGGTGAGCCTGTTGTCCACCAGCACTCCCAGGTCCTTCTCCGCAGAGCTGCTCTCCAGCAAGTCAACCCCCAGCCTGTACTGGCACATGGGGTTGTTCCTCCCCAGGTGCAAGACCCTACACTTGCCCTTGTTGAACTTCATCAGGTTCCTCTCCGCCCAACTCTCCAGCCTGTCCAGGTCACGCTGAATGGCAGCACAGCCTTCCGGTGAGTCAGCCGCTCCCCCCAGCTTTGTATCATCAGCAAACTTGCTGAGGGTACACTCTGTCCCTTCATCCAGGTTGATGATGAATATGTTGAACAGGACTGGACCCAATACCAACCCCTGGGGAACACTGCTAGTCATAGGCCTCCAACTAGACTCTGCACCACTCATTACAACCCGCTGAGCTCTGCCATTCAGCCAGCTGCTGATCCAGCTCACTGTCCACTCATCTAGCCCACACTTCGTAAGCTTGCTCATGAGGATGTTGTGGGAGACACTATGAGGCATTATTTCTTAAATACTGCCTGAGGGAAATCTTGTTGCCCTGACTTATCAACCAATTTATGAAGCCCTGATTGTTGAAGCTGGGAATACTGGAACATAAAATCTGTTATGTAGGACACCAGTTCATCAAGTGTGTTATGCAGTATCCAGAAATGCAGATGAAAACACCCCTAAAAAGCTTCCAGTAAGCATTCTGTGTGTTAGAAAGGGAATTTTTCTAAAGCTTTCATGCCACAGAAATATCTGTGTCTGACTCCATATCTTATCACACCGGCCCCCTCAAGTACCATTAAAACCTTTAGTTGTCTATTTTTCCCAACCCAATTTCTATGACTTTTTTTTCCTGGAGAACTAGTAGTAATACACACTCTTCCGCAAACAGCCAGGATGAAATCTGTAGTTCACCAAGGCTGTATGTATGGCTCCCCCTTCACCGTCTCTGGAGTGCTCCTGTGTTTCCCTTGGTCTTTGTAGGTTTTTCTCCTGTTCCCTGTGATGTTCATTCTGTGAACAGCTTGTCTCTGGGCCTTCTGTAGAAATGGAACTGTGATCTTACCACCTGAGACCCCACTGCCTAGCACAGCATACTCTCCTTTCCCCAGGCCTTCAAATAAGTTAAACAAAGCTTTCGCAGAACTGCACCTTTATGACTATTCCATCTGAATTCCAAAAGGTATATGACAGACAAAATTCCTCTTACACACATATCACACAAGAGTCTAAAACAATGTGTTCTTGCCTAAAACAAAAAATAATGCTTAGGTGAAATACTAATTTCCACATAAATTTCCCTGAATCTTCTGTCAAGTTTCTGGGCTGCTTAGTTTAGTGTAAGAGTCAGCTAGCCATAACTTATTATTTCTGCTTCTCCAGATGTTGACTCTTCTTTACAGCATTATGTGTCATTAAAACTGTTACGCAACTTTACAGGACAGATGTGTCCTATCTTGCTTATCTTGCAGTCGAACTATTCTTTTGATAGCACAGTTTGGCCCTATCCACTTCTGAGAAAAACTTGCTATTGTTTCGCTTACCTACATTCTCCTATGCCTATTTTTCCCCAGGAAAAATTATTTTCTGCCAATAGATTTGTTCAAAATGGTCATCTTTCCTAGTGCAAATATTGTTCATGCAGTCAGATGACAGCTATGATTAACTGCTTCTTACCATCCTTGATCTGTGATACAGATGCCACCATACTGACAGTTGCAGCAGCTTCTATATGCACTGATGATTTTGTGATATGAATACTCCCCCAAGAACTTATGAACTTTATGCAGATTCCCCAAACTGGCAAGTACAGATGTCCCTCATTTCAATCCCTTTCTCCTACTAGAACATATTTCTTCATTTAGACAAATACTTTCTGTGAGGATGATAAAACGTGAACCAGAACACTTAAATAAAAAGTCACAGGAGTTCCCTTTGCGGGTAACTCTTGCCCTGTTTCTGTCCTAAACATTGCCTTTTTATTTTTACAGATTAAAACACATGATTGATAACAAAATAGAAAATTAAGAGGAAAACAAATGACCACAATCTCAAGTTTTTAAAGAGTAAATTAAATCGTGTACCAAGTGAGTTTTGTGCAATGATTTCCATATGGCCAACTTACTCTGTAGTTCCACTAGTCTGGTGGGACACAGCAGCAAGACACGAAAGTGCCCCACTATCCTCCATGATGGTTCCCATAATTTCTTTAAGGGAATTCATGAAATCATGTAAGGCAAACATTTAACTGAAAAAAAGTGACCTGTGTACAATTGACTGAATGCTCCATTATCAATATATTCAGGAACACAGAAAGAAAGAAAGCTGGGGATATTCATCCCTGATCCCAGTGGTGCAGGTATTATCACATGGTGTTATAAAGCCTGGAACACAGCTGGATAACGATTGTCCCAACTTTTCTTTACATACCTTGTCAGCTTTTCACACTGAACTGCCCAGAATGAAAAGAGTTTCCTGAGTGCCAAAGTAATTGGGTATCAAATGAACAACCTAAATTGTTGCTAATAACTGAAAGGATGGCTTTCGGCCCTTCTAGCAGTTTATAATAAAGGAAAAAGACACCTAAAACTCAGCATAATTCTTCAGCAATTTCTCAGTCAGACAGAATATTTAAGATTGTGTATCAATCCCTTGCTTCATTATTCATTAATACCTATTTGGAGCACAGCATTTCTGCGAAGCATTTTCCTTTACCCTCACTGCTAATTGGAAGGTTTCAGTGGAAAGAACCTGTCATGGCTTAGGCCCAACAGGCAACAATGCACCACACAGCCACTCGCTCATTCCTCCTTCCACACCGGAATGAGAAGAAAATGTAATGAAACCTGGTGGGTTGAGACAAGGACAGGGAGGGTTCACTCACCAGTTATGGTCACGGGCAAAAATGGACTCAACTTGGGGAAAAAAAATCAATTTAATCAGTTATCAATCAAAGCAGAGTAGGATAAGGAGACATGAAAGCCAGATCTTAAAAACAAACACCCTTCCCTTCCCACTTCTCCCTCCTTCCCAGGCTCGAGTCCCCTCGCTCCCGATGTTTCTACCTCCTCCGCGTTCAGCAGCGCAGGGGGAAGCGGAGTGGGGGGTGCAGTCAGTTCACCAGAGATGGTCTCTGCCGCTCCTTCCTCCTCAGGTGGGGAGGGCTCCTCACACGCTTCCCCCGCCCCAACACAGGGTCTCTCCCATGGCAGACAGTCCCTCACAAACCCCGCCGACATGAGCCCTTCCCACGCAGTGCAGCACCTCAGGAAAGCACCAACCCAGCGTGGGCTGCCCACAGAGTCACAGTCTGCTTCGGGAGCAGGGACTTTCCCTGATGTGGGGTCCTCCACAGGCTGCAGGTCCCTCTCTGCCTTGCCATGGTCCTTCATGGGCTGCTCCACCGCAATCCTCTGCGGGCTGCAAGGGCACAGCCTGCCCTCTCCCTGCAGGTCACAGGGGAATCTCTGCTCCGGCCACCTCCTCCCCCATTCTTCACTGGCTCCCAGTATCTGCACAGGTGTTTCTCTCACATCCCCCTCCTCCCTCTGCTGCAGGTCTCAACAGCTGTTTCTTTGTCCTGTCCCCTCCTTAAATATGTCATCGCAGAGGTGCATCCGTTGTCTCTGAATGGCCCGGCCTCAGCCCGAGGCAGGGCCGGCTTGGGGATGGGGGAGCTTCAAGCAGCTTCTGACAGGGGCCACATGCCCATGCAGCCCCTTCCCCTGTTACCAAAGCCCTGCCACACAGGCTCAACACAGAACCTTTAGAAAAACTAACAAAAGGAAAGCTTAGAAAGACTTCTGAACAGAAAATTACCTTTTATGTGTGTGTGATTGTGTTTACGTGTGTATGAGAGGAGTCTAAAAGAGGTTAGTAATGATCAGCAGTAAGAGGCACTTATGGTTGATGGGCAGATAGGAAAGCAAGAGGATGTGTACTTATCAGCATCCAACAGCCTAGAGGAAAGAGAAGTCCTTTGCCAGCAGTAGATCTAACACTGAACTTGGTGTATGGCTAAACACAGTGAGATGATCATAGAATTTGGTGCAGTCAGCATTTAATACCCTGCAGCTGTGGAAATAGTAATTGATCCACTTGGCTCTTGTGGGATTGAGTAACATTGCTGTAACTGCTGTACCTCCAGTGGAGCTCAACAGTAACAACGATCACACAGGATCATTCCTGTATCTCTGACTTCACATGGGTTGATGGAGTACAAAGATCCTACAGTTTAAGTTGTTCAGGTGCTGAACAGAATCTTACCACTGTAAGCTGTGAGGCCAGAGTGTGGGCAAAGTGGGAAAGGGGCAAGAAGTTTGTCATTTATATTAAGTTTCCAGCAATATGGATTCTGGGAAAAGGTGTATTCCATTCTGAAATACCTAATCTGACTTCACCACTGTGCAAAAAATAAAGTAGGTAAAAAGTAATTTGAAAAAAAAAGATCTTGGAGTCAAACCAGATCTTTTCCTTATTTCCTTGTGTTTCATCAGTGGTTACTACAAAAGTTACCAAAAACCTTTTATGGAATAAACATGACAGTAAAATCATTGTGGGAGAGCGAGGGGGAGAGAGAGAGACAGAGTGCACGTGTGTGCTCATGCACACATGCATGAGATGTGCTCAAAACATCAGTGTTTTGATTTTGGAAAATGAGTTTAGAAAAGCATTTGATGCTTACTGATTTTTTGTATGATTTTGAGATATACATATATATCTGTCACATTTCTGGTAGGTGTATTATAGAATAATTTTGTAGTCTTTGACATAATGGGGAGTCAAATCTAGATTCTAAGTCTAATAAACACTGCTGCCTTCCTCCTTCCAAATATCATCCTTTCTTTTCAACTTTCTTTTCAGTTTAATGACTTGTAATGGTTGATGGAATACATCAGTGACTGGAAAATACAGTGGCATTGGAAGTGAATGTTCATACTTTCCACCATTTTCATAGATGCTTAAACAAATTAATTAATTAAAAATCCTAAAAATATGCAGATTTGCTTCACATTGCTAATAAATGTAAAAACACTTCTGTGTCTAAGTTTGGGTTCCGAATCACACTGAACTTGATGGATTTTAATTGCTTAAGTCAGTGTGATCCTTTTTTCCCCTTTGAATCTATATTTCAATGAACTTGCTCAGGCAAAAGAAATATTTAATTTGGATCTTCAGAATTATCATACACTTAAAAAGTGGCATTACTGTATCATAATTTATGTACTTTATAGAGGATCATTGAGAAAGTTCTTGTATGAGTATATTGCTTTAAAGGCTGAGAGAGCTAGTGAATGAAACCTGGGCAGATACTACATAGGATCTGAAGAACTCTGAAATAATGACACATGTCTGAGACATGCTTCTTAGGCTCATCTTTGGATTGCTCATTCAATTGCTGATTCCCCATTCTTTTTTTTTTTTTTTCTGAAAGCTGTAGAGTATTTGTTTAGTGACTTTATGGACTTACAGTGGGGGGCATGGAAGGCAGGCATGTTTTAACAGTGCCTATGTTGCACTAAGAGAACAAACTAGCAGGGGAAGTCACAGCTTCTGCATTCTCTGGTGTCTTTGAATTGACGCCTTTCTGAAAGCCAAACATAAGTTACTGGTTTCACTTGGAGCAAATAATTGATAATATTAATGGTCTTTTAATATGCAGGTGAATATAAAATGTGCAAACTGTGAACCCTAAGGGACAACGAATATATCTAAGAGTCCATGAAAAAATAACTAAGAAAAAGATGTTTATTGCCCAGAGACTTAAATTTATTATGCAAAAAGTATCAAGAATCTGGAAACTGAAACAGAAAGCTAAGGGTGCGTTTTATATCATAACAGCAAACAAAATTCAGATGTAGTTATGTATTGAAAGTTGAAGGGAGACTATGCTCTGAAGTCCATTCAGACCAATAGAAAGAATAACACCAACTTTAACAGGCTTTGTGCTGGAGACACAGCGATTAGGTACAATGGGGACAGAAAGAGATCTAGATAGAGAACAATTTTATGTTTGCTTTGAACAGAATTATCTTTTCAAGAGGAAGTGACTGTACTTTATGTAGTTTATAAAAGACTTTTTCAATCCCTTAAGCCATGATTCCATTGCTTAATTCTACTTTACTTAGTTATAAATTCTCTAATTTTTCATAATATATCCAAAACTGATCTGATGTGATTTGAAGTAATACCTTGGAAAGTGCCAGCCTTTGACTTATTGCCAATTTTCAATACCTATAAAAATGGAATTGCTTGAAAGAGTTGTAAATTAAACCATTGCATATATAGTAAATTGTATCCATGCCAGAGTTTGTAAGTGAATACTTTCTGGGTATTACGGTCTATCACAATTTTAAAAGACTGAAATCCTTGAACCAGGTCACAGTAAGTCTGGTACTATGACCTTCTTCTAAATGTACTCTGTAGACAATTTTTGTATTCTTTTGCCTCTATTTAGCTGGGAAAAAAAAAAAAGGACTGGAAGCCTTGCTGGTCAACCCTTGAAAATGCTCAACTATATCTGATAACTGAAATATTAGCTATTAAAGTATAATGAACTGGTGGCCAGGAAGGAAACAATTTGAAATAAATCAATGTCTGGAGTTTTTGTCTTCTAAAAGTTTCTGTGATATAGTTTTCAAAATTCTCTTGACTGAGGTAGTAAATATTTAAATGATTCCAACATCCAAACTGAGAGGGACACATCCAGAACAAACTGCATTGCTGTCATCACTTGAGAGTGAGATAGTTCTTCAGGTAATGATCGCTAGATTTTCAAGCTCTCCAAGGAAGTTAGAGGATTTGTGCAAAGCATCTAAGAGCAGGGCTCTGTGTGTTTCAGTTGTCTTGTTACTCTGAATACTATAGAATAATCTCTACCCTAAGGCAGAGATGTAGGAACTCAAAATGTTTTGGTCTTGGCACAAGTGATTCACAATTTGTTTTCTTGACTCTTGTATTCTTAATCAGCACTTTGCCCCCAAGAACCTTTTACTGGATTTCACCAGGGGCTTAATTATAAGCATATGTTTGCCTTCGTCTGNTGTAGGAACTCAAAATGTTTTGGTCTTGGCACAAGTGATTCACAATTTGTTTTCTTGACTCTTGTATTCTTAATCAGCACTTTGCCCCCAAGAACCTTTTACTGGATTTCACCAGGGGCTTAATTATAAGCGTATGTTTGCCTTCGTCTGTCTTCAATCTCTTTCCTGTTTTCTTTCAGATTTAACGCACTTGTGCACATAAAAACATATAAATATACCTGCAGATTAGTTTGTTCCTAACAACTGTGCATTTATACTAGTCTCCAGAGAAACTCAAATTAATAAAATGCCCTACCAGCTATCTAAACTTGTAGTCCCTATCCATTATTTAAGCTATCAATAAACGAAAAGGCATGTATTTTTTCCTTACCTAGCCTGAATGGAAAGCAGAGGATTTGTTCTTTATTTTCAAACAGTCACACTGAAAGCTATTAGAAGAATGCAAGAAGTTACAGTTTTAGGCCTAATTTACTGAAACATGTGCCTAAGTTTAAATATATTTGTTGTCAAGAAGATTTAAGATTATAGTTACTTGTCATTGGGTTTGGGTTTGTTTTTTTTTTTTAAATCATGATTAGTGATAGTGCTTGGTGATAGAAAAGAGTTAGAGCATTACCTGTCTTCTGATCATATCAAGTTCTGCCTCCACTTTGACCAAAAGTATCAAATCTGTTTGCAGGAGATCAACTATTTAAATTTCATTGCAAATTGACTTCACTGTAACTGTGTCTGCTGAAGCTTCCCCTTCTGGAGTCAAGTATCCATGAGGGAATTTCAGCTTCAGCCAAAAAACACTGAGGTCCTCATAGATGTAGAGTGCAGCCTGAGAACAAGACCCAGGTTGACCCCATAGACTCTAAAAGCAGCAAGTAAGGAGAATGGTCATTTGTTTTTAAACATTTTAACTTAAAAGTCAATTTCACTTGTTCTATCACCTAACTGGCTCACAAGTTTCACATGCTTATTGGATTTGGTAATATCAAAATATGATTATTTGTAGCAAGAGGTATAAATTCAGGACTACATACTGTCTGAGTGCAGAGGCCGTAACACCCACTGAGGTCAGCAGAAAGTTGGCATAGAACTCCCAGATAGGTTTTTATTTATTGTCCAAATGTTTTCTTGTCATATTTGTTACTCTGAAAAAATCTGCCCCTCCTCTGCTCACTGCTATTTTTATTCTTGTTTTTCTTTTTTTCTTTACCCTCTTCTTATAATTTCCTCTGCTCTTTTCCATGGTTTGAGTACTTAGTTTCTAAGACAAAGAAATTGAAGAGCTGCCAGAGGTTCTTCCATAGCAAGAGAGAAGCAGCAGATACTTTGATTTTACGCTATGTTGTAGTCTCATTAGCAAACTAGGGGCACAAGCACTGTATGGAATTAAAATTTGTACCAAAATTTCCAGGTTACCCTGCTCAAAGAGTCACTATGATTCACTTTGAAACAGAAGAAAATATTGCGTGAGGTTGTGCAGGTTTTGTCCTCAGCCTAATGCAAATAAACGGTTTCCTTAACATTTTATTATATTTTCAGGTGACACAAAAATGAGAGTGCAAGATTATAATTCAAAATGTTCATGATAAATAGAGTAAAAAATAAGGATCAGTTAGTGAGGAACTTATGGACAGGTGCAATAGACAGCAAATGGGGCAGTGTTAAACAGCTACACAAATATAGAATAAAATAAACTCGAGATAACATTAGAAAAAAAAATGGGAGGCTATACGGGGCCCTAGCCTCAACATGTGCCGAAAGTATCAGTCTATTGCAAAAAATGCAGACATCGTATGTGAATATGATGCAAAAGTAAAAGTACAAAACAGTCCTGTTCAAAGTTGGCAAGACTCCAGCTGGAACAATGAGCAGAGTATTGGATGTTCAAGTAAAATGTTGTCCAGAGGAGACAAATAAAATCAATCATAAATCTAAAAATTACAACTATTTCAAAAGGAAATATTGAATGACCTGGCTTACCTTAAGCCAAGAGTAAATCTTAGGAAGCAATGGAAGAAGGGAGGAGGGAAGCATATGTGTGTATTTATATACGGTTATATAAGTTTATGTGTGAGCATACTTGTGTATGTGTGTGTAGACACAGGCTACCCCAAAGAGAAACAAAAAAAAACAGTTTTCTGCCTCCACAGTCAAAAGGACCAAAAGTCATGCAGTCATACTGCAGTAAAAAAAAAGATGTGATATGTTAGTAAAAAAATTCTCATGTTATTAATGACAAAATAGACTGTCTGGTAATATTATTAAGTTTCCTTTACAAGCCATCTTTAAAAAAAGGTAAGGCAAACATACGACAGAATTGACATAGGCTTAATCATTTAAGTCTTGGGGAGGAAATTGAATAGATTTTCTTTTTCTCCACTTCTGTTGAGCGTAGAAATCTCCTTACAACTGGAGTTAGATATGCACTTCATTTTCCTATTGCTACCAGATTTATGGTTGTTCCTACAGAACATTTGTCTGTAGCAATAGTAATAATTCAATAAGACTAAACATTTTCAGGTATGCAAAATGAATGGTTTGCTGTTATCTGAGACTTAACAAAACAAAACTGACAAAATACATATTGTTAGTGTCCTGTATGTCTTTCCATTAAAAATATTAGAAAACTTACTTGAAATAGAAAAATTAATAAAGTTCAGAAATAAAAGAACTTCTCTGTGAAACCTAGAAGCAGGTTTAGAGAATCTAGAACTAATATTTGACCCTTAAAATATGCCTTATAGAAATTATAACGCTAAATGGGTTAACAATTTATTAATAGACTATATGTAATACAAAACATGGAATGAAAACAAGGTACAAGGATATTACATTTCTAAAAGTATGATTATGTAGGTTTAAAGCACAAGTACTGAAAGTTGGAAAGTTGCAGAATTCTGTTTGTCATCTGCTACTCCAGCAGTCCCAATGAAATAGAAGTTTTTTTCTTTTACCTCAAAACCTGAATTCTTCCCCCTTTCACTCCATCCCCAACATAGGTTTTCTCCTTTCTGCTTCTTACTTTTGGATGTAAATTTAATGTTTCTGAGATCTCTAGCCCTCTACCAAATTCATTTGGCATTGCTATTGATATTGCAATGGTCAATTAACAGCTAGACGTTTCAGTAAAAAGTTGCTGGAAACAGACACAAATGTATGCACAATGGAACATGTTCCTGAAGTGTCTTTCCATTGGAAAAGCCAGTTAAAAACATAACTGCACTCTCAAGTTTTCAGTTTAATTAATTCTTATATCTGACCTACATTATTATTGCAACATAAATAGTTAATAGAATGAAATTCAGACAGTCAGAAAATTAGATTGCAATTACTCATATTTATTTATGGGATGTGTACAGAATACATCAGCTTTTCTGTATATCATTTAATGAACCTTTTCAGCAAAGGATATTTGTACATACCACATTGTTTTTCATGCAATTCTTTGCACTGGTTAAGAAGATTTTATTCTTCCCTCTGTAGTCTGATGTCTCAGTCATCCAATGAGACTTAGCATGGGTCTGCATTTTTTCCATGGACAGATTCACATGAGTTAGTAGAGATTAGGCATTTTCTTTTATATGTCTTCTCCAGAAGAGAGCAAAGGGAAAGCTATTGGGTGCATGCATCTAACTTTTGTTTATCTAATTAAGGAACTTTGACATTAGCTAAATTCTACGTCTGTGACTCCTTTGAATTCCCAGTGGCTGCATAGATCTTAAGGAGATGATCTCACTCCAGAAGCAAAATGTTTTCCCATTTACTTGGGAGAAAAGTTCTTCTCACAAACACCACCAGCAGATGAAGCTGTAAAACTTTTAAAATGTGAATCACAGTGGACGCATTTTCACAATTTTTTTCACTATTGTGAAATGCTTTTCTTTAGTCATGGAAATATTGGCAATGAAAACTTCAAAAACACAAAAATTGATAATGGAAACCCGAAGCTGATCTCCTGCCTTCACTGTTATTTATCAAATACTCATCTTCCCCATTTCAAACCAAAACTCACAGTTGTCATCTCTCACCCATTAAAATAAAGAAAATAGTAATTGGAGAGGATACAATTTTAAACGAATTATTAAAATGAAAGTAAGTAAAGATGACAGATTTTCCTTTGGTGCTATAAAGTAAAAATTTTCCTAGTCTTGTAAGTTATGAGTTAAAATGAATCCACCCTCTACTTATTTTCTGTGTGATTAAAATCAAGAGATCTCAATGTGCCAGTCTTACCAGACTTAGCAAACTAAAAAGAGGATTAAACATGTGAACTGTTCTGTGCAAAGTCGCCAAAGACGTCAGACTAGAATATTAAAGTCAGAAATTCAGCTGCAACTATATTAGTTAATAAAACGTCCAAGGTCCATTACTTGTCCCCAAGTGCAAGTGGCATGGAACAGAGCACATCTTCAAAGCTAATCTAACTTCTTGGGCAGTCTATATGACCTCTTGGGAAAGATCCGTGGAACATGCTATTTCCCTGACAGAGCTCAAGCATTACCAGTGCTTGTTGGTGTGTAGTAGAAACTGAGCCAAGGAGCATGGCATACTTCTAAGCAGAACTGATGATCACAGGGTAGTGCTGAAGTGCCTGAGTCTGTTAATTTATTTTGTATAGTCATAGCCCTTGCATTAGGTATTATGTTACCTTAATTCAAAAGTAATCTTATAAAGTAACATAAATACCTAGTTCATAGATCAAAGTTCTCACCTGTAAGTAGGATTTGCAGGTATAGAAGTATTACCTAAATTTAGATGTTCTCGCAGCTTGAGAAAGTTTTTCTGAACCTGTCTTTTATGATGGACATAATGTAGTAGATGGAAATTTTATTATCACTGGAAGTTTCCTATATGACATACGTGTTCTATTCTCATAAATCAAAAGAAGTAAGAGTTTTCCCTTTTGTGTGTGTGTGTGTGGTGGAGAGAATGCTTTGGTTTACTCCTGGTAAAAGAAACTAACAAATAAAACCACATCACAGAGCAACTTTATGCCAGCTTTTATTTTGAACATGTAGTAAATCTGGTGCACAAGAATTGCTATCAAGCGTGATCTTTATTTCAGTTTAGTGTTAGTTCAATTGTAGAAGAAATTGTGAAAAAAAATCACAAAGTTCAGATTGTGAAGCACATCTTCTAGCATCTTTTAAGTCAGAATAATTCTTTAAGAAAATTTCTCTTTGAAAGAAATACATGCCACTTACTGAAAAAATTGACTGTTCTTCATATTGCCCAATGATACTTACACTAAGATGATCACAGAATCACAGAATCACAGAAT
>VZSC01014833.1:0-26501 GCA_013398225.1 Steatornis caripensis | reverse complement strand
ACCAGTCACAGCCCTCCAACTAGACTCCTCATTGCTGATCACAACCTGTTGATCTCTTCCATTCAGCCAGTTCTGAATTGATCTCACTGTCCACTGTTGATCTTACTATAGTGTTTCTTTGGTGACCAATATCCCTGTGATGATAGTCAGAGAAGCAGTGACCTTTAAACCTGAGGTTGTTTGATGAACCTGTAAAACCACCTTGATCTCCTCCACAGCATTTGTCCCTTGGCCTTTTGTTTGTGATTGTTCTGTCTTGATATGTGCTTTAATTTTGTCTTGGTCTGATGTTGAATTTGTATTTCATCTCAGACTAATTTTTTATATGGCAGTTGGCAAGGAAAACAAGTCTTGAGATATACAGAGCTCATGCAAAGCATGGTGGGATGGAGGAACAGCAATACTGCATCAAGTTGCTGGTTTAAGTTGAATTGACTGTGTTATCAATCACAGCTTTCAGTGACATTTGTCCACTAAATAAATACTTTCTATGACAATACTGAAATTGGTTCAAAGAAGTAAAATTCAAACAATGAAATTGTGCAATGAGTCATCATGGACAATTATAATTTTACCAGGTCCAATAGGAGAGGTTTGCATGGGAGATGACAGCCTGAACAAGAATTTTTGAACTGGGTGAACAAAAAGAAAAATATCAGATTTAGAAATATTAACACGAAATACATGACTGTACTGAATTTGCTAGTAAACATATAACACCAGAGCTATTCTGGCAGGCACTCCCAGCCAACACACAACTGAACTTTTCTTCAAAAAAAGTCATAGTCATTTCCTGAATGAAATACATCACTTGGGCAAAATTATTTTTGGTTTTTATATTTGCCTTGTTTTATGAAGGTCTAGACTGTATAGGTTTGTGAGGTGTGCAATTTTTTCCACATTTTTTAATGAAGATAGTTCAGCTTGGAAAACTTATGAGCATGGATGAAGGTTAAGAGAAAGATGGGAGACCAAACAGTGCTGTTGTAGGTACCAGCTGCAGAGTGATAGTGTTGACATCAATAAGAGCAGGAAACTGCCAAAGAAGAACACAGATTTAGAAATTAAATCCATATGATTATATCCACGCAGTCTTGAACAACAAACGAAGCACAAGAAGCCTAAAATATGAACTGCAAATCATGGAAAATGGAAGGTCTTTTCTTAACATTAACTGAGATCACTCTGCCCCCCAAAAAAGGAGTTAGGGAAACAAACTGGCAACATGTAGGATGCTTGGAGAATGTAACACATAACAAAGAAAGTAGTACACAGAAGCAAGTAATAAGGAAATGCTTAAAGAAAGTCAAAAGACAAATGAGTTAAAAATATCAAAAGGACATCCAGTTTAAGGAAAGATTGAGCAAAAATTTTGAAAATCAGCAGGGAGGACAAGGAGAAGGAAGGAGTATGGGTGGCAAGATGCTGTTAGAGGCATTGCAGACAGCAGCTTCAGTATACGAAAACGACAGGAACTGGTTTGGAAGTAGTCCAGATTAACTTAGCAAAAAGAAATTTGAGACAACAGCTGTAATCAGCATGTTAAGTGAGCTTAGAACTGAAAGGCAGGGCATTCCTAAGATGCAGGGATAAACCTAAAAGAGGAAAGCTTAGGGGAAAAACTATTTGAATGTTAAAGGCCAAGAAACAGCAAGAAGGTCCAAATGAGCACGAAGTGCTGTTAAGACTGAACTCTGCAAGAGCAGAACTGAAGAGGTCTTAGGAAAAATTTAATATACCTTTCTCAATTAGTGTAAGCACAGAAGATTATGAACTGACTTACATGAATTATTACTCTGTGACGTGAATAATTCATGAAGTAAAAAAGTCCTTTTTTAGCATACAGGAAGAAAAGAAAAGCTGGCATAATGAAGCAACATGAGGGGTTCTAAGTTGATTTCAGGACAAAGCAGAGACTAACATAGCTGTTGTGTGACTGCAAAATGACCTTTTCTGAGACTGGACTAAATGCTAATTTAAAGTACCTGACAGGTAGTTGCTTGTTATTAAATGTATGTTCATTTCTGTGCATCTAGGTAAAACTGTTCTTCTTCTGATTGAATATTGTCATTTTTTTCTAGTAAAAATATAGTAAGTCTACTAACAAAAATGGAATACTCTGAGGGAAACAGAATCACTTTTTGCTGTGATTTGTCTACATTTATTTGCATTTCTTTATGTTATTTTAATAGCTTTAATGGAATTAATAAAAAACTCTACTGCATTGCTTGGAGGGAAATGTAGGAATACAGAGGGAAGCACTGAGGCCGTGAGAACAGTAGCAATAGGAACAGAGTTTACATAGCAGGTTACAAGGCCCCAGGAGTGCCTCCTCATGAATGCAACATGGCTGGTATTAAGCAGGTTGAGAAGCTGTCAGCTTGAAGAAGGAGTGAGCCTAGGGACAGTCACTTAAGTTAAATGCTGGAGAAGCCATTATCAGCAAAGCTCTTGAGTTTATGCTGCCAGAGGTAAAGGAAGGATGGAAACTAGTCTTTGCACAGATACCCTACAATCAGGGCTTGATTTCCCATAGATCTTTTATGCTTAGCAGGCACTGCTCCCTTGGCTTACCCATAAATATCCTCTCCCTCTTTATTTCCCCCTGCCCACTTGCATCCTTCTCTTGACCTTCACCCCATCGCAAAATGTCTCTTTCAGAGCCATGTAAGATCACACTGATTGAGGAGTATTTAGAGAAGAAAAAATACATTTGTTGCAATAGGCTGTATTTCCCCTCAGGAAACTAAAATATGTGTGCCACTCTGTGTTCCACAAATATCCTTGTGAACGGCATTAAGAAAGTATCTAAAGGAAGAAAGGGTTAACAGATATCTGGCTGAGATCATTATTCTGAAATACATTTTCTAATCAGTTAACCAGTGGAAAAAGATAAAACTGTTCACCCGCATGCACCATCACAGAAAAAAAATAGAACCCTTTTACTATACTACACAGTGTTATGGGTCAGCTTCCAACTTCAAAACACACCTCCACGTTTCTTGAAAATTTCCAGCACAATCACAAAGCCATATGTTTAGAGATTCACAGAAATACTCATCTGGAATTAGAATGTGATCCTTAATACCTCAAGTACATCAAACCAACTATGTTCACTGTGGCTAAATGCCATATGAAAATAAATCTGAACCAAGGTAATACTGTATGAGTAGAGTTTTTCCATACATTGGCATATGACAAATCTCACATTGAGGGTATGCTTACAGCATAAGTTTACCCCGTGTCCCTGTCGTCTGGTTACAAAATAATGAGTTTTCACGAGCAATTCTGTGATGTGGGGAGAGTGAAAACTCAGTGATCATTCATGCAAGTAATGGCTCACTTGCATGATAGTGAGGTTTACAAACTGTCTTCTCTTCTCTTTGTTAATTTCTGATCTGTTAGCAAGAGCTATATGTGCAAAGTATCACCCACTTAAATTACTTTTATCATCAGCTTAAATACATTTGCAATAAATATAATTTCCTTCAACAAATAATCTGAAGGCTCTATTGCATCCTAAGTATGTGCAAAATGTCATATTCTTAGGAGAAAATAAATAGGAATGCAATAACTGCTAAGCTTGTCAGATGAAAAGGATATATAACTCAAAAAGCTATCATCTCAACTAATGTCCAGTAATCGGTGTTCTGGGAAAGAGCATGAGAATTAGCCAGCCTGAGAGTGCCCATTTCCTGGTATAGCATTTTAGCTTCCATCTAGACACAATTATTGTCTCTTGTTTGTTCAATTGCAAAACTAGAAGTCTTAATTAAAAACAATAAGAAGAAAATATTTCCCTTGGTTTTTTTAATGGAGCATGTTTTCAGAACAAGGAACTAAATAATCAGAGAAGTTTTACATTTGCTCTNTCGGTGTTCTGGGAAAGAGCATGAGAATTAGCCAGCCTGAGAGTGCCCATTTCCTGGTATAGCATTTTAGCTTCCATCTAGACACAATTATTGTCTCTTGTTTGTTCAATTGCAAAACTAGAAGTCTTAATTAAAAACAATAAGAAGAAAATATTTCCCTTGGTTTTTTTAATGGAGCATGTTTTCAGAACAAGGAACTAAATAATCAGAGAAGTTTTACATTTACTCTCTCCCCAAAAAAGGTGGAAATTTTCATCATTTGAAATTCAGTTTAATTTTCAAATCATTCTGACACAAACAGACACATTGACAATGAAATGGAAGAATGTTATTCACTGTGCTCCCCTTCCTGTCATTCAACTGGGAAAATGCATGCAGCCCAGGTAAGGCCTTCAACTTAGAGAAAATCTCAAATTGGTACAGAGCATGGAAACAGGGAGAAATGACATAAATATAAAGTCTTACCAAGCAGATGAAAACACGAGAAGACTGCCAACAATTTTTATTTTGTTTCTGTTAATTTAAATATTTAAACTACTGTAAATTTGGCAGGGGAAAAAAAAGAGCATATTTCTTAAATGTTCCAATTCTATTTCCAGTGTATTATACAAAAGATGTCAATGACTTCCATAAAAACAAATGTTGCTCCAAAGGGCCTAGTCTTGTCAAATATGGTCTTATAGAACATTTTCAACACTCTTTTTAGTCTCTGGTCCCAGTGAGACATAGGCAATGATAAGTACACAGCTACAGGAATGAAGCATCCAGTCTGTTAAAAAGAACAAATGCCACAGAAATTTCAAATCAAATGTGGAGGCGCCATTAGTTTAGACAGCTAATTGAATGAGTTAGAAAAGGGTTCCTCTGCCTGGGAAAGGAGATGACCTCCAGGAATCTCCAGATGTCCCTTCCAACCTCAATCATTTTGTGATTCTGAGGAAGGGACTGTGGGTAACAATTATGTACTTAGAGGTTTTTTAGAAGTTGAAGTTGTCTTCAATGTGTCAAATAACTCATAGAGTCAAATTGTATTTCAGGCATCTGGCTACATATCCTTTGCTTTGCTAGCTTGGAGATCTTTTCCGTGTTCTGCTACACTCTTGAATATGCTATGATCTTACAAAAAGAGAAATGGACCTAACAAGCAATGCAAAAATTCTAAAGATGAATGTGAAAACACCAGAGTCTTTAGATAATGACAGTGCTTTAAGTGAACTCCATCACTAAAGCGTCAAATCAGAAGATAAGAAGAGGCATGTTGGATCGGAAAAAAGGTCATACAGTCCATCAACAGAAAAAAATCCCACTTTTAACTACCCTTTTGCTGGATTTAACCTGCCATATTCCCATCTAGTGTATTGCAAGGTACGCTAACTGATCCTCACAAAGAAAAAGCAAATTCCATTGGGCAAGAGTTACTAAAAGATGACTGCAATGCTCATGAACTGTTCTTAAATGTGGGAAGTGCTCTTAGCAGTCTTGCACAGATGTCATAATTTTCAGATATCAGGGAAAGAATTGTCAACTTTAAATGTAAAGCTATATCAATATTTTCTGCATCTGCTAACTGATCTTTATTCAATTACAGTTCATCTTTTAGTGAAGGCACTACATTTCCACTTAATTATTTCAGGTTCTGGCAGACTTACAAGCAGAGGATACTTGTTCCAAGAAAACTGTACCAACTCTTTCAGCAGTCAATATTTTCAGGAGGTTCAGGTTTTGCACGATTTTTCAGTCAACTGTTAATTATCAAAATTCAGTAAAGGACAACAAGCACTACTTCAATTTAATGGTTTTTCATTTTAGAAATGTCACCTAAACAAAACATAATCCTGATTTCATATAATGTAGACTTTACCTTTGTATCCCATTACGTTTGAGATTGAAGAATGAATGAATAGAAAATATGTATTTTGAATAGAAGGCTGATTTGCTAAAAGCAAAAAGACACAATATTCATACTGTCGTTAATGCAGAATTAACATTCACATGAATATTGATAATGTGTTTTGTTTAAGAAACAGTTAAGTACTAAGTACTTATGTAACTTCAGACTGACATTTTAGAAATGGGTACAAAATTACTAATTAAATAACAGGATATATTTGGAAAGAGAGAAATATAATTTGCAAAGTAAGGGCATAAGCATATAAATAGGATAGTAGGGAGAAATCTCAGCTCATTTAAAGAAACAGTTCCGGCTACGTAATGAAGACTACTGAGCTGAGGTAAATCTGCGTTAAACAGATTTCCAGTCCAAGCAAATTTAATCCTGAGGCAAGGTAATCTCTTCCCAGAATAGTCCTTCAGTTGCACACTGTTGCACTGAGGCATTTATCTCCAGTCTTTTATCTTGAGATTCCTTCCTATTTTGGGTTACTTCACTGGTGTACTCCTACCCTCAGTCTCAATTTACAGAAATAACAACATAAGAAATATTACTTAAAGTGAGAGACTTCAGAGTGGTTGATAGAGTGTAAGACTGGATGCCAACAAACTGTAATTTCAATTATGCCATAGACTTGACATTACCTAAGTCTTAGGAGAAGTCCAATACTTTAAATTCCCCTATTTACATGGAGCTAACACCTCAGATAATAACACGAAGAATAACTGGAGTGTTTGGTAGTAAGTGACTGCTAGACATCTGATTTTCTTACTTTATTATACTGAATTTTAGTTAAATAGTACAGTTTCAATCACCCCAATGGTTTAAAGGAGAGGACAGAAAACTCACCAAGATCGTAAGGATTTTTCCTTTTGAAATATTAAATTTTCTTTTTTTTTTTTTTGCAGTGTACCAAATAGCTAGAAAACTGACTGACTCTCAGCTTTATGCTGTTGTACACACAGCTGAAAACCATTTTTGAATTGTGAAATGGAATGAAAAAGGACAATTAACTAATTATATTTTTTACGATACTACTCTGATCACCTCACAACATGACAGTTAGCTGTAAAAATGGACATTGTGCATTCTGCCATGACAAAAAAAATACTGGTTTCAGTATGCTAGACCTCTATCAGAAGGACACTAGTTTTCAGTGACAGTGAATGATGTGCAAATATCTAAAATTGTGAAGCAATTTTTACATTTTCAATTACATAAAGCATTTGACAACAATTTGCTAATCAAGTTCCCAGTTNATCTCTATCAGAAGGACACTAGTTTTCAGTGACAGTGAATGATGTGCAAATATCTAAAATTGTGAAGCAATTTTTACATTTTCAATTACATAAAGCATTTGACAACATTTTGCTAATCAAGTTCCCAGTTTTATTTGACTTCTAATGCAAATAAGTTACCCATTACCTAAGCAAAATGATTTATCAATGGAATCCCTAGGCATTCTCCAATTTTCATATCTGGACTCCTGGCAGCTAATTCACTCCCCTCAGCCAAATTAAGTGACTTTTTCCCACATTACTTGCCTTATTTTCAGACAAGGGCCCCAAGTGGTTCTGATTTCAAACATCGTTCTAATAATTTCATTATTTGGGTTTTTTTATCTTTTTTCTTTCCCATCTCAGAATTTATCTTACTTAATTTAGTCAGTTGCATTGACTCTGTCCTCTTTGAATTACTTTTTTCCACCATTACCTGCCCAAGTCTGTTAGAAAGAATTATATACCAGTGTATCAAAGCATTGGACATTGTGAGTTGAGTCAGCTCCCAGAGCAGTAGATATCAGGAGCAGAATTTTACAAACTGCCATATCTTGTTTGACATTCACAGATCTTGGCAGAACATTTATGCACTTCAAGCCAGATGAAGGCATCATTTTTCCCAGACATGTGGTCCACTGTGATATGAAGTCTACAATTTCTGTTCCCTACCCGACGTCTCTTGCCTCTGGAAAATCCTAGAGATTACATTAACACCAGCACAATCAGAAGTCCTCAGTGTCAGCAATACTGAAAGAAACACCTTCTGGACAGTCTGCATCTTCCAGCACACCAGACCATCTCACTCTGCTGTTCTTTAGTCTTACCAGCTTTATCCACCTACATTTGCAACAGCCATCTACTCTAGCCACAGCTAATTGACTGTTTTGTACTGAGCCCCAGTCCAGAACAGGATGAATGTATGTGTAGGTGGGGAAAATGGTGACTTTTACCTGTGGTAATGATTCATGCAGGAACTAGTTTTGTAGCCCAGATCTCATGGCTTTTTTATTACAACTAGAAGACTAACCTGCCAATTTTCACCTTCACAAAAATGTTTATGCATTTCATAGCTGCCTGTGTGACAGATGCTGAAATTTCCCTGACTCCATCTGTTTCTGCTGCTGAGTTAGACGCCCACTAGTGATAAGAGGTGTCAGGTTTCTCATCAGAGAAGTTGTCCTTACCACAGTAGTATGCAGAATTCAAATCGGATGAAATCATCTGAAAACTTTTCTACTCTGATGCACAGAGCGATTTTTCCAGGCATGTAACCACCTTTCCTGAAGACAAAGTTCAAAATTCATTCCTTTCCTGCAAAACTGGCAGGTGGCTAGTTATGCATTTTTTTTCTCTCGGTAGCCTTACTATAGCAATGGGAACCACATGTAATACTATGTCATGTCAAGGTAATTGAGTTATTCATTGCAGATCAGATTGTCTGATGAATTTCACCATTTTTTACAAAATAAATTATTCAAGGATGTATTAGATGAACAGTTCTAATTTCAGGTACAAGTGTTCTATAAATTTTATTCTTTTCCCCTTTTCGAGAAGCTCACAGTCCAATAACTCCATACTTGAAAGATAAGAGTAAATCTATGACTCACACCTTAAACATCACAATTTAAAGTACATGGGTATATACCAAATTGACACAAAGGATTCCTATAAAAAAGCAGTAGATAAAATATTTAAACTTGTCTAAATCCTTGATTGCTTAAGCATTCTGTAGGCCTTCTGTATGCAAGACAGTATGTTATTTTATTAATCATTAGCATTAATATAGGATTAGATCCAGCAAAGGACTGAAGCACCAAATGTTGCCTAATTGCCCCCTCTTCTTCAGATGAAATAAATTGAATTCAAATAGGCAAGGCGTTACAACTAGTTGTGACCAAGAGAGAGACCGTTATTCAGCCTGATCATTGTAAAAAGACAAATATACAGAAAGAAATTAATGGAAGTTTTTCTGAAGGAACTAGAAGTATGAGGGAAGGATACTGAGTGTGGAAATGGAAAGTATTTGCATTCTGAATTAACAGCCCATGTTAAGACTATGCTTGCAGTTTGTTTGAGGAGATTTGATCAGAAAAGCAGACTGTAAGCAACCTAACAAGGATTTTATTATCATATTCCTTCTAAGAATCAAAGCTCTTTGATTATGAAACAGGATATTTTTTAAAGAAAAATGTGAAAATCTAGATTTTATTGAAAAGAGGGACATTTGAAGTATTGCATGTTGAGGAACAGATAATAAGAGACGCAAAAAGGACCTCTGAATTGCTTTCAGTTTACAAGAGAGATAACTCAAGTGGTATTGGCCTAAAATTTCAGTCACATTTATTCTCTTAGTTTGGGAACATCTTATGAATTCAAATATTTAATACTCCTGTTTCAGATTTATTCAAAACAGATATTCTTTGGCAATAAAATTTCATAAATTGAATACCTTTTTATTCTACTACCCCTACAGAAAAACTACATCATAAGCATTTTGTATTTTAAAAAGTTAATGTAAACAATATACCCTAAAACTAATAAAGTCTAAAGACTGTTAATTCATTACAAACAAGTTCCAATATTTGTGTGATTTTTAATCAGAAAAAAATTGCTGTACATTTTAAGTTTTGTACTTTCTAAGTTTTGCTTCATTTTTAAGGACGAGTAAGAATGTAAATAGGAATGAGCATTTGTGCATATGCTCACTTTCTACTCCATTTTAAAAAGCAACTCTTTCTTCTTATTGGACTTTTTGGTTGAACAGTGTTTAAGAAGAAGAAAACACAAATTTTATTATTAAAGGGAAAATAATGCATATTTCAAGAGTCTTTATAGTTTAATATCTTATTTGAGAATAAGATAAAGGTTATTTCATCATATACGAAAGAATATCCTCCCTTATTAACTTTAAATTTGAGGTAGTATAAAGTTTTCATACTCACAAATCAAAGGAATATTAAAGTATAAATTCGCTAGCCAGTGAAAACCTTTTTAAGTATTGGGCTCTTGATGACTTTAAATGGAAAGATTGGACTAAAATATCACATAATACTTTTCAATTTACTTTGTGGAATAGGATTTATGATAGATATTTTATTACAAACTCATAAAGTTCTATCTGTCTTCTGTCCTTGGTTGCTCTCTTGAAATGTCCCAAAAGCTAGAAATTTTGCATTTTCTCCAAACAAGTTATGTTTTAGGGACCAAAACATAGACTTAAATACCCAGTGAAAGGACTTAAACATCTAAGGGAATGTCAAGTGCACAAACTGAAATACAGAAAACTCCATGTAAAAGGAAACAAAAAACAATTGTTGTGAGGGCGGTCAAGTACTGGAAGAGGCTGCAGAATCTCCATCCTTGGAAATATATAAAATAAATTCCTCTTGCTACTGTTCAAATAAATTCTTCACCTTTTAATCTCTGTGGACACAGAGAATAGGCTATTTTCCTAAGCAATTTTATTACATATTTGTCTGTTGTCATTCCTCCTCACATACAGAGACTTAATGATTCATTCCTTTCAGGTTTTCTTCCAGTGCCTTGTGTTTTCTAAACTTCTGATCATTCTCACAACCCTCTGGATTGTGCGTAATTAAGATCGTTTGTGGGCAGTGGAAAGATTATGTTGTTTCTTGCATAACTGTCCTTTTTATGTGTCACAGAAAAATGTTGGGGTTTTGCAGCTGTGTGACATTGTTGACTGATGATCAGTTCAAGAATTAATCTGTTTCTTACTGTTTCCTATTTTTCAAGCATTTATACAGCTTGTCATTATAATCTTGAATTAGATTCCTGCCCTCGAAAGTACTTGTAACATTTCCAGCTCGTTATCATTACATAAATGTACTCCTAATTATTGTTAAAAAAAGAAATGGTATCAGATCCAGAACAGACATCTGCACAACTCAGCTTCATACAGTTTTTGATAGCAAACACCACATGACTATACTTTCTTTTCTGGAGCTCTGTCCACCCACTTTACAGTAGTTTCATCTGTAACATATTTAACCTACACTGATTATGATGTCAACAAAAACTGTATCAGCAACCTTAGAGCAACCAAGAAAAACCACATTTTTCACTTTATTCTACAAGGAATAGTTGGAAGTTGTATTGATTTAACATGATTTTTCTTAGCAAATCTATGTTGGCTGTTACTGCTTTATTATCTTCTAAATGCTTACAAATAGATTGTTTTATTTTTATTCCAAAGCCTGAATTTCAGTATACAGATTTCATCTTATCACCTGAGGTAAGGCATCACATCTTTTTCCAGTTCTCTGATCTTTCAGTTGTCTTTCTTCATTTCCTGAAGATGGCTATTAACTAATCTGAAATTATTTCAGTCTATTCCCCAAAACACAAAGTCAATTCAAATTCTAGTTTATCTAAGAAGACTTTAAACTTCATTTTTCTATTACTACTTCAATTTTCACCTTTATATGATTGGAGCCAGTCGTTAGTCATATGCCACAGTTAAACTTCATGAAAGAAAAAATTACGAAAGACAATGGCACTTCTGGTGTTCTCAGTGTTTTTTCTGATGAGCTTCCCAACCTGCTGACTGATTTATCAATTGCTCTTACTGCTGATGTATTGACTCAAAGCATTTTTATCTTCCTATAAAATTCTGGTAAGCTGTGACTTGCAATTTCCAAGTAGAATTCCATTTTTTATTTGAGTTTTTTGTCCTCCTGGATAAAATCTTTGGATTCCACAGTTCTGTATTGCACCATTAAAATCAGCAAAAGGATGCAGATTTAGTCCATAACATCATATTTATCTTGCCTAACGTTAACTATTGAGAAAGTCAGGCTACTCTAGGATAGTTCCATATGTTCTTCCTACAATAAATGATGAGAAGTAGATTGAGATGAGGAGGTGATCTTACGACACATCCCATCTTAAATTTGGTCTCCAAGATAGGGAGGATAAATTGTCCTTTGGAAATACTCATCGCTGTTACTAGTCACAAACTGTGCTCGTTACACCCACGGCATGGTTCTGAACTTCAGCAAATGTGAGGGATCCAGTGTTTTATTTCTGCACTAGCTGTGTAACTCATGAAATTATCTTAAACTGCCTTACAAATATTAGTTAACTGAGGTCACAATATCTCTGTGAAAGAAGGAAACAAAGACTGAAGAACCCTTCTGTTCTTCATCATAAAACAATGCTACTCAGCACTTTAGGACAGAAATATTTTGCATCTAACTCAATATATAAAGAGAATACCGAATTAGGAGACGTCATCAGAAAATTACCTGAAATAAAATGAGAAAGACCTGAAATAAGACATAATTATGATCTAAATCTTAACTACTGTGTTCTGAATAATGTAATCTGTGATTTCTAGTGCAGAACTACTTTGGGATTTTGTTGTTCTGCTGCTTTTTCAGCCAGGCAGTTCTAGCACTGTACAAGCACTTGGCATCATTTTTTAAAAAACAATTCTTGTTTCAATGTCTCTATTTTCATAGTTACTGTCTCCATGTCACTAATAAAATAGTTAGAAATTAACTGCTTTGCTGAACCTGTCTTCTTGGTTCATGCAGATATGGGAAGATGCGCATACTATACCACCAGTATAAATTTTTGCCATGCCTGAATGACCTTTATGGAACCTTCATGCTTCAGACATTATATTTTGCTTTTTGGAAACAAAGAAACAGAAGAATGAAAGATTATGTGTCTCTTCCCACCACTTCTGAATGTTCACTAGTAAAGATACATGACACACAACTTCCTAAACAGGTACCTTACAAAGTGTATCAGAGTACAAAATCAATGCTTCCGAAGTGTAGGACAATGTATTTGCGAGTGTTATGATGAAACTCCCTATATGAGGACCTAGTTGTTGCTGGCATAATTGTATTGTCTAAGCTAAAGTTTTATTAAAATATGCTACTTCTGTCTGTTCTGCTGATTAATGATGCTTTTGAAGAGTTCATGCTTAGGAACTGGGTATTTAAAATAGAAAGACATGTACATATGTATTCTTTAATCTATACAAAAATGTATTTATAATATTTCACAGAAGAGGCCTCTGGCTGTGTACTCGAGACACCTTCAAATCCTTTCTTCTCCTCAAGCTACCTGAGTCCAAAAACAGCTGGTGGCAAGGTAGGGTAAACATCTGATATTGTTGAGAGCGCAACTCTGGCTGTAGGATGTCTTAGAAAAAGAGAGGGTTGAAGCATTATGAATGTCAACTCAGATCAGTCCAAATTCAGATCAAATCTGCCGAATTTTATATTGCTTTCAGGAAGATGGTGAGAATAAGGAAGAGGAAAATGTTCATGATATAATCTCCTGAACTTCATCCTCAGTTAGGAGAAAGGTATAGAATTCTTCATATTGTCAACTTGGGGCACAATTTAGTGGGACGGGTATCTTCCATGATGTACAGAACAGTCATAGTCTTTCAGTTGTCCATACAATGGGACTGCTTGGAGCTTTCTTTAGCATCTCCCCGTTCTGCCTTCCCCACATACCATGGCTTTTGTTGCTGCAATTTCACACAAGCAGGAGGCAGAAGCAGATGCATCCAAGGGCCGCTGGAACTCACTGTGTGTATTCACTTGTTCATTATCAGAAATCACTGGTGAATATCCTGAACCGCTGCAGCTAAATGTGTTAGAGTTCATGAGTTAAAACTTTCCATTTCCAACTGTGTAAATTGAGGTGATAAAACTTTTAAGTTTGTGATATGTTCTAGAAGGCTCAATTGGTGTTTACAAAGTGCTTTGAGATACTCCAATTTAAACAAAGATTCATATGCATTTCACTATGTGTTATCTCAGTGAATTTTCTTGAATTTTATATATGGGAATATTTTCTTACAGTCCTGGCACAAAATATACAGACAAACCCAGATCAAATATAATAAACTTTTAAAAATACGAACTGCAGTGGGTGTTCAGAACACCAAATGATGGCAGAATTTAGCTTGAAGCTGATAAACATATGTACAGATTTTGAGAAGGAGCCTTCATATTTGAGAAAGAAATGCTTAGATATCAAACCCAAACAAACGGAAAACACAGTTAACTGTTCTGCATGCTGCAATGGTGGATCTGAAACAGTATGTGTCTGTCCACCCACTGTTGTACAGGAACTCAAGATACTAGTCATGAAACTATTTTTACCATCATGAACTTGGTCTTTTAACCACCCACATTTGTCTTTTAGGTTCCTACCTGTCAACAATGTAATTCACACCTTCACTTATAGCCCTGACCCAAAGCCAAGAATAATACAAAACTAACAATTTTTTTTTATTTCCTTATTACTCCTTAGGATTTATTTGTCTCTGTATTTTTTCAAGAATGTTTACGTGAAATTACTCCTGCAGCAGCGTTCTTAAGAAAACCAGTATTTCTGAGAAAAAGAAATCGTAATTATGTTTAAAATATTCCTTAGGAAGTAAACTGAGCAAACTTTCTTTTGAGTTGAAGTCTGAAAGTAAGCAGATAATTTTTATTCCTGTTCACAGCATGGTTCCTACTTTGCACTGATTCTGTATGGGAACTCTTCAAGAATACAAGTAGCTTCACGCTAACAAGTGTCCATCTACTTTTCAGTACATGGTAACTATCAGCATCCTTTGTTTACTTGTCCAAGTCAGTCTGCTTTCCAACTGATCCATTTTCCAATTCTCTAGAGAACCTTTTATGTTCTGTATGTTCAGACATACTTTTCATGGCTGTTCAACTATCTTTCAAGTGGATTGAATCCATTAGCTCAGGGGTAGGAAATTTTGTTAACATTTACATAGAGATCATTACTTAGGACAGAATTTTCTTGGAAAGAAGGCTACTTGACAACTGACCCCTAATTATGCTCTTGAACTTCATCCTAGCCTTTCTGTCATCAACGCTGATATTCACAGATTATGATATCATAAAGAACCATTGAGATTATCCAGTCTGACCTTAGCGTAGGAGTCTTCCATGAATTAATTTTTGAACTAGAACAGCAGGTAGTAACTGTAATCTGAAAAGTGCTAATGGTCATCAAGTCTAAATTAGACCTTTTAAAGATGATTCTCAGACCATATTGAAGAAAAATAAATTTATATATAGTGACATACTGCAATAGACAAGAAACCTGTCACTTGGCTATAAAAGCTCAGTAACTTCCAAACTGCAGTTTAAAAAAAACCTTGCTTTGAAAATTCAGTCATGCAACATCTACAATGAAATTGAGAAAGTCAGTGCACTAGTCAGTTACTCCACTGAGTATTCTGCCGTTGTCACTGTTAAAAAACTTTGTCTTATTTCTAGTATAAATGCACATAGTTTGAACTTCTAACCATAGAGAAAAAGATCTGGTAATTTATAATTATGTTAAATGTTGCAATCAGCTATAAACATGTTCTTATATCTCAAAAGAGCTAATTCAGGTGTTCCAACAGAGCATGAGCCACCTTCATTTTTGTCGACTACATGGGTAGGTTGTGTAGAAATCTTACATTTATCTCATTATTTTGTGTTACTATAAAACATTAAGAGACCGCAGATTGTTTCCAGCCGCTATGAAGATACAGAATTTTGTCTGTTACAGACTGCTTCAGAAAAGTGTATTACAGAAGTTATCATCTAGATATCATCTGCACTGTGGGTTCACAGTCTTCACAGTAGATTAGAGGCTCCATTGCTCAGTTAAATACATGCATAGCAAGCACTGCATATCTTTGCCCTCCTATCCCACGTGTGCAAGTTCTAAGATGAATCCAAGCCATTATGACCACTTTCCAGATCGTACAAGATGCCCTGTTACTGCTTCTAGCCAGGGGTTGAGTGACATCTATGAGAAACAACTCTTAACTATATTACTTAAGGAGGAAACCACTCACTTGTTATCCTGCAATTGTCAGGCACATCATAGCTTTAAGAGTGGATGGTAATATGTCATAATATTAATGTATTTCTGATAAAACCTGCGCAGCCATTGAGGAATTACGCTGACCAATAGCAGCACAAGCACTTTGTCAATCACTGCACGCAGAGTCATCCACAAATCTTGGCGGTTCCATGTCAACAATGCTCCTTCAGAAAGGACACATAAAGATTTACTGTCACTATAAAAACACTTTTGCATGAATTACAAGCTATATGCTTACTTACCAGTCATTCACTGTTGTCAGGTGATGTGAGAAGTCTGTCCTTTAAGTCTAAAATGTGAAATATGAATATAGAAAATAATAGCCCTAGAGAGAGTATACAAGCAACATGAATCTCACATTCTGTGAGTTGTCTACATGAGGGCTTGTGGTGTGGATCCATGTTAGAGATATGTTAGTGCTGAGAAACACAATGTGTTGTATTCAGTGCCTCAGTAGTCTGATATTTTGGGCTTTTAAACATAAGAAGCAAGTTCACTATCCCATTGGAAAAATGAACATTTCCACCTTTTACAACCACACAACAATCTACTTCTAACATCACCAAATGACAAGAGACTGAAGTGACATGTTACATTTTACTTTTTACTTTTTCGAAAGCCGTATCTCACCTAGCACATAATCTTACTAGTTTCTAAGGACAGTGCAAGCGAGTTGCACTTAAAACCTCATGAAAATAAGTTCAAATAGTATTTTAAATATGCCCACTTACACTATAGATAGGAGTCCTAATAATGTACAATTATCTAGACGTATATAGTTACGTATTTTTATTTCCTCCAAGCCTATTCATTACCTCTCAGATTTCAAATGTCTCACATCTTCCCACAAAATCTTGCAATCTCTCTATAGCACATGGCAGCATGAATGTCTCCTTTGGCACTTTCTTCATCTGCATTTTGCATCTCCTAGCCTGCAACTACTGAGATTTCAGCCAGCAAACACTCTCCCTTCATGGTCTGCCTCTATCAGGGACTCAGCCTAAGATATAGTTCACTGAACTTTGACTAAAGTAACTAAAGTAACATTTGCTCTAATTTAATCAATAGGGATCCTTCTATCCAGCAGTGTCTGGATATTGTCTGGGAAAGCAGCAGTTGGCCTGGGAAAAAACTCTGCCAAGATCTGTGCTTACAGCTGGATGCTATGGGCGATTGCACGCCACTGATAAGGTCCAAATCCTGGTCTTCTGTGGTTTACCAGTATAGGTGTAACCTAAGTACATGTAACCTAAGTACATGTAACTATCTAACTTCTACACCGCTAGAAATGAATCGAATATGTGTTTTGGTGTTGAATATATTCTGTATTAAAAGAGTGAATTATGGTAAAGCTAGCAATGTTTTCAGCGTGTAAGAAAAAGAATTATTGAAACCTCACTAACCAATTCACCCACTGTGCTAAAGATGTGACTTTTAGCCAAAAGCTGCATATCTGAGTAGTGCCTATACCAGAAGAGCCTCTGCCACTGTAATCATGCCAGTTACCAAGACTGGCAGTGTAATCATTCCAGATACCAAGACTGACACTGGTGCTTCAGTAACTCTTGAATGTAGACCTGGCGTTACTAACAGGCAAGAACTAAATCTAAAATTCTGTGTCCTGGACAAAATTAAGTTCCTCTTATAGATTATTAAACAGAAGTAGGCTATTCGAATCTGCATAGGGATTCTTACTTGAAAAATAAAAACAAATTACGAGATAGATTTGCAAGCAAAGGGCAATTGGGATACACTAAAGTTTATTTATATATTGTAATAAAATAAATGTTTTTATTATATTATTTTAATTTTTCTCATACACACCTACTGTTTGAATCTTTTTTTTCTTTTCCTCTTGACACAGTTATAGATCCCTTTTCTGAATAACTATTATGAAAATGATATTGTCTGATTAACAGCTGTGTAGCTTCCCAATAACCTAAGAGCTCATTCTGTAATCACAGAAACAGTCTTTCTGAGTGCAATGGGGCTATTTGCATGAATAAATACTTGCAACCTCAGTCCCTAAATTTGTATTTATAGTATCTTTATGTATAATAAAATTAAATTACAAATGAGTCACTGATTAAGTGTCCTTTCAAGTGCTATAAAATCTTGCATTGAGCTAGAGCTCCCTACTGTTCCTGCAATAAAGAAGTGTTCAGAAAGATAATGCTGGAGGGTTTGGTAGGCATGCAGACTGTGGGACCTGCATTACCGCTGTTTTTGATAGAAAATGGCTTTTGAGGTTTACATATCTTTTGAAAAGGTATCCAGGGGCACCAGACATCATTCTAGTTCCTCTTCAGACACTGCAACTACAGCTTTGGAAAATAGTTCTGGAAGGATTTTGAGAGATCTGTTCTCTGGAATGAAATAGACAGCTGGCCAAGTCACAAGCCCCACAGAGACAACAGGCTCCTGTCAGGACACCTTAGTTACAATTAGTTACAAAGAAATCTGGTGAGAAAAGAAGTCTCCAAGGAGATTTGGATGCTGTTGTGGAAACATCCCAACAGAAAAATAAGGTAGGCAGTGAGGACTGTGCTGCTGTGCTGGAAGGGCTGCTGTCAGTAGCAGACCTGGTTAAAGCACAGGTACTCCTTAGCGTCCTCTTTCTCTCCTATCAACTTTCTTGCTTCACATTTCTCTGTATTTCCTGCTCTGAAAATAGTTGCCCATCCATCCTACACTGAGACATTGCGTGTTCCCTTATTTCTTTTGTGCCACTCCAAAATATCTTTCTTTTTCCTCTCACCAAGTGGAAGGTATGGAGAGATGATTTTCCCAGTTACACCCACTATTACCATCCAGCTTTCTTCCCTGGCCTCCAGCCAAAGCAGGATTTGGGGAGGAGGTATGCTTGAAGAGGAGAAGGAATGAAATGTGTTTTATTCTTCTTACCCACTGCCTTCTCCTGCTGGCCAAACTTCTGTCCCACACTCCCTAGACAGTTCCCATCTGAGAAAACACTGGTCAGTTTTTAAGTGGTGCTTTTTTCTGTATTTAACCAAAATCTGTAGAGTTCCAATTTTTGTAACCTTAAACAGCAAATCTGACTGGATCGTATGTTGAAAATGTATGAAATTGTATATGAGTAAATGGAAAAATCCCTGTTGCTTAGGATCTCAGTTTGGCCATAATAAGACAAAAAAAAAAAAAACCAAACTTTTTTTGGTAAGTTAGGAAAAGAAAAATCAATCAGAAGAGTGGTCTTATACTAACACTTCTCATATTAATTGAAAAAAAAAGCCAACCTGTTTCAAAGACTGAGTGTTGGGAAAAATATCTGCACAATACAGAAAGTATACATAATGCATGCATAGGAAACATGCATAAATCAAGCTAGAATCTTTTTCCCCTTCTGTTTGGAATCTTACAGCTTTAAAAATATAATGCTAGCCTGAAATCTATAACTGGGATTTCTGGTTGGAGACAGGGGCACTAGGAACACAAAAACTTGTGAAGCTCATTAGTAAGAATCTGATTTAAGGCCTGTCAGCAATTTTAGTGGTATCTAGATCATGATACAAGAGCAGAAATACTATATTTAGAATCATTGAATGGTTTGGGTTGGAAGCGACCCTAAAGATCACCAAGTTCCAACCTCCTTGCCGTGGGCAGGGACACCTTCCACTAGACCAGGTTGCTCAAAGCCCCATCCAGCCTGACCTTGAACACTTCCAGGGAGGGGGCATCCACAACGTCTCTGGGCAACATGTTCCAGCGTCTCACCACCATCACCATGAAGAGTTTCTTCCTAATATCTAACCTAAATTACCCTTTTTTAGTTTAAAACTGTTACCCCTCATCCTATCATTACATGCCCTTGGAAAAAGTCCCTCTCCAGCTCTCTTGTAGCCCCTTCAGCTACTAGAAGGCTACTGTAAAGGTCTCCCTAGAGTCTTCTGTTCTCCAGGCTGAACAAGTCCCAGTTCTCTCAGCCTGTCTTCATAGGAGAGGTGCTCCAGTCCCCTGATCATCTTCGTGACTCTCCTCTGGACTTGCTCCAACAGGTCCATGTCCTTATGTTGGGGTCCCCAGAGCTGAATGCAATACTCCATGTGAGGTCTCACGAGAGTGGAGTAGAAGGGGTTAATCACCTCCCTTGACCTGCTTGTCACACTTCTTTTGATGCAGCCCAGGACACGGTTGCCTTTCTGGGCTGCAAGCGTGCATTGCTGAGTTCATGCTGAGGTTCTCAACAACCAACACCCCCAAGTCCTTCTCCTCAAGGCTGCTCTCAATCCATTCTCCGCCCAGCCTGTATCTGTGCTTGGAATTGCCCTGACCTATGTGCAGGACCTTGCACTTGGCCTTGTTGAACATCACACGGTTCACACAGGCCTAAGCTCTCAAGCCTGTCAAGGTCCCTCTGGGTGGTTTCACTTCTCTCCAGCATTTCAACAGCACCACACAGCTTGATGTCATAGGCAAGCTTGTTGAGGGTGCACTCAATCCCACTATCCATGTCACCGTCAAAGATGTTAAACAACACTCATCCCAATACCAACCCCTGAGAAATGCTACTCATCACTGATCTCCACTTGGTTATCAAACTGTTGACCGCAACTCTTTAAGTGTGACCATCTAACCAATTTCTTATCCATCGAGTGGTCCATACATCAAGTTCATGTCTCTCGAACTTAGAGACAAGGATGTCATGCTGCACAGTGTCAAATGCTTTACACAAGTCCAGGTGGATGATGTCAGTTGCTCTTTCCTTGTCCATCAACACTGTAACCTCGTTGTAGAAGGCCACCAAAATTGTCAGACACAATTTGCCCTTAGTGAAGCCATGCTGGCTGTCACCAATCATCTCCTTATTTTCCATGTGCTTTAGCATAGTTTCCAGTAGCAATTGCTCCGTGATCTTGCCAGGCACAGAGGCGAGGGTGACTGGCCTGTAATTTCCCAGAACTTCCTTTTTTTCCTTTTTAAAAATGGGAGTTATGTTTCCCCTTTTCCAGCTAGTGAGAACTTTGCCAGACTGCAACGACTTCTTAAAAATGATAGATACTGGCTTAGCAACTTTATCCACCAGTTCCCTTGGGACCTGTGGATGCATCTTATCAGCTCCTATGGACTTGTGCACCTTCAGGTTCCATAGATCTTCTTGATCTTCTCCTACAGTGAGTGGTTCTTTGTTCTCACAGTCCCTGTCTTTGCCTTCTGTGACTTGGGTGGTGTGGCTTGAGCACTTGACAGTGAAGACTGAGAGAAAAAGTCATTGAGCACCTCATCCTTCACCATATCCTGGGTAACCAGGTCTCTCATTTCCTTCCAGAGAGGGCCCACATTTTCTCTGGTCTTCCTTTTATCACTTACATACCTATAGAAGCTTTTCTTGTTGACCTTGAAGTCCCTGGCCACATTTAATTCTATCAGGGCTCTAGTTTTCCTAACCTGATCTCTTGCTGCTCAGACAATTTCTCTGTATTCCTCCCAGACTACCTGTCATTGCTTCCACCCTAGTTCCCTTCAAGATGTTGTTGAAGATCACTCCATGGATTGTACTAATGCTACTAGAGAAGTGTGTGTGTGTGTGTGTGTGTGTGTGTGTGTATAAACATCTCAGAAACGACTGTGCAAATGAATAGTCATTACTTGCTGAAGAAGTCCCACTGCCTCAAAAATTAGCTCTGAAATAGCACAGCCCTGAGATGTGAGGCTAGCAAGATTTAACGTTTTGCCATTTTTTAACTGGAAAATCTAAGCAGAGAAGACTAAAAATATGACATTTCTGTGACTGATAAGTGCTTTGCACTCCCAAAATTCAAGAAAGGTAAAAGCTAGAGTAAAGCCTGCTCAACATCTTTCCTTAAATTTTACCTTGAATCTCACCTCACTTCATCTTGGTGTTGACATATGAGTGCAAGCAGATTAAACTTGTCTAGCTAAAGTGGTTGTTTCCTGCTATTATTCACTTGATCTCTTGCAGAGGTGGCCACTCACAGCTGGAAAGACTGGTCCAACTGTAATGCTATTTCTTGAACAGCTTACCACTGGCATAGTAAGGCAAATGGCCAGCTGTAAAATTGTGCCATTCAGGGGCAGCCTCACATGGAGCCAACTGTCCTAGCCATGGGGACAGTATCCGCAGGGAGAAGGGTAAGGCAGAGTGCTCCAAGACACTTCAGCCACCTGACTTTAATCATCCTGTGAGTCAACACCCTCAATCACCCTGAATATCTTTGGACTTGTTGCTCGTGTTACTTGATTTACGGACTAAGCCATTTTCTGTGTCCTGCTCTGAAACCCCTTGCACATGCAATTTCTCTGGTGTTTACACTTTCAGGCTTAGCAGAGACCACAAAATTTACTCTCTGTTATTTAGCACCTCAAGCTAGACAGCAACTTGGCCACAGAAAGGAACAGCCAGTGTTTTATTCACCATTAAACACAGACATCTCTTAAACTGTTCACAGTGCATTTTTATTAAACAAAAGGCATATTATTGGCTTAGAGCCATTTCATATAAATATTTCTTGGTCAAGATCTAATAATGTAAAACATCCCTAAAAACATTAAAAGAATCATATAACAAGATTTGTATGTCAGTTCACATATAACTGAGAAATTTAAGGTTGATTAGTTGGAAATTATTGTACTGTATGAACTGAACATTGCTGAAATTAATAAAGAATATAACATGAATATATAAGCAGAAGTTCTGATATCAATTCCAGATGTATCATTTTAGTCTGGTTTCTTGGTCTAGTAAGGCTTATGCTACCATGCTGTCTGTCCTACAAATAACTTTTGAAGTCACTCACCAATTTCACCAAATTTAATAAAGAATTTAACTTTTCAAAGTTCATATGATAATTGGAATCTGGATAGAGGAAAGAGCCCCAAATTATTGTCTGTCCTGAGTGTCCTGGTTTCACTGGGATAAAATGAGTGAATTATTTTTTGTTCAGGAAAGCTGCATTTTTGAGAAGACTACAGTATCTGATTCGGTGGGATTGATAAGACACTTTGGTTTTGTTCGTGGCTGGTCATGATACATGGGTTTCCATAGTGATCAAGGTCCTTAGCAGTTCTGAGGAAGCCAGGTGCTAAAGCTCGGAGAAGCGAAAGCCAGGTCAGCTGACCCAGGCTGGCCCGCAGCAGTATTCAGTGCCATAAACATCACAGTCACTATAAATTGGAAAGTCCGCTTTTTTGTAAGGAGGAGTTTGCATTTACAAGCTAGTAAAAAGCAATGATCAAATAAGATACACAAGATTAGAGACTTTGTGTGTGTATATATGTCTTTCTATGTGTTATGGAATTACACTGTTACATGAATACATGTGTGTGTATATATGTCTTTATATGTATATGTGTTTGTGTGTGTATATATGTCTTTCTATGTGTTATGGAATTACACTGTTACATGAATTACATGAAATTACACATTAATAGATATGTAAACTAGAATGAGGTTCAGGATGCCATTCATGGATATACTGAAACATGATTTTAACTTGGTCGAATCTATGCTGGTTTGTTGGATCAAAATTTTAGGATGACCAACTTAAAATACAAAATAGTTTTCTCATTTAGATCAACAATGGACCAGCCTTTTCTGTGTTTCAAGGACAAATGCTCAAGGTATTTGTTCCAAGTTTGAGATACTTCCATGAATCACTTTTTGAAGTTATAGCAGCAATCTCCATCTCTCCAGTGGCACAGGTACCTAATTGCTTTCTAGATACACCAGAAAATATTTGGTACTTACTGGGTTTCATATGCTTCTAGCAATAGCTGATCTCCTCCATCTTGAGTCCCAGTAAAAGGCCTCAACAGAAAAGGCAGCGAAATGGGCTGAAAAGCAGGAATTGAGTCATTGGCCACTAAATGACTTGATTTTCCTCAAGCACTATGCTTCAAGGTAACACTAATGCTGGATGCTGTGCTGGAGAACAGAACCAAGTAGGTACTATGTGTACACACACGTAGACAGTTAGGAAAGTTAAGAGAAATAATTAACAGCATAGTAGGATGTAAATTTGAAACACATCAACATGCCACGCAAACATTCACTGTAGACCTTTAACTATATCTATACTATTAAATTCAGCCATGTCTGGGAGTGTTTCCAGATGCTAGAACACAATTTTCTATATGAGTAAATGCTTAAATGTTCCTTGGCACTAATTTGGCTCATGCCAACTAGCACAATTCAGACCATGCCCAGAGACTACTCGTGAGCTTGTACAGGCTAACTCACTTCCAATAAACAGTTTATATGCAACAGCCTGTTCTGGAGCTAAGAGAGTTTGCTACCAGAGGTGTGGGTCTCATCATGCCAGTTGGCTTCAGCACCCAAAAGTGTTCTCATACACATATTATTCACTCATACAGAGACAGCATTAGTGAGAACTACAAATAATGTGTGTAGTAGCTACACCATCTTCAAGTTCCCCTTTGGACTCACAGAGAAATCATTGTGTACATCCATAGTAGGACTTAATGAAGAGCAGATGTTATTCCCATGCTTGATTCTTGCTCTATGACTCCTTTGTGTATACAGGTCGTAGATAGTGTCATCAGCATACACAATTTAAAGCATTCATTGCCGTACAATTTCTCGTATTTCCAGAGAAAAGTCGTAATCAAGGATTTCTACAGTAGCTTTTTAATGAAAACTGGAATATTCATTTAAAAATTATCTTCTCACTAGCGATCAGTAAACATGAAAAAAATTAGGCTTATCCAGTAAATTAGTCAGCACAAATTATTCTTCTACTCTGATATTAATGACTCAACATCAGCTTGGCAAAAGACATTAAGCTGGGTCTCTCAGGAATCTATTCTGGCTTCAATATAATTCAATATTTTCATTAATGACTTGGAGACTAAGGTTGGGAATATGTTAATTGCATTTGTAGATAAATACAGTGCTGAAAGTAATCAAAACATTGTGGCGGTACAACATACATGTAAATGGCGGAGCCTGTATCTATCTCATCAGTATAGAGTATGGCAGAAGCCAGATAACCATGACCAGGGATGCTGGATATGACTGTCCTATCAATAATAAAAAATAACTATAATGATGTAAATAGGATATATTTCCTGAAAAAGAATATAGAATCCAATGACATTAAATGAAGCATTTCTGATAAGAACAAACAAATAGATGCATACATATAAAATATGAGAATCAGTAACTTTGCAGTCAGAAAGAAGGATCTAGGTACTTTAACAGATGATGAATTAAATGAGTCAACAACATGACATATTTCAAATACCGTAAATGCTATCTGGGATGTATTATTAGGAGTGTCATGTTAAACAAGCTAGGCAATTATGCTGCATTGCTTAGCAGTACATCAGCGCACTTTAGAGCACTATTTTCAGTTTCAGTTACTCCTCAAAAAAGTGCAGAAAAAAAGGAGGAAAATTGGAACAGTTTTCTCAGCAACAATTTAATGAAATTTGGAAGAAAGGCTCAAGTGGAGGAGTTTGAAAAACAGTAAAATATGGAGATTTAATAAATGTTAAGTTAAATAAATTGATTCTGTAAATACTACATGGCTCAACTATCTTTGTATATTAACCAGAACTAAACATAATGTCATAGGGCTAAATTTAAGGAGTAAGATAGAAATCTGAGCATAAATATTTTGTAAAGCTTTGACTTCAAGTTGGCAATCAAATCTGCCAGTTGAGTCAATGAAAACACCAATCAGTGTGAGAAAATAGGCACATTATGTGGGGTTAATGGGAAAATCATTCCTTTGCTACAGAGTTTGGAAATCCTGGAACCGTAAGTCAGATGTGCCTTTTGTGAAGAAGCCACAGCTGTTCCCAGCAGAAAGGCTAGAAACAGTACTGTCCATGAATCTCATTAAAATCATAGAATCATTTTGGTTGGAAAAGACCATTAAGATCATTGAGTCCAAGCATTAACATAGCACTGCCAAGTCCACCAATAAAACATGTTCCTGAGCACCACATCTACACATCTTTTAAATACCTCCAGGGATGGTGACTCAACCACTTCCCTGGGCAGCCTGTTCCAATGCTTAACAACCCTTTTTGTGAAGAAATCTTTCCTAATATCCAATCCGAACCTCTCCTGGCACAACTTGAGGCCATTGCCTCTTGTCCTATCATTTGTTACTTGGGAGAACAGACAAATGCCCCCCTCTCTACAACCTCCTTTCAGGTAGTTGTAGAGAGCAATAAGGTATCCCTTGAGTCTCCTTTTCTCCAGGGTAAACAACCCTAGTTCCCTCAGACACTACTTAGAGGACTTGTAGTGAGGGGCCCAAAACTGAACATAGTATCCGAGGTGCAGCCTCACCAGTGCCAGGTACAGGGGGACGATCACTGCCCTGGTCCTGCTGGCCACACTAGTTCTGATACCAGCCAGGATGCTGTTGGCCTTCTTGGCCACCTGGGCACACTGCTAGCTCATATTCATCTGACTGTCAAACAATGCCCCCAGGTCCTTTTCCACTTTCCAGCCACTCTTCCCCAATCCTGTAGCTTTGCATGGGGTTGTTGTGACCCAGCACTTGTTGAATTGGCTCATACAATTGGCCTTGGTCAATCTATTCAGCCTGTTCAGAT
>VZSC01014832.1:0-32617 GCA_013398225.1 Steatornis caripensis | reverse complement strand
CCTTTCCCTCATATCTTTGGTGGTGATTCTTTGAGCGACCGTTAAACCTTAACCACTCTCCCCCACGACAACTGGCAAGATTCAAGCTGGACTAGCAGTCAAGTTGGAGGCCCAGTCTCTGGGCAGGGATATTAGATGAGCCATCTATACCACTCTTTGAGGGATCCTCAAGCATGGGTGTGCCTGAGAGACAAATGTGTGTGTGTATCTGTTTGCTATCAAGCAACAAGATGGACTAGCTGTCAAGGAGGAGATACATAGGATGGGTAAGAGAGCTCAGTATCTGAGCAGAGTCTTAGACAGAGTGGCAAGGTTGATATTTGAGGAAACATTGAATGTGCATGTGATTGTGAGCACGGAGTGTGGGGGCATGTGTGCTTTCACTAGTAAACTTCAGTCCTTATCAGCTGGAGAGGAGGAAGAGGACTTGGCTATCTATATGTTTGGTGTAAATTCTGGTGGTGTTATATGTGGGCGTTGCTGAAGGCAATGCCTTGTCTGTGGCAATCTGTGAAGCCAGCTCTATTAATGTCCTACACATTTGCATGTGTCTCTGGGATACACGCTGACCCTCTTTACTGTTCGAACCTGTAAACAGGAAAGCAGCTGCTTCTTCCATTGGCTGGGGAGACAGATGCCACTGACTCTCTGGGTGAAACAGTCTGGGCTCCAGCAATTGCACACGAGGAATCACTAGGTCCCAGCGCCTGCCAAAGTTGTAACAGCCCTTAGCATCCTTCAGCATCCTGGTGGCCTGCATTGGACTTAGGTTGGTAATTCAATGTGTTTCTTGGCCTGGAAAGCCCTTAACAGGACACAGTACTCAGAGGAGGTTTCACAAGTGCTGCATATAGAATTACTTCCATTGTCATACGCCTTACTCTCTTGCTAGGACAGCTCAGGATGTGGCAGACCTTCATCACTGCAAGGCACATTACTGGCATGTGTCCAACCAGTTGTCTATTAGCACTCCCAGATCCTTTTTCAGAAAGCTGCTTTCTAGCCAATCAGCTACCGGCCTGTCCTGTTGCACGGGGAGATTGTTTTGTTCTGGAATAGAGGACTTTCCATTAGTCTTTTTAAGCATTCTGAGGTTCCTTCCAGTGCATTTCTCTATCATGTTTTAGAACCCTGAATAGAAGTTTTTCCCTCCTGCCTATCACCTGCTTCCCACTCAATCATGTATCATACACAAACTTACTGAAAGTCTACTCTGTCCCATTATCTGGGTTGCTAATGAAGTTGTTAAGCAATGTTAGCTCCAGTTTCAGACCCAGGAGGATGCCACCAGGAAAATGCTACCAGACGTCTATGACACTGTAAGAGGGCTTTTTCACCAGCAAATGTTTTAGGAGTTTCTAGGGAGTGGTATGGGCATAACCAAAGCCAGAGCACTGACATCCACAGCAGGAGTGGTGTGGGTGGGGGAAACTTGCACTCCCAGAAGAGGGGATGTATGTTTGGAACCCACAAGGGGACAGGGTGGAGGGAGTACCCATAACTGTATTCCTTGGTGTGTATGGATGTGGGCATGCATGTGAAAGTGTGTGGGGGGTGAGGTGGGTGTACATGCTTGTGTGAGTGTCCTGGTTTGAGCTGGGACAGAACAAATTTTCTTTTAGAAATTTTGCTTTTTAGTTGTCTCTTCTGAGAAGGTGCACTCTGAAATTGACTGCATGTTTTTCAGACAGTAGCTGCTTCTAGAAGCAATAAGGCTCAATGTTTATAGTTAGTGCTGGAACATCAGTAGGAATGGTATGCAGAAATGCTCTTGCTTATAGTTACTCCTATGGAAACCAAGGCTAATATTTGCTTTTGCTAACTTTTTTATGTGCCAGAAATGAAAGAGCGGAAAAGGGGCCACACCTGTGACCCTCTGGTGGGGAGGAACAGTTTGGACAGGTGACCCAAAACTGACCAAAGGGAGTATTCCATCTCATATACATCATACTCGGTATAAAGCTGAGGGATCACGAGGGTCAGTCTCTTCTCCTATGGCCGATGTCTGAGGACGGCTCTGTCCAATACTTCTGCCTTCGATCCCAATATGTGGATTCCTGAATCCAGTTCCTCTGCGCTGCTGAGTCCAGTCCAGGACTTTTCCAGGTGTCCAGGTGACGTGATTGTTATTGGGGGAGCTAGGTTTTGGGTTTTTATGTATTTCATTATATTTTTTTTCCTACTATTATTCTTCCTTATTAATATAGTTAGATTAAAGCTGTTTTAGCTTTTCCAACCCGTAAGCCTCTTTCACTTTTCTCTTTCCCCCCATTTTGGGGAAAGAGGGGATTAACAAAGAGCATCTGTCATCCGTTTAATAGCCAGCCCAGATTTAAACCTTTACAGTGTGATTAGATTTTCTGGGATTAGCTAACAGGAAAGTGTTTAGATATTTGTAGGTGTTTACTGACATTTCCCAAGTGTCTCATAAGGTGGTTTATCCATTGTACTGTTGATGCTTATCCTGAACAAATAGGTCACTTTGTCTATTAACTATATGTAACCAATAAATAAAAAACCTGCTTCGACCTTTTTGGTTACATCACATGAACAGAGAACTTTTTCCTTCTGCTACATACTGTCTTCCAGGAGAACCTCGATATCTGGTTTCTCCCTTCCTCACAGACCGATCTGTCCCCAGAGAACTCAGCAGTACAGACTGGTGACAAGGCTTCTTCACACTCTAACCTAGAGATACCTCAACACTCTCCCCAGGAAACCCAGGCATTCAGCCTTCCAGTCTCCCACTCGCTTCCCCAGCCTGCATGGTCTTTTTCATTTAGTCAGGAGTCTGCACTGGGATGCACATACCTGGCTTCATTAGTGTCTTCACTTCTCACCTCCCTCTTTGCAAATCTCCATCCTTCCCCTTCCCATTCTTTTCTATGCCCCAGGCATTGGACTACCTTCTGGGGAGCTCACCACATCCTTGGGCTGGCTGTCGATTCTTCATGAGACCTTCTTTGTGTGCCTTGGCTACATGCTCCCATAAAGCCTCCATCAAGGGCCTAAACAACCTTGTACACCTTCTTCTGGGACATTGTGCTTTTCCCCTTCCTCCAAACAGTCTTTGAAGGATTGGCAACTGGGGTGTAATTGGAAGAATGAGAGATGTTAGAGTATGTGGTAAAATCCCAGGCATACAAAAGAACACAGAGACAATGGCAAATGGTGAACCCAATTAATGCTCTCAGCCAATTTGTTGGGTCACTTGATCAGACAAGGACATCAGCAATCCAGGATGAGTCATCCTGGAAAGGGTGGCAACTGGAACTTCCCTTTACTTCACCATTTTGGAGATCCTGCCCAAGAAATGGTCTCAACAATTCATCATTTTTCATTAGCTGAGATCCTTTCCAGCAGCAGACATTATAAGTTGGACATGATGACTAAGAAACTGCATTATGTTAGGGGTGGAAGGATAACATTTTCCTTTCAGGAACCACCTATTCCAGCCCCCAACCACAGGAAAGGACTTGTTAGTGGGTGGAGAACACCCTCCAGAGGATGTAGCATGAGGCCTGTATCTCCCATTAGTCATGTGCAGTGCCTATTAGTTTCTATAGCTTGGTGCTTAAAGTGTATTTCCATGTTCTGGGTGAGCAGTAAAGGGGTGGGTGTGTGTGTACTCAGTCTTCTGGGATAGCGGTGGAGGAATAGTCCAAGGAGAGCAAGTCAGTCATCCTGAAGGTCCACACTTGGCTTTGTTTACACTTGGCTTTGTTTTCTGATGCTAAACGGGGATAGAACTGAACGAATACTGCAGAAGCAACTGCAATGAGACCCTGAAGCAGGATTGAGCCCTTGGAAATCTGGAAAAATAAAAGGAATCTTGAGAGGCCCCACCAGAGGACTTCACCTATACCATCTGACTCCAGGTTGTAGAAGGCTATGTAAATACATTCTGAACAGGGTCACTTCATTTAACCGTTTCTCTTTAGATAGGCAAAGCCAGATCTTGGCTAAAAAGAGCTTGAGCAGAAGCCTGTCTTCAAAACTCAGAAGAAATAAATAGTATCTGCTACCCATCTGTCTATTCATCCTTCCCTTGGGTCAAGTATTGATGTTGAATCTGTGCAGTTCATTGCACTATTGAAGGAATTTTAGACAGAAATGGATCCCCTTGGCACACACTGGTCGACCTAGAGTTCTTAGAGGAACAGCTTTTCCTCAGTAGCATGAGAAGAAGACTAAAGGCTCCTGCTGACCAGGTTGCATGCAATGATTTAAAGAAATGTGTGCAATCCCCCAAAGGAGACCTAAAGGCTAGCACCACCCAGCCTGCCCCTACTGAACTGTGGAATATTTTTTTACTGCTCATTATCATAAGTCATTCTTGTGTGGCTAATTAGGGAGCTTTTCCAGTTTTGTTGGTTTGTTCGCTTTTATTGGCAAGGGAGATGTTAAACAGGAGGATTTTAATAAGCTCTCGAGACAATGGTATTTCTTTCTGTCTTTTTTTTGTGAGCCTTTACCTTTTGTTTCTCATAAAGAAGAGACATTCTGATGTTGCAAATTCAGTGGATCCAGGTGCTTCGTGGGAGATGGAGTATTTACCTCTGGTAAGAATCCTCTGAACCTAGATATCTAGTGACTTTTTCACCCACTGTAAAGTCCACTTCTTCAGCTTGTATCTCCACACTTTGGATATATGAATAATCTGCGAGAGAGGGCAGAAAGTGTAGGTAAAGCTAATGTGAACAAAATGTCCACTGATCCAGTTGAATGGTGTGAACCAATTGCATGACTAATATGAATTGACATGTGTGCGTTGCTTGCTTCATCAAATGATCAGATGTGAACTCATTACCTCTCATGTCAGCCTGTACAAGCACCTCCATCTGATTGCTGAACCTCACACCCATATGCAAAGCACTCTAGGGAGAGAGAGGTGACAGGGAGACGGCTCTTGTGTGCAGGAGAGAAGTTGGGCAGGTTACTCTACTATCAGTTGCATCTGCCACAAAAAGCACAAGTAAATCACCCTCCCTTTAACCACATTGAGCCTTTGGACTTGACACAGGAGTTGCAAATATGATTTTGTCAAGTCCAACATCTCTCTCTTTTGGCCCTGGACAGTGTAGACAGTGTTCCTTTGGGTGGAAGTCTTCTCAACAAGACCTGGATTTCTACCGTGAATTTTCTTGTACTTAGGCCAGCTTTAGTCTTTAAATTCTCTTGAACACTGGGAGAAAAAAATGATGCTTCTAAAACATGGCATGCCTGACCTGTACAGTAACTTTTGGAGGAGATGAACTAAGGCCTGAGTTTATTTCTCTCCACTGATGATGTCATGGTGTGAGCTAGGACAGAACCAATTTTGATTTAGTAATTTTACTTTTTTGTTGAGTCTCTTCTAAGAAGCTGCACTCTTTGAAATCCACTGCATGTTTTTCAGACAGTAGCTGCTTCTAGCAGCAATAAGGCTTGATGTTTATAGTTAGTGCTGGAATATCAAGAATGGTATGCAGAAAGGCTCTTGCTTATAGTTATTCCTATGGAAACCAAGTCTGATTCTTGCTTCTGCTAACTTTCTTATGTACAGGAAATGAAAGAGTANATGAACTAAGGCCTGAGTTTATTTCTCTCCACTGATGATGTCATGGTGTGAGCTAGGACAGAACCAATTTTGATTTAGTAATTTTACTTTTTTGTTGAGTCTCTTCTAAGAAGCTGCACTCTTTGAAATCCACTGCATGTTTTTCAGACAGTAGCTGCTTCTAGCAGCAATAAGGCTTGATGTTTATAGTTAGTGCTGGAATATCAAGAATGGTATGCAGAAAGGCTCTTGCTTATAGTTATTCCTATGGAAACCAAGTCTGATTCTTGCTTCTGCTAACTTTCTTATGTACAGGAAATGAAAGAGTAGAAAAGGGGTCACACCTGTGACCCTCTGGTGGGGAGAAGCAGGTCAGACAGGTGATCCAAAACTGATGAAACAGAGTACTCCATCCCATACACGTCATACTCAGTCTAAAGCTTGGGGGTCACAAGGGTCAAGCTCTTCCTCTATGGCCAGCATCCGAGGAGGGCTCTATCCTATTCTGCTTTCAATCCCAATCCGTGCATTCCTGAATCCAGCTCATGCCTGCTGCTGAGTACAGTCCAGGACTTTCCTGGGGAAGGAATACCCTTCAGTGTCTGGGTGGCGTGACTGTCATCTGGGGGAACTCGATATCGGGTTTGTATATATTTGTATATATTTCATTATTATTTGTTCTATTATTCTTCCTTATTATTATAGTTAGATTAAAGCTGCTTCAACACTTCTAACCCATAAGACTCTTTTCTCTTTCCCTTCCCCTTTTCGAAAGGGAAAGGGCTTAACAAAGAACATATGTCATCTGTTTAATCGCCAGCACAGCTTTAAACCTTGACAGATGACCAGTGGAGCAAAGATGAATGGCTCAGATCAAGACAACTGTCCTGGAGGTCAGGGAGATAAATTATTTTCTAATTAGAATTATATATCTAAATAAATATCTGAAAAAGTCTCAATTAGCTCAGACAAGCTGCATCCTGGAACACTGTTTTTGTTCGTTTATAACATGAAAGGGAGGTTTATGAGACTGATTCCTTGCAGATATCTCCACTGAGATGGTAAAAGAACCTGTGGTGTATCAAAGGCATTCATCTCAGCTCTTGCCTTCACCCATGCAAAGAGAGCAGAAGTTCCCATGGGAACAATGCCACAGAAATAGTCAAGATGGCGAAAGTACAGGAAATATACGTGCCATCCTAGGCACCTGCTTGATTCAAGCACAGGAGCAAAATAATGATTGTGAGACATTGGCCAAGGACAACTTGAGGAAGCAACTAGAAATAGATTCTTTAAAAGAAGAATTGAAAAAAGGAAAAAAGTATTGAAAAAATGATAGCACAAGTGAACCCTCCCTCCCCCAGCATTGTCCAAAACTGAAAGTTGATCACGGGCACAGATCCCGAGGATTGGGATGGGGATATCTGGGTAGAATCTGATGAAAATAGTTCCAAAGAAGCAGAGGAACTGGAGGAAAGGGACATGCAACTTCTTATTAAAACAGAAAGGCACACGAGTTGGCCAGGTGGAAATCCCTGAACCACAGTCCACACGATTCCCTGGACAGGACACAAGGCCGGTGAAGTGCAAACTAAGTTTTCACACAAGCCAGACAAAACAGAAACAAAGTATTTGTGGAGAGTCTCTCTAGTGTGGGATGATTGGATACTGTTGAGCCATAATGAAGTGAGAGGATTCTGGGGTCTAGGAATGTTTCTGAGTGACAGACCCGGGGGGGTGACGAGTCAATAACATCCCAAGTGGCTTATTGGACTGGGGGTGTGTACCACAAAGAGCAGGGGGAACCTATTACTATTAAAATAATGGGATTGTCAGAGCTAGCGGAAGGAGTGCAAAAAGCCACTTGTATTCAGGCAATGTATGAAAGAGGGTAGCAAGGGATACCCATGGCTGCACAAGTGTACCCCAACCACCTTAAACCTCTTATTAGGGGATTATTGGATGCTTTGAAAATACATATTCAGTCACTGAGAGAAAGGATTCAGAGAGCCATTGGGTGCAATTGGCAAGACCCTCAGAACTGCCTCACACACATTTTGACTTGGGTGGAGACATAACACAATATAGTTACTCATGGGCACAAGATGGGATGGACTGATCCAGGATGTGGTGCAAATGGGAATAGGAGGGTCTGACCAGCCAGTTGCAAATTCCGCCCTGACCAGCCTCCTCTCTGGGAATCTGAGCATCTCTGGGGTAGATCAGCTCAGACTGATGATTCAGAAAGAAATGACCTTTGACAAAAAGCATTAGCACTAGAGGTACCCAGAGCAATGTTGCCCATCAATCACATACAGAAGCTGGTAGAAATGCTAGAGGCAAAACCTAAGGATGAAAGGGAAGCCCAGCAGACACACTCCTTTAGGATGGGAAACCTAACTATTTTGCACCTCATAAGGGAAATATATTGAGATTTGATGTACTCGCAGGCAGACTGTGGCGCAACCTAATGGCAAGATATGAGGTTTTGGAAGTTGAGGGGCAGAAACTGCCCATGTTAGGACCCTGCAACTTGTTCCCACGCTACCACAACTTAAAATTACTTGCATTTCTCAATATCCTCTCCCAAGCTCAGCAAAATGGGACATTACAGAAGTAATTAATGATCTTGAGAAAAGGCAAATCATACATTACACCAACTCACCATACAAGTCTCCAGTATTGGCTGGTCCTGACGGATGGTGGTGTTTAACAATTGATTATAGAAAATTGAATAGTAATGCTTCACCCTTAATTGCTGCTGTCCTGAGCATAACGTCAGTGACGATGGCAATCCAGGCATCTGCCTGCCCATGAACAGCCACCCTAGTTGTTAAGAACACATTTTCTGTGATTCACCTAAGAGAAAAGGATAAACCCATGTCTACCTTCACTTGGGAAGGAGTGCAATACACCTTTAACAGACTACCTCAGGGATATAAACACTCCCCTACCATTGGCCACAATGTCTTAGCTAAACTTGATACTGTAGAATTGCCATCAGAAGTCCACATATAGATGATGTATACAGATGATAATCTAGTTGGTGGAGATAACTAAGAACAAGTAGGGCAAATGGCTGAGGCTGTCTGGCATCTGCTAACAATGGGTTAGACATTCCACCTTCCAAATGTCAAGGTCCCAGACAAGAGATGAAATTCCTAGGAGATTGGTGGATAGCTGGTGCAGTTGCGGTACCTGATGATACACTGTTAGCTATTGAGAAGGGGCAAACTCCTGGAAATTAGACAGAATTACAGCAGCTGCTAGGTACATTGGGCTATTGGAGGAAGCATATATCTGGGTTCTCAGTGATTGCCTGACCTCTGTATGGTCTGTTCGGGAAAAATAGGGAATGGGATTGGACTCTGCAGCATACAGAAGCTCTTAACATCTTCAAGGATGAACTGAAAACCTATCAGAGGCTAGGTCCATTGCACCCACAAGATCTACTAAGGGTGGAGCAGGGATTTGCAGAACATGTCTCCTGTTGTGGCCTGTTTCGAAACGGACAGCCAGAGCCAGCTAGATCTTTATTGTTCTCTTCCACCTTGTTCAAAGAAACTGAATAACGATATTAGTGGGAGAAGGGACTTCTTTCATTTACCAGGGTAGTTAAGGAAGTAGAGACATTACATTCTTCGCAAGATATGGTGCAAGGCCCTTTCCTTCTTCTAAGTTTGATCCTTAAGAAGTCACTGCCTCCCAAAAGCATAGGCTAAAAGGCCACAGTACGGAAGTGCTATGCCTACCTAGACGGAGGTAGCCAGTTACTGCAACTGAAAGAGGGCCTGGTTAGGGTCTCTAAGTTCCAACAACCTGTGAATCCAGATCTGGTTTTGTTAGGCAAACCTTATAAACCTTCCCTGATGAAAGAGGCACCCAAACTATCATAGGCTCAGATACACAAGAAGTATGGTTCTTTGATGCATCTGCCTGCTGAATAAGATCAAAGTGGCAATATAAAGCAGCAACACTGGAAATTCGTACCTGAAAAACAGTTATAGAGGAGGAAGAAGGTGGGAGAATTGCACGTTCTCCTGCTGGCACTGAAGAATGATGCCGCCATCATTATACCGACTCCTATGTAACCTATGAGGGTGCCACAGAGTGGATACGCTGATGGGAATCCAATTGGTAGGAAGTGAGTTGCACAAAAGTCTGTAGAACCAGAGACTGACAACTATTGTTAGAAATAGGCAGATCATGGCCCTCCAGGGTAGGATGGGTAAAAGGCCATGCCAGGAATGGAACCTCCACTGCAAAATGCAACCAACAGGTAGATCATCTAGCCCAAAACAAGGTGCTTAATAGCAAAAAGGAGTATTAGGGAAGATTGGCTTAATGGCTGCACATTAAGTGAGGCCACTCAGGGAATACAGACCTCTATTATGAATGTCAGTCTTGGGAATGGCCAGTGTTTATGAAAACACGTGAAGTAATTCTTACAGCCTGTCCACAATGCCAAATAATGCTCAAGGCTGACCACCCAAATCAAGCCCTTACCCAGCATATCAAATAAACACCTGGCAGATAGATTATGTCCAGCCCTTGAGAACATCCCATAGGAAGAGGTACACTTTGATATGAGTAGAGGTAGTATCAGGACTGACTATGGCCACAGTTGTCGGCACAGCCACTGGAGATCAGAGGGTTCCAGTACTGCAAGGATAGTCTCGCATTTTGCACATTCCTGAATATATTCAGAGTGAGAACAGTTTGCATTTCACAGCCACAGTGGTACACGAGTGGGCATGGGGACAAGGTACTAAATGGGTGTTTCACGTATCATATTATCCCCAGGCTAATGATATAGTTGAGCAAACCAATGGTTTGATTAAGACACGCTAATGTCTTGCACCATGTCCTGGTTTGGGCCAGGACAGAACCGATTTTCTTTTGGTAACTTTGCTTTTTAGTTAAGTCTCTTCTGAGAAGCTGCACTCTCCGAAATTAACTGCATGTTTTTCCAGACAGTAGCTGCTTCTAGCAGTGATAAGGCTTGGTGTTTATAGTTAGTGCTGGAACATCAGAAGCAATGGTATGCAGAAAGGCGCTTGCTTATAGTTATCCCTATGGAGACCAAGGTCGATGCTTGCTTCTGCTGACTTTCTTGTGCGCCGGAACTGAAAGAGCAGAGAAGTGGTCACACTGCGACCCTGCGGTGGGGAGGAGTGGGCCGGACAGGTGACCCAAAACTTACATGCCTGATAAGCCTGAGACTGGAGGGGAAAGATCCACCATATTAGTAGTCAGTGGATAATCCCTGATTTTTAAAGCCTGGTTTCAAAGGACTGAGGCTCAATTTTGTGCTTCCTTACAGGACAATGAAGAAGACAACTGTCCTTCTGCTCCTACTGGCAGTGGCAATAGTGGCTGATTTGGACAGCGAAGACCTGGATGACAATATGGTAGCGAAAATGGTAGAGTTCACCTGAATGATGAATCTAACACCCATAATGATTTGTCTACCTACCTACAAGTCAGCAGACCTCTTACCAGTATTCGTGCAACACATTAACATATTGCTTGCTCTTGAGCTCACATGAGAACAATATAACAATTACAGCTGGTATTTCAAAAGTACTGAGGACAGAGACAATTCTTATATTGTCTACAGTTGGTCTTTGGGTGTGATAAATGCGAACTCAGTATGGGATGCAAGATGCAATTATATCTTCCAACTCACTAGTGAGGCCACAGGGTGGAGTGTGAATAGTACTGTACCATGCTCCTACATTCCATTGGGACCTACTGAGTATAATATTCAGTGGAGCACTGATGATCAATCTCTACAATATACAAAATCATTAAATGCCTCATGGTGCATTAAACACTCCGAAAGGGATAACAATGAGTGTTCCAGTGCACGTAATCAAAATTCATTTGACTATCCTCTCAACTGCATGTTGGCTAGGTATATCTATGTACCTAACTGGGACAGGGAAAAGGATAAAATACCCCCAGCAAGAAAATCTCTTCTCTGGAACTGCCAAGTAAAAACTGGATGCAAAAACATCAATAAGATGCCATTACTATGCTGATACCCTCCTGTTAAGGAAGCTCTGATATAGGACTGCTTGTGCACTAATACGAGCTATTCACAACACTCTGTCTTACATTGTAGCAAGAAAAGCTATTGTCCTCCTCTTATATCAGGTTCATGATGAAAATCCACCGTCCATGCATCCCCTAACTTAGTATGGGTATGCTTTGATGACCACCTATATTCCCAGTTATATTCAACTATCCCTGGGCTAGCCTGTATGCTGGCCATGCTCTCCCTCTGTCCCATTTTTCAGGAAAGGCCCACGCCACACAAGTGGTGGGATCATAGAACAAGCGATTTACGGAAGGGGTGGCAAGAAGCCCTAGCATGAAATGGGTGATGGATGGAATCATTATTTGGAGTAGGAATTGACCTGTTATGAAACCAACATGTGATTTTGGAACTAGGCCTACAACTGTCAGCTTTAGCAAACACCACGTCTGATAGTCTGAAGATTTTAAACGACCAATTACAACATACCAGTAAGATGACTATTCAAAAGTGGGTCATATTAGACTTAATGCTGTTAAAGGAAAAAGGTAGATGTAGAGTTCTGAACCTGCCAATGGGTGAGTTTTGTGTCCACATCCTGAACATATCAATGCTGCTTCAAGACCAAATCAACAAGATGAAGAAAGAAGCCAGAGATTCAGAAGCAATCACTACTGGACTAGGAATGAACTGGTTGGGGAAATTTTTTGACATGTTTGGAATTTCTCTTTCTGTGTGGCTAACCAGCCTCCATCAATCTTTGATAATGGTTGTAGTTATGGTAGTTGTAATTTGCATTATGATAAGTTGTATTAAGCATATGACAATAAGATCTGTGTTGCTTCTGACATAAGCTCCCTTAGAACCTGCTCATGTATCTGATACCCCAGTATAGCCATAGAACAATTGAGAAATGATGATCCACAGTGAGCATTAAGACCCACTGAGACTGCACTCCCTTTTAACTTTGGAAGAAGAGGTGACTGCGGTCATGGGGTGGATTTTGTGGCAGATGCACCTGCCCTGACAAAGACCTAATAAAGACCCAACAAAAGCCCACAAATACTTCCTCCCACAGCTGTTGTCACGCCCACATGACGGTGGTCAGTATGTACTCATTTCGGTCAAAAGGTGAGAGTGTTGGAGTCCTCAGCCAATGGGGGAGCTACGTGACCATATCTGACTGCAGATCAGATTTGACTAGGGTATAAACAAAACCCCACTGGAGAGCCATTTTTAGTCGGTCCTCCTCGGAGCAATGGGTCTGCGGCCAAGGGCTCTCCCCTTGAGTCAGGATGCTGCCCAAGGAAACTCCTTGAGGTTGAGAGCCCTCCCTTTATTAGGTGAATGATTTGGGTCATCAGTCATGAACCTTAACAATTCTTAAATTGTTTGTGTAGTATTAATTACTGATTAACATTCTGAACCTGTGGATTGTTAAAATTTGTTGGAATTTCAAAGCAGTTTTTGTTAGAGTAAAACTTACTTTGATTTTGTAAAAAAATAAGTCCCATTTCTAGTTTGTTTGTTGGCCTGGCTTGGTTTTGTAAGCGTCCATGACAAATGTAAAGAATTACTTACTACCCACCTACCATTTCAAGTATCTGCATTTGGGGAGAGAAATTCATTCTTTGGTGACTTTACTATATGCCTTGAAGAGTTTCTACAGCCAAGCCAAAGGAATAGTTGAATGATGGACTGCTAATGACAGGTGCTGCATTTTACATGTGGAAAGGCCCAGACTTACCTAGCACGGAGCATAGTATTTTGAGTATTTTTAATTATAATTTAATAAATATGTTTGGAAATTTGGTGGGGGGTGGGGTAGGGCAATGTCAACATTGTTGACAGTCTCATGCGAGGCATAATGGCTACTGACAGAGATACTAGCCATGGTCAAATATATCTTCAATCAGGGTAAAAGCCAGTAAGATAGCCACAAGAATGAGGCACAGATGCACCCAGGAAGTATCAAATTAAAAGACAAAATACACGCATCCATTTCTGTAAAGCAACCTGTTGGAAGTTCTGGCAGAGATTTACATTAATCCCTTATAAAATTAAACACTTAGCAAATTGAAATACAAACCTCCAAGGAGATAACATTTCCAGCTCTGACAGACAGCTGTGTGGGATTTCTCGTCTCTTACTGTCATAGTCCAATACTCCCTAACCAAGTTCTTCTAGAAATTCCACACAAGTAGGGTTTAATGCTTGATACCAAATGTACTTATCCGAAGGTATTTGATGCTACATGACATTTTGATTTAGCAAAGTGATACAACAATGTACTGAAATCACAAGCACAATATATCTGATACAACAATGCACTGAAATCACAAGCACAATATATCAATTGCAACATACAATTGGATTACAATACGAATGTGATTTCCTTTACCAGTTTTTATACACTCAACATCAGGGTGCTGGGCATCCCTGTTCAGGGAACAAATACATGGTTGAAGCTAGTTCAAATTCATGGCTTTCTTCAAAGTTCATTTGTCTGGTTGTTCAGGTTTTATTCTCTATGTTGAGCTGAGCCACATATACACTCCTCTCATGCTGGCCAGTTCAGACACATACTACCTTCTATTCACTATTTTAGCAGTAATTTACATAACCAGTTGATTGACTCGACTGATATAATGCTTTATCTAATGCAAAGGCCACCTTACGCTACCTTTTGTGTGAGAGAAGTTCGGTTTCCTTCAGTGCAATAGTCACTTTCTACTTTCTCCTCTGAACTTCATGAGCAGGTCACCCCTGCCTTTCTTTTCTAGAGTCTTCTTCCATTGTAGGGTTTCTTTGATCAGTAACAAGTGGAGGCGTTACAAATTAATCCTATAGCGACCAGTGGGATATAGAAGCACCAGGATTAAGCTTTAACTTGACAGAATATGATGGTAAGGTGGGCAAAAGCAGCTTGCTGGGGACACAGTGCTTCCTCTCCAATAGTGATATCCAGATGAATTTACACTGTTTTGAGGAACTTATGGGCGGCAGAAGTTAGGAGATAATTATTATGTTTGCTCATGCTTAGGCACTTTGAAAAGCTACTTACTTTTTCTGGGAAATAGTCTCCAGAGTTTTTGCTTCATCTCCTTGTTTCTGCATTTGTAAAATTGAAAGGTTTCAAAAAAAGAGTCAAAATCATGTTAAAAATGTTGACAAATTTGTGTAGGTCCAGGAAGTTCTGCGCTGAGATCTTAATATAGACAAGCATGGTGGGGCTGTACCAGACTGTGCAAGTGAGACAGACAGAGCACTGTGTGCCAGTGCAGGAGAGGGCAAGGCAAGATTATTTATCACAGAGGAAACGATTGATGACTTGTGGACCACAGAATGTCATCATGTCTGTATGTCAGAAAGGTTGGCAGAAAGAAAGCTCCTTGCCAGGAGCTGTAGGCCAGCTGAGCAGAAGAGACACACTGAGACTGTTATCATCATACATCAGCTACACAAAGGAGAAAATACTCCATTTAACCTCCCCCTACCTCACACCCCTCACCCCCTCCACCACTGTGAATTGTTCTACTCCTTGTCATATTTCTTCTCCAGTACTGGAGAGTCATCAGTGTGTCAGGAAGTGGAACCCCTCTGTTCATGAAGTCCTGGGAAATTCCCATATCTGTGGAACAGTTTTTTTCCTCTGTGCACAGTGGTTTTGGCCATTTCTCTTTAGTGGCCCTGGAGAGCATCTGTGGTGGAAGGTGACAAAAGCAGCCGTGGTGACGAAAAGGAGTAATTAGCTGGATTTTCTTTCTTAGGAGGAGTAAACATCCAGGAGTTTGCAGTGAGATCTTCTGAGGTGACATGTGAAGCTGTCTTTGTGCCAAGGTGGGAGTAGGTTGGGTCAGAATGAGAGACAGGAGAAAGAGAATCAGAGCGAGGCAAAGACAATGAGCCACCTGGAGAAAAGAGACGGTCTGTGTGGGAAACTGGAAGGTGAATGAGTAGCTTCATTTGCACACAAAAACGGGGTAAGAATATTGTGGTCTGGGCCCCAGTAGGAGGATGATTCTCATTATGTTCACACCCAGCAAAAAACCAAAGGTGCATGAGAGAGGGTTCAGCGCTTCATCACAAAAGGGAATTTGAGAGACCAAAGAGTGAATATGTCACAATAAGTGGGCAGTACTAGCTAATGCTACAATGCATTTTCCTGCCCCTTCTACATCTGATTCTGATTCTGTTCATGGGACAAATCTTCCCCTGTCACTTTATGTTCATAACCTCCTGGATGGCCTACAAAACAAATGCAATCACTTAGAATTGCTTGAGGTTTTAGAGGAAGACTTTTCCAAGACTGAGCAGCCACTGAGAAGTGCAGACAGAAGGCATGAGCTCAGTCAACATGCTCATGCCTTTTGTGTGTCTTTCACCACAGGTGGGCCCAGAGTTGGAAAATTTTTGTGGCTGTAGGGATCTCCAGGACCATCTTCTGCACGGCCATGGGCAAGCTTTCTTGTGTTACCTCCTACATGAATGGCTCATCTTCCACAATGACTGACTCCTTAAGAGCAGAGAAAATTGCTGGACACTTGTTCCCCCTGTCCAGATCCCAGAGCAGGGAGGGAGAGACTGGTCACGAGAAGATTTCTCCCCCTCAGGCTTGGCTCATTTCCATCTCCATAAGGAGACATAATTTTCTATGAAGTCCGGAGCCTTCTGGCTTCTTGAGGTACTGTGGATTTTGTGGCTAATGACCTGCTTGCCCCTAAGCAGCAGAAATGTTCTGTGCTAAGCTGGAGTTAAGTTGGAGTAACTGGATGATCTCTGAAAGTGTCAGGAGCCTGAGCTCTGCCTGTGGAGTAACTGATGGGAGGTGATTTTTTCCACACTGGGTAAGAGATTCAGTCTTCCCATGGAACTGTTACTGGGCCTGAATATCTGTCCTCCTCTTGTTGTAGCTTGTGTGCTGCTGAGTAAGAGAAGGCAACACAAAAGTCTTCACTTTTGAGCTCTGCTTCTCTAAATGTTGGATCATACACTTCAGGAAAGCAGAAAGGAATGGGTTTGTAGGTGTCTATGAAAAATAGACCTCACCATTCCTTGTGAGACTTGAGAATTTGACCAAGGCACTGTGACTCCGAGCACCACTTGCTCTAACCACTAGGCCACACCTTTTCTCCAGATGTAGAGCCTCAAGTCCAACCCTTTGAACTAGAGCTCAACAGCCAACCCTCCCTATCAAAGCCCCAGGAGTCCAAACTGCAGTCCTCCAGTGTTCTCTAGACTGTGGGATTCTAGGCTTTGCCCAGACATGGAATCAAGCAACAGAGCTGGATCTACAATGTGCAGTTTCCTCCTCCTCCAGCTCTCAGGAACATAGACTTTCTTCAGTTTGCAATTCTATAGGAAGTAATTCTGAACTGCTTAGCTAGCTACATGCTTGAAGGTGAATCATCCCCAGGGCTCCCTGGGAAGACGTAATAACACAAACCCATGGTGCCTTTTTTGCATTGTTCAAAATCTTGTGGGGAGAACTCAGTGTGTGGTTGGAAAGGGGAAGGAGGGCTCCAAGTGTCAGCTTGTCAGCTCTCCCAGGATTAGCTGGGTTTGTTCCTATGCTGGTGCAGCCACCCATGCTCCAAGATTGGGCCATGGACTTTGTGCTGGGTGGGGAGAGAGGGCTGACTCTGGTTATCTGGCTGGGACAGCACTGGCCTGCTATTCTGCCCTTGCTAGCAACAGCAGAGAAAACCCTGCTGGGAACCAGGAGTTCTAGGTCCAGCTCCTAGGCCCACCAGGCATTGTTAGCAATTTGCTGAGTGCTCACTGTTAACAAAGTGAAAAGAAGCACTAGTCAGTCCTGCCTGTCTGCTTCTGGCCGATATGTTTTAACAGGTTTAGGGAGTTGTAACCTCCTAAAGGAAAGAAAGAAACTGCATTGAAGTTGAAGCTGGGCCAGCTCCAGACGTTCAGCCAGACCACAGCTACATGTAAGGAAAAAACTTAAGACATGTAGAACAGCCCCTCTTGACAAAGACTCAAGTGTTCCTCAAGTTTGCAGAAAATAAAGAAACAAAGAAATGCATACATGAAACCTTGTAGCTCCCTGGTGACTGTAAACTGCTTAGAGAAAGAGGCGAGGATCTGGAACCAGCCAGAGCTCCTGTGCAGGAAGTCATGCTGCAGCAGTGTGTTGTGAATCTGGCATAAGCCCAACTTGTCAGAAGCTGCAAATGCTGAGATGAGGAAATAGAAATGAAGCTGAGCTGATGAAGTTACTTCCAGCGGTAATTACTGATAAATACACTCTCTTCAACATGCAAAAAATTGCTTGTTACCAGCGTGTCTTTACACGTCTGTCTGAATGTAGTTATCTGCCCACTCAGCAGGTTTTCCTTTCTTCCCCCTTCAGTTTTGTTTGTGAGGGGTTGGAAGGTGTGCTGGGTCAGAGCATGGGTTTGGTCCCTCCTGCAGGGATCCTTGAGCAGGACTTTGGGTGGATGCATGTCAGCATGCCCAACAATCTCCCACGAGCAGTTCAGGAGCTCGCCTTCGTCAGGTAGATTACAACTTCTAGTGACTCTGCTGGTGAAAACAATAATTTGAAAAGCTTCTGGCTACCCTTGGGACATGTAGGCAACACCCCATCCTCTCTTCCTGCAATGCAACTCCCTCACTTTCCTCTCCCAGGATACAGGAAAATGTGCCATCCTTAAAGATCAGCTTCTGTACGAGTCACCTCCCCAGTAGAATTTCATGCAGAGTGAGAGGAACATCCTTACCCAAGAGCCTGTGGGGATGCTGCCCTCTAAGTGTCTCCTGCAGGCCCTGAGGTCCTTACCAGAGCTCAGCACTGGTCGGGGTCCACAGACACAGGACATGTTCTGAGGCTGTGAGGACATTAATCAGGAGAGAGAAAGCAAGGCAGAGCCTCATGGCCACTGACTCTGGAGAAACCTTCCTTAGCTCCAAGGTATAGGTCCTCAAAGGGGCCTACTCAGCATGTCCCACTCTCCCTTTCCTCTGGGAATAGTGAAGGGTCACCATGCTCCAGAGCCTTCACTAGCAGGAGGCTGCAGAAGCTGGAGAGGCCACAGACCCCATGGTGTGGTGGAATGACAGGCACAGGGATTACAAGGGCAGGAGTGTGTCCATACAGGCAGATGTGAGCTAAGTGGCAGAAACGTCCTGCATAAGCAGGCAATATTGGCCTGGACCTGGCTACTTGCACCCATGCAATCCTAAGCCAGACATCCAAAAGCTTCTGTGTGAGAGGTCATATTACATCCTTCTTCCTCCACCCCTCCCTGCCAACTTGCCCCTCCCAACTTGCCAGACAGGCATTTGCTGTCGCTTCCTCAGGTGAATGATTTGTGTTTCTGGGATTTAATTTAAGAATATCTCCAGCCTGTTTGGCCTCCTGCCCACTCTGGGAAGTCTATGAGAGTTCTCAGCATACAGTATCGAATTGTCTGAAGCTTTATTCTACCCTGAGGTGCTCCAGACCTTTCCTGGTGGGAAGGGATCCAGCATCTCCTCACAAGTCCACAGTTAACTTGCGTGGATGCATGTGTGCTTGCTTGTATGGCCATTTGTGCATGTCGATTTCTGTGAATGCACGTGGATGCACAAAGTTGTGCATGACTCCATGAAGATCTGCATGATCATGTGTATTTGTGTGTTCTTGTGTGTCCCCTGATCATGATGGAATGTGCTGCTCATGGCACTCTCTACTGCTTTGTCCATGAGCACTATAGAACAACAGGTTCTGAAGATTTCAGTTGGACTCCTTGTTTTCATCATGATCTCAGCTATTGAAATGACAAGCAAATGTAAGGAATTTCACAACCACGTACACAGATTCTTGCAAAAACTTGCTCATGCACACACAAAGGGTGCACATACATGCATGGTTATTTGGACACACATGTATGTATTTTTACAAATGTGTACATAGATGTGTGTGCACATCATACACATAATAGGTGGAAACACAATCAATATGACTGGACAAACAGAAACGTTTACTCTGTGTGAACATACAAGTACTGGATCTCTCTGGAATGGAGTTAACTTTCCCCGTATTAGTCCGCATAGTGCTATGCTTCGTATTTGTAGCTCGAAAGTTGCTGATAACATGCTAATGTTTTGGCTACTGCTGAGCAGTGCTTGCTCAGCAGCAAGGCTGTGTCTCCAACTTCCTCTCCCAAAGGTCAGTAGGCTGTGTGTAGGCAAGAGATTAGGAGGGGGGACATAGTCAGAACAGCAGACTTAGACTGACCAAAAGGATATTCCATACCATATGTCGTTATGCTCAGCAATAAAATGCAAGACAAAGAAGGGGGGTGGGGGTGGAGAGCAGGAGAGCATTTGTTACTGAGGCATTTGTCTTCCAAAGCAACCACTACCCAAACTCTGGCCCCGCTTCTCAGGAGTGGCTGGACATTGCCTGCTGATGGGAAGTAGAGAATAGATTTTACTGCTTTGCTTTGCTTCTGTGTGCAGCCTTTGCTTTTCTTCATTAAACTGCATTTATCTTGATCCACTAGTTCATCATCTTATTTTCTCCCCACTGAGGAAGGGGACTGAGAGAGTAGCTTGGCAGGCATCTGGTGGCAAGACAAGATCAACTCACCACAGGCTTTTTGGTGCTCAATGTGGGGCCTGAAACAATGGCAGTTTTGAATTGAGGGTGCTATAGGTGTGGTAGTTATCAACCGACAGGCTTCTGCGCAAGTCAGGAGGTTTTCTTGCTGCACTGCTTATGTCTCTATTTGGCTGAGCTTGGGAACGTGTTATTAGAACCAAAGGCTATGATGTGCTTTGCATTGGTATTGATGTCCTTCTGAGCTGGGGGAGCTAGAGGATGAAGCAATACACCTGCCTTTTCCCATCAGAGACTGATGTGGGTTGTTTTGTTTCACAGGTTCAAAAGGACCTTGTTCACCCTTACTTGAGCTGTTTAATTAACAGCTGTACTAATTAATGCTGTTGGCTTGTTGTAGGGTTTGTGGAATCTGGTGTCATGCTGGCGTAAGAGGAGACAACTTTGGGGTGAGGCAACAGTGAAACATGCCCTGAGGCGTCCAGTGCCTGGGTGTCAGGGTGTAAAAGGATTTGGGCAAGTGCCTAGCATGGTTATGTGGTGGTGCAGTCCCCTGCAGGCCACTTTTCAATCTCAGGATAAGTCAACATTGTGCTCTTGTTTTGGTTACAAATGCAGCGAGTTGGTACGATCTGACACCTTTTTGTATTTGTTACAAATGCAGTGAGTTGGGATGATCAGGCACTCCCTGACCATACCTGAAACTCCTGCTGCCTGGATATCATACCCAAGACTCCTGCTGCCTGGATCATAGCTGGATCTGGTAGGCACCAGAATTGTGCAATCTGGAAAGTACTGGAACTGTATGGTTGCTGAGACACCAGAATCATTTAACACAAGTTGTGGCCAAAACGGAAAAAAGAAAAGGTACTGACCAAAGTCAATCATCGCATGATTCTATAAATAGCAATCCTAGGTGAGACTCTTTGAGCTCTCTGAGATCACAGCAGGCTGTGACCCAGTATCTTCCCTTGAGCTGGGATGCCTCTCAGTGTAGATTTTGTGAGGTTCACAGATTCTCTGCTGATAGATGCCGATGAAGAAGAGTAATTCACTATAATTAGATTTCACAAGGTTCAAATATATTGGCAAATGCCAATGAAGGAGAAGAGTGAGTAATTCACAGTGTGGTGCCTTGGATTGTGTTGCTATTCAGCTGCGGGGATATGGTTTGGCTTGTTCTGTAAGTTGGGAAAAAGTTCAGCAGACTCACCACAAAATGCCATCTGAAAATTGGAAAATGTGCTGAGTTCTGGTTATCAGAACTACATGCCTTTCCATTGGCTCTGAATGTGGCCGAGGAGCTGATGTCCACCTGCAAAGGCATGTACTGGTGGAGTAGAAATCCCTGCCATCTTGACACGGGGCCCCTAAAAGCAGTACCCTCCCTGCACGCAGGTAGTGTCCATGCCTCAATTCCCTGAGCTTTCATCTTAGGACTCTGTGGCCAGATTTTACATGCCCATGGTCTCATGTGCCTGAGGACAGAGTTGACTGCTGACCTCTGCACCACAAAGATGCCCCTGTTGAATCCCCTCATGTTTACACTGAAGAATCAGGAGATGACCTCAGCAGCTTGTCTTGTGGAAGGGGGCTGGGCCAGAGTCAGTGGGTATTTTCCCTCTACATGAGACACCTGTGAACTGAGGAACAAGAGGGAGGTTCATGGACAGGCTAGGCGTGATGCTAGCTGAGGAGAGAAGCTGTCCCAGGAAGTGCTGGAAAGGAGGGCTGGATTTGGTTCTTGTGTTGAAGATGGAGGAAAGATTCATCTGACTCCAAAAAGATGCTGTTTCTCTTGCAGAGCACACGTCTCCCAGCATCTCTGATTTCTCCTCATGTGTTCAGCTTCTCCGTCTTTACTTGTTCACCTCCCCTGCTCCCACAACATCCTCCTCTGCCTGCCCTTGAGCTCTTGAGTTTTCCTGCATTTTTGCATGACAGTCAACACTACTTTGCATCCCCCTGGAGAATTGACCTGATCGCTTACTTTTCCTTTTGCATAGATGAATGATAGCATCCAGCAGAACCCAGTGCCCTTTACTTCCAGATGTATTTTTAAATGTCCAATTTTCCGATGAAACATTTTGAGAAAATGTGTACTGTAAGAATAGAAAGTACCTCACTTCAAAAAAATTCCTGCTATGACCTATTGCTGTCATCCCTGCTCCACTTTGGCTTCAGAGCACTGGAATCCCTGTGGCCAAGGTGCCCGTGCTGGGGGCAACCCCCACCCACAGTCCCACACACCCAGTGTTGCTCCAAGAAGCTCTGCTCCTGCTAGTCCCTCTGGTGGCACTGCCTTCAGACTCCAGGGCTGAGCTGTGGCTCCTACTCACTCTGCACTCCCAACCTCTGTTTCTGGGGCTGCTGCCAGACTTTCACAGGCCACTTGGCTGATGATACTGGCTCCAAGGGCAGCACCAGCCTGTGGGGCTCTGAGGTGGAGGGTCAGTGTATGGTATTGGGGTGCCATGTCCCTGGGCAGCAGCACCTGGTCCTGCAATCCAGTAATGCCAGGTGCCCCCACAATGGCAGCTCGTCTCACTCCTGTCTGTGCCTGGCAGTGCAGGAGAACCATGGCTTCGCAGCCTTGTGCCGCCTGTTCCATCCCATTTCTGGCCCACCTGTCCTCATCCCTCTGCCTCCATGAACCACAGCTCCACCAAGCGCCCCGCTCCTGTCACTCTTGCCTTCCATCCGTGCCCTGCCAGGACCCAGGACCAAGTGAGATCCTGTGTGGCACCGGCATAGGTCACAACCCCAGAGAGGAGCTGGTAGCAGCAGAGGAGAGGACATAGCAGAAAGGAGGCACCACAGCTGGTTCAGAGACCCATGGCTGGCAGGGGGCAGTGAGATGGGATGTGGCAGTGCTCGAGTACAGGTCTGGTGAGGTTGTCTGTAGTGGTCCTGGGTGAGCAAGACTCGAGGCAGAGATGATGGGCCAGGCTAGGGGCTGCATGGAGCCAGGGCTGGGGCTGGGCATGGGGTGACTCAACAGTTCCCTCAAGTTTGTTGTGACCATTGTCTTCTTCACACACCTCTTTGCCCCAAACTGTCCTCCCATCCCTCTCTCCTTCTGCTTTCATCCCACCTTCCCTCAGCAAACTCGTGAGTCTATTCTTCATCCAGCTCTCCCTGTTTCTGTCCTTTTCTCTTTGTCTTTCTGCATGATGCTGACATCCTCTGGAAACTCTTCTCCTTATCATCTCTATATGTTCCTGACTACTTCCGCAGGATTTGTCCTAGGAAACAGCAGGCAGGTCTGGGCAGAAAGCAGTTTGTGAGGTTATTTTGTTCCTTGCCTCCTCATCAGTGGCTGTACACAGAACCCTGGTGCAACAGGACCTGTTGGCAGACACCACTGAGAACACTGGCTTCAACATCATCTGCTCATACCCTGACCACTGAATACCATGTCAACTGAATTAATCCATTGGTATCATCAGCTGCTGGGCTTAGGCCCTGCATTCACCATGAGCAGTCATAAAGGGTCCAAAGATCTGCAGGACCCACTGGCGTGGCTGTCAGTGGTGGCAGACCATCAGTCCAGTGCCCTGTGGCTCACCTAGCCCCAGTGTGAGGATGCAGCAGTGTATTACTGTGCCCTGACAGACACAGGGAGAGGAGCCGAGGCTGCGATTGGGCACAAACACCTATGAGCAGGAATGGACATGTATGCGGGAGGTGGGAGGGTCAGCCCCAGCCGGGCCCACCAGAGGGCAATGCTGTTTTGCCCACTGGGGCTGCCTTGCCCCACCTGCTCCCAGCTCCACCCATCCTGGCCCCAGGGTGGTTTGTCAGCATGGCCAGTGCTGGAAGCAGCACCAGCAGCACTGGGTCCACCAAAGCCCTGCAGCTCTATGATGTCCCATTCCCACCCGATATAGCTGTAGAGATACCCAACAGGCAGTATTCCATGACGTGCAACTGCTACTTGGGAAGACAAATGCCATCACTCTGAACATCCCCTGCTTCCTTCTTATTCCCTCAGCTTTATATGCTGAGCATCACATAAGCTGTGCCACTTGTGTCCCCTCCCAACTTCTTGTGCACTCCCAGCCTACTCACTGGTAGGGTGATGTGAGAAGCAGAAGAGACCTTGACGTCATGTAAGAACTATTCAGCAATAATGAAAACATCTCTGCATTGTCAACACTGTTTTCAGCACAAATAAAAAACATTGCCCCGTAGTAGCTACTATGAAGAAAATTAACTCTATCCCAGCCAAAACCAGCACACTCAAGAAGTTATTTCAAGTTCAACATCAACATGGAAAAGGGAACTAGAAGTTACCAACACCTTCAAACATTCCTCATGCTGGCTAGTTTCGAGACCAAAAGCTTGTTGTACATGTCTTCCACAACACCACACACAGAACCTTTGGTGTTGACACAATTTCCTGGAGATTGGATGAATGGTTGAAGAAGTCACTTGTTGTGAAGACATTTTTGGGATCTCAAATATAGTTAAATTCATACCTCTAGAGTGAAATTTGCTAAGCAGAGATACAGTGTTGAAGATCTGGGCTTGAAAGCTAGGAAGAGGCCTTTGGGAGGAGAGTCCTGGGTCCAGCCAGTCCATGGGGAAGCTTTATCTGTGCCTGGCCCTGTCTCCATCTACAAGGTACCTATAAACAAGGTGGATATGGGTGGGCTTGAAGCAAGCCTTCTCCACTCCAAGGATGCAGACCTCATGTCCAACTGGGTACTATATGGCCAGAGGAAGGAAAATCCCATTCTAGCCTTGCACATGGGCATCAGCTAGAACTTCAGCATGTGAAAAACACCCATCAGACCCAGACTGGGCAAGATTTTCTGTTCAACTGGATGCCCACCCATGTCCCCAGCTATTCCATTGCTTTCCACATCTCTCCTCTGTCTCAGGGGAAAGACTTTTGCTTTGCTGGGGAGAATTCCTGTGCCCCAATTTCCTGACAGAAAACAACTGTTCATTGCCAGGAATGAGCTTGCCCCTCTGCGCATACTGTCATACTAAGTCCATTGTGTGGAGTAAAGAGGTGACCGTGGAGAGCAGCTGTCTTGGAAGCTGACAAAACCAACTGTGGTGGCTGCAAAGAAGTTTTAGCTGAGTTTTCCTTTCTGAAGGAGTAAAAGTGTATGTGTTAACAGTGAAGCCTTCTGGAGTGACAGGCAGACCTTTGTCTTTATGTCAAATTGGGCTGTGTCAGAAGAAGACACGGAACAGAGAGAATTGGAAGGAGGCAAAGGGAATGAGACACATTGAGAAAAGAGATGTTCTGTGTCTGAGAGGGATGGGAAGGTGGATGGTCACTGACAAGTGCAGACAGAGGGCCTTTACGAACCTGCTCAGTTAACATGCTCACGTCTTCTGTGCTTCTGTATCTACACTTACAGCTGGAAATCTGGATGCATGCTGTGTCTGTGGAGAGCTCAGGGGACAATTCTTCCACATGACCATCTGCAGGATCACCCCCAGGATGATCACCTCCATGAAGAGATTCAGGGGACTGTTGGCTGAGGGTCCAAAACGATTTACTGCCAGAGGAAGCAGAACAAGATAGGGAGTGTTTCAGGCAAGATAACAATAAATATTTCCTATTCCTCACTTCACCTTCCCCACTGAGTCATTTCCAGAAGCTCTGCTCTTGGGGCTGGGAGGTGGTTTTCTGACTTTCTCACACACAAACAGGAGCGTTGGTCTCAGCTTGTACCTCAACTCAATGTGGGTCCCACTATGTAAACATGCCTGTCATCTCCTGCTACCTCCCCAGAGGGGAGCTGTGCTTTGTCCCAGCTCTCTGTTTTGCCTTTGCCCAGAGCCACCAGAGAACGTCCTGTAGCGCCTGATCATCATGTGATGGGAACGTGATACCTTCAGTGGGGTGAGGGACACAAAGAGCCAACATGAGGGCATTACATCCCAGTTCCAATTCCCTGTCATCTTGGATGGCTGCTGGGTCCCTGAGTGCATGCTCAGGGGCTCTGTGTTCCTGACACCCAGCCTAGCTAGCACTTTAGCCAACAAAGCTGAGCATGAGGAGAGATTTCCTAACTTGGTGGCACAGATCTGCCCTCCATTATGTTGCTGCAGATCCTGACAATATGTGAGGTTTGTTGGAGGACAAATTCCCCCTAAAACAGGGTTCTGGTGTCCCAGACAGGGTGAGGTGATGGGGATGCCCTGGCACTGGTGAATCACTCAGTGCACTGGAGAATCACTGTCCTGGTTTGAGCTAGAACAGAACCAATTTTATTTTAATCATTTTACTTTTTAATTGAGTCTCTTCTGAGAAACTGCACTCTGAAATTAACTACATGTTTTTCCAAACAGTAGCTGCTTCTAGCAGCAATAAGGCTTGATGTTTATAGTTAGTGCTGGAATATCAAGAATGGTATGCAGAAAGGCTCTTGCTTATAGTTATTCCTATGGAAACCAAGGTTGATGCTTGCTTCTGCTAACTGTCTTTTGTGCTGGAAATGAAAAAGCAGAAAAGGGGTCACACCTGCAACTCTCCTGTGGGGAGAAGCAGGTTGGACAGGTGACCCAAAACTGAACAAATGCAGTATTCCATCCCATATGCATCATACTCGGTATAAAGCTGAGGGATCACGAGGGTCACTCTCTCTTCCTCTATGGCCGGCATCCAAGGAGGACTCTGTCCCGATTCCTCTGCCTTTGATCCCAATACGTGCATTCCTGAATACAGTTCCTGCCTGCTGCTGAGTCCAGTCCAGGACTTTCCTAGGGCTTGCCCTGCAGTGTCCAGGTCATATGATTGTCATCGGGCGGAGCTCAATTTTGGCTCTGTATATATTTATATATATTTCATTATTTTTTCTCTTATTATTATAGTCAGATTAAAGCTGTTTTAAATTTTTCAAGCTGTAAGTCTCTGTCCATTTTCTCTTTCCCTCCACCTTTTGGAGATGGATGGAGTTAACAAAGAGCATCTCTCATCCATTTAACAGCCAGCCCAGCTTTAAAGTGACCATCACTCAGTGCCACTGCTTGTAGGTCTCAGAGAGCAGGAAGTGAGGCCTTGGTTTCTGGGCACAGCAAGAAGGTGCCCACTGCCTGGATGATGAGTACACACAGTGACACTGCCAGGAACTGCAGGTAGGAGGAGAGTGAGGGGACCATTGCCTGGTCCATGGGACTCTGCATGTCTGAGCCCTTATTTCAAGACCAGCAGTACCTTCAGGAGTTCCTTCTCTGTACCTAGGACATGGCAATTGCCTGAGGATGACAAGTATTTAAATCACTACTGGGACCTGGGGTCGGAGGACAAAGAAATTGTCAAGTATCCATGAAAAGCTTTTTTACTTTGTTCTTTGTTTCTCACAGTCCTATTCTATTTTAAATTAATAATACTTTACATTCATCTTCCCCAAGTTGAGTCTGTTTTGCCTGCGAGGGTAGCTGGTATTTGATCTCCCTGTCTTTATCTTGACCCATGAGTTTTTTAATCTTATTTTCTCCCCCTGTCTTTTTGAGGAGAAGGATTGAGAAAAATTGGGTGGGCATCTGGCAGCCAGTCAAAGTTGAACCCACCAAAGGAAAGCTACCCACAAAGCTACTCCAAACAGGACAATATGATGCCCTTGAGAACCATAAATGTAAGCAATAAATAATGAGGTGGAGGACAAGACCAGAAACACAGCCAGTAAAGAACATGGACAAGACTCCCATTTGACAGCTTTCTGAGAACTAGGAAATTGCAGTTGTCCTCGGGAAGAATAAAGTCACTCAAGGGAGAACAGCCTGGCTCAGAGTAAAAAAAGGATCACATTTAAAAAAAAATTCTCATTACCTTCTTCAAACTGTCAGGAGCTGCAGGTCAGGTGTAGCTGAAGTGGGAAAAAACCTACCTCACTTTGTTATTTTTATAGTATCCTTAAATTCCATTCATGTTAACTTTTGTTTTAAGAGAATACATTCTGGGGACAACATTGGCTTAGTGTGGATGATCATGCAGGTGGTTATTTGCTATTTCCTGTTGAAATTTTTATTAGTTAGGGCCTTCCTTCAGCCAGATTTTTTTTCTCACTTTGAGATAACCTCCTTTGTAATTTTTAGAGCCATGGCAAAGGAGAACAAGACACCTGTAACTGATCTCATTCTCCTGGGCTTCCCAGACCTCCCTAGGTGAACACATGGCCCCATGCACCATTATCTTCTCCATCTATCTTCTAACTCTGTTGGGGAATGACCTCTTCATTGTCACTGCATGGAACAACCAGCACCTCCAGACCTTACTGCATTTCTTCCTCATCAGGTTTCCTTTTTGGAGATCTGTTGTACCACCACTGTTTTGTCAAAAATTATGAAACTTTCCATGTCATAAGGAAAACTATTTGTGTTGCCTGCTGGCTGATACAGTCATGTTCCCTTTTCTTCCTGGCTATCGCTGAGTTCATGGTCTTTCAATAAGTCCTTCAATGTTCAGCAATAATCCACATTCCACACAATCTGATCATCTTTACTTTGGAAGCCAGCATTATAGACCCTAGGACTATCCTATTACAGTTACTAGGCCTATGTCAATCTCTGCATAGATTAAAAGCCTTTCCAAATAAACCAAATTGCATATTCAGCTGTCAGCTGTGCGACACTGAAAAGTGTCCAAACAGACCAACAGATGTGCTTGTGATCAGGGCCATGCTTGTGGCAGCCATCTGGAACTTTTTCTTGTGTGAGAGGATGATATTTTTCCTCAAAAATAGCCAATCATCTGTATGAATCCTTGTTCTTTTTACAGTAGAATATTGCTAATGTTGCACTTCATTGTGCTTCTAAGATTAGGTTGACTGACTGTGCAGTCATCTATAAATATTGTTGACTATGAGCTATATATTTTTGTAAGCTGCCCAGGAGAAGCATTGTTGACATGGTTACTCCCCCACTTCCCTTGCACATCTGTTTGAGGCTTGGTCAGGAAAGTTGTGCTTGCTCTGGGATGATAAAATGGATTAGATTCCAAGGCTAATCACCTAGGAAAACCTGGCCACTGCTGTGCTGGAGGTGGGGGCTGCCACCACTGAGATTTGAGTCCCCTGGCTCAGCCGCCATGGATCCTCATCTGCCACCTACTGCCACCATCTTGTAAGTGTCAAAGATGACCAAAGGGCTGGAGAACCTGTCCTGTGCGGAAAGACTGAAGGAGTTAAGTCTTTTCTCCCTGGAGAACAGAAAGCTCAGGGAGACCTCATTACAACAGTACTTAAAGAATGGCTACAAAGAGGACAGAGGGTCTTTCACACCAAGAAGCCACATGGACTAGTGTGGTGGTGCAGACCCTGCTTCCCCCTACTCGCAGGCCGCACTGCAATGTCAGATCATCCATCACCATAAAAGAACAAAGAGCTGGAATAACTTGGCACTCTCTGACCCTGCCTGTTGGTGCAGTGAGCTGAAACATTTAAACAATATGGTACCTCTCTGTCCCGGGACAAGCACGGGAAGTTGGGGCGATTAGGCACTCCCTAACTACACCTGGAACTCCTGATGTGAAAACACAGTGAGTTGGAGAGATTAGGCACCTCCTGACTACCTCTGGAACTCCTGTCGGTTGGAGGAATATACCTAAGTTCCTCCTGCACAGGTCACAGCCCACATCTGAGAGAAGCCAAGACTAACTATCTAACAAGAAGAATGGCCACAAAAGAATAACACTCACCAAAGTCAATTATCTTGTGACCCTATAAGTAGTAGTCCCAAAAGCAAGACCCTTTTAGCTCTCCAGGACCACGGCAGGCTGTAACCATGCATCTCCCTCCAAGTTGGGACACCTCCCAGAGCAGTTTTTGTGAAGTTCCATGAAGTCACTTGGACTCTTCACTGTCAGACAAAATTCAGTAAGCTTTGTGTTTTCATGAAGGCTTTTCACAGATCGAGATAGTGAGCAGTTCACTATTACTTGACTCTGATTTTCAAAGGATATTGGGTACCAAATTCAACATCTTAATTCAAGCTTAACCTCTAAACCTGTATGAGTGTGTCTGTATATGTTTAAGTTAGGAAATCTTAAATCATTAGATAAGTTGTTAGAATTGTTGATTATTGAATATTAACCAAATATTACTAATCACATAATTTAGTTTTATGATTTATTATAATAGTGTTAAGACACCAATCTTTTGCTGCTATCAATTGTTGTAAGACCCATACCTATATGTTAAGTTACTTTCATTGAAATCCCAACACTACGCTCCTTTAGCTACAAAACCATTGACCAAGTCTGGGACTAGGAGTGGATTCAGCCACACCTAGACTCCTCTCTCAGGAGTTTAGAAAGCAAGGGGGTCCATTCTGAACCTCACAACTCAGCGGAAGGACACTCCTTACACCCTTTTCCCTAAACCCTGTATACATCACTCTAACCCAATCCCTGACTTGATTTCCTTATCTGAGCACTGTGTATTCACTCTCCCCTCACCATTCACTGTTATTGTTGCACCTAAGCACCTCTCTGATCCAATCCCTTGTCACCGTCCCCCATATAGTAAGTAATAGAGTGAATCTTGTTGTCCTGGTTTGACCAAATGCAATATTCTGTCCCATACGCATCATACTCAGTATAAAGCTGAGGGATCACAAAGGTCACTCCCTCTCCTTTTATGGCCAGGGGCCTGAGGGCGCTGATGGGCTTTTACAACCCTAAGCAGCTTCTTCACCTGGTGCTTCCACCCACAGCTGTGGCCCAGGAGCCTATTTAAGCCCAGCATGGGGCTGTCAGGGAGGTCCTAGTAATGTGGCACAATACTGCTCTCCAACACCTTGCTCAAGCATTTGAGAACTCTGCCCAATTCTTCTGCCTTTGATCCTGATATGAGCATTCCTGAATCCAGTTCCTGCCTGCTGCTGAGTGCAGTCTGGGACCTTCCTGGGGCATGCCCCACAGTATCCAGGTGATGTATTTGTCAACAGGGAGGGGGGAGCTTGATATTGGGTTTGTATATATTTATATATATATTTCACTATTGTTTTTCCTATTATTATAATACCTTATTATTGTATTAGATTAAAGCTGTTTTAACTTTTCCAACCCATAAGTCTCTTTCCTTTTTCTCTTTCCCATCTTTTGAGGAGGGAGGAGCTTAACAAAGATCATCTGTTGTCCTTTCAATAGCCAGCCCATCTTTAAACTGTGGCACTTGCCATCAAATTCTGTATAAGTTGCACTTTGTTCTCAAGCTCATATTAAAATCACTTTTCCCTCATATCTTGATGATGATTCTCTGAGTGACCAACAAACCTTAACCACTCTCCCCTGCAACAACCAGACAAGGGGTAAAAACAGATCTCCAACAGCCATGGACTGTAGTGCTAGGAAGGTCCTCACCTGCATGTGAGGAGAAGTGGTGGTGTGAGCAGAGCTCAGAGCACTTGGGGAGCCTGGGAAGCTGAATATGGGTGAACTCATGCCCTGGTTTTTGTGCTGTGGTTGGATTGGTACCTGTCCTGTACCACCGTGTCCCTGGGGCACGATCAATTCTTGACCTGTGGGGCTACCTGTGTGGGTCATACGCACAGTAAGGAGGAACTGGAGATGTCTGGGTGCTGGCAATTGACACAAGTGCTGGGGAGGTAGGCCTCATTAAGAAGGAGGTGAAGCCTTGGTTTTTGGGTACAGCAAAAAGATGGTGAGCACCCAGTGAGATGGACAAAGATGGTGTCTCTGCCCCAAACTTTAGGCAGGAGGAGCATGACTGGAACCTCACGTGGTCCATGGGGCATTGTGTGCCTGAGAAGTTATTTTGAGCCCAGCAGTGCCTTCAGGAGTTCCTTTTCTGCACCCAGGAGAACATAGATACCCAAGGGATGCCAGGATTACCTGGGGCTGAAGACCAACAATCTAAACAGATTTTCAAGTACAACTGAAAAGCATACTTAAATGTTGGCATTCATAGTGAAGTCACAAGTCATTTGCACAGACTCAGGGAAGATGGACACATGAAACAAGCTATGAGAAGGCAGGGATTCCTTGGGCTGTGGAGAGCCCAAGCTCCTGTCTTCTGAATACAAAGATCCAAAGCTCTGTCTCTTGACCAGCATCATGTTCTGAGGTCTTGGGAGGTTCTTGTCAGGGAACANCGTGCCCTGCAGAGGGCGGGAGGCCAACAGATCCCAGCTAGCGTGGCATTGGGAGAGGGCCACAGCAAAGGAAAGAGAGAGACAGAGGAGAGCGGAAGAAGGAAACAGCACACCAAAGCTCTAAACACAATGGCCCAGATCTCCATCTCGCATGCAGGACCACGTTCTGAGGTCTTGGGAGAATCCTGCCGGCGGGACGCTGCCAGCACATTTAGCAGGGCCGACATCTGTTGCCACAGTAGCAGCTGGTAATGCAGGAGAGGTCACAGCAGCCAGAGTTGATGGGCACTCCGTCAGAGCTGAGGATGCTGCCAACAGCAGTGGAGGTGGAGGAACCCACAACAGTGTTCTGCAGGAAGGAGCTAAGGATGGGGCCGGGCAGGGTCACCACCACGGGGGA
>VZSC01014830.1:0-14508 GCA_013398225.1 Steatornis caripensis | reverse complement strand
ACCCCTGCCATTCTGTGATTCTGTGATTCTGTAAAGGAAGCAGACACTTTTATTCACCAACTTGCTTCCTCAATATCCAGTCTCACCACACATTTGTCTTGTCCAGAACTAGCTGAAAATCTCCCAGATGACTGGGTTTTCACAACTTCCCTAAGTGACAATCAAGTGCCTTTGTAGTTTCTGTCACGATTCCGTTCTCTTGTTCGCAAAAGACTCATGGGAAACACCTCCAAACCAGCCTTGTTTTCTTTTAACACCATCCTNGTCTCACCACACATTTGTCTTGTCCAGAACTAGCTGAAAATCTCCCAGATGACTGGGTTTTCACAACTTCCCTAAGTGACAATCAAGTGCCTTTGTAGTTTCTGTCACGATTCCGTTCTCTTGTTCGCAAAAGACTCATGGGAAACACCTCCAAACCAGCCTTGTTTTCTTTTAACACCATCCTTTTCCCTGATGCCTCCAAGAAGCAGTTGAGTTTTGGGATTGTTGAGTCCGCTAGCAAGCTATTGCTGCCCTGCACTCATGGTGTGTCTGCATCCACTTCTGACCTCTTTCCTTGGTTGCAAACTCTTCCAGGCAGAGGATGCTTCGGCACCAGTGTCCCGACTGCAACAAGCTGCGCAGGACTGTCTACGGCCTCAAGGAAGAGGTCCACTGCAAAGTCTTGCTTGTCTTCACACCAACGTGGTACATGGGGCTGGTTCTGTGCTGGGCACCCACCGGGGACACATCTGGTTATGCCGTCCCTTAGCATGTAATCACTGATACAATGCAGCACAGATATAAAGTGCTGCAGGGGTGTCCTGAGGCTTTTATGGGTTGAAGGTAACTGGTAGGAATGAGAATTGCCAATGCTCATCTGGGCTCTGCTATCAGGGAAAGTAGCCTGAGAAAGTCACAGAATGTGAAAACTCCCTTTTGCTCACAGCACAGTAATAATCTTAAATGTCTTCAGGAACAGAAACAGAAAATGTAAGACAGTCCAATTTAGTTCACCATGACAGAGTGGAAATGGAAAATTCCATCTGTTCTGTTTCACCACCAAAATTTTTTTACGCTTATGCTGCAATATTTGTCAACATAATTATAACAAATAGAGAAGTGTAATTCAACAACTGATTACAAAAACACAGAAGAGGCATATTGTTTTTAAAAATCATATTAATTTGTAATTATTGCATTACAGAATGGCAACATTTCAGTTTAGAAAGTTTCTTACTCAATTGTAAGGCTCAGTTATGCTGAGTTGCTAGTATTTGACAATAAGATCAGCAGAGCTTAAAAAAAGAGAGAAAAAAAGAGAAAGCAGAAGCTGCTATGGATACTGCCAAACCACTTCTCAGCTTTGTATGATCAAGCACACGGGCAAGTTTCCCACAACAAAATCAGCATAAATACCTTTCCAAATTGCATAATTTTTTTTTTTTTGCACTATCCACCCCAATATTCTGATGGCAATTTGATAACCTATCAAAAAATCTTAAAATAAATATTCTTTCAAAATGAGATTTAAAAGTATTTTGTTGTTTGTTTGTGCAACACATCTTTTGTACTTCTTGATGCTATATCAAAGGTCCTGGCATAGCACTGGCATTCTCTTACTTCTAGGAAGCCTGATTCTCTCTCCTTTCCTCAGGTTGACTGGCTTCTTACTCGACAAACAGCTTCATTCACTTCAGCAGCTTGGTGGAATTAAACATAGCACAATGTTTAACAATGAGTGCTTGTTATGTTGCCTGTTTTTCCCCAACAAAAATGAAATATCACTATTTCACAGATTTTTCCAGTAGGAATTATTGTGACATTTAATGTCATTTCATGCTTGAAAACTATTTGCACTGCTTACTTTGGATGACAACTAAACAGCAAGTTTTGATTGAAAGAATGGCTGTGACCCAAACACTAACTACCATACATGTCAATTTGAAATGATGGAAATAATTGCCATTGACAGTTTTACTTTGTAGAAACCTATTTTCCTCCCTTCAGAAACTTTTTTTTTATCTTGGTTTACTGGAAAAAGTGAACAAGCACAAGGAAATGCTTTCAGAATTATCAGCTTCTAAAGAACACCAGTAATCACTTTGCATAATCCACATCTGGGCTCAATCCAGTTTTCCTTAATTAGCTACAAATGCAATGCCTGCTGCTATGCCTCAAATTTTCACTACATGTACCTATTAAAGTGGAAAATGAATTGGATTCTCAAGTTAAAGAACATTACTTAGGTGGTTAAGTGGATTTAGGAACTATGGCATTCCTTGTACTATAAATAGTAAAAAGGTGATTATTTTTCAGCTTTTAAAACCAGGGCACTTCCATTTTGTGAAGATCACAATGGCTACATACCCTAGCAAACAGATATTTAACAGGTCAGTAATCACTAAATCACACACAAACACTCAAGCCTTCTGTTCATCCTGTAAATATAAGTATTATTGTAAAACAGTGGGCAACTATAGCTTCTCTGAGCCTGAGGTCCATATGACTGCCTTTCATGTTTCCCTTGTTAAGGCTGGATATGGTATTCACATCCATCTGAAAGCCCATGCTGCTTTTATGTCAGGGTGCTCCAGTTAGCTGACCCCACACTGCTCCAGAGATGACACCATTGTCCAGTTGATGGGAAGATCAAGCAGCTAACTTGCCCTGGAGTATCCCATTGCTCTGAGATCTAGGATAAAGGATAAATGAAGTCATGTAACTTGCCTGCACTGAGAAAAGAAAACAGGTCCTCCTCAAACTTGTGTTGAACTTGTTATCGAAGGACAACACTCCCTACTAAACACGCAAGCAGCGTAGGAGTAGCGCAGGTAGGTGAATAGCATCTTCCAGTCCTCTACCATTACCAGTTTTCTTTTCTCACTGCGTCCTTCATGTGTGTATGTATATGTACGGCCTAAAGTTGTGCCAGGGGAGGTTTAGATTAGATATTAGGGAAAATTTTTTCACTGAAAGCGTTGTCCAGCATTGGCACAGGCTGCACAGCAGGCTGCAGAGGCACAGGGAAGTAGTTGAGTCACCGTCCCTGAAGGTATTTAAAAGATGTGTAGATGTGGTGCTTAGGTTCAAGGTTTAGTGGTGGACCTTGCAGCCTTAGGTTTATGGTTGGACTCGATGATCTTAAGGGTATTTTCCAACCTAAATGATGCTGTGATTCTTTGACTCTATGCATCACTGTCCAGTCACAACATCCCGTTTTTACCAATGGTCACCCAAACAGGCAATAGAAGAGGATCTCCTCTTGTCAGCTGGAGAAGGATTTTGAAGAGCAGCAGCATGCGCATAGGACCCCTGGTGCCAGTGTTGCCATCCCCATCCCCCAGTGCTCCCTTCTCTGAACCTGTGCCAAACCCTAGCTTTGAAAAGGGAAAATTTATCTGCTCTTGGAGATTTTTTTTTTAAATCCAAAGCTGCACAGGAAAACCCAACAAAACTTGAAATTATTTCCTGTCTCAGTCTCTGCGTTCTTTTTCCCTCAAATTTTTCCTCACTGATGCATTGTTAAAGGTGTGATCCAACTCTTAGCCAAGCCAATGGAAGTCTTTCCAAGGGCTGGAGAATATAATAGACCAATATCTAAATGGAAATATAAAAATGGCTTAAAAGCTGAGTTTTCTAAAGGAAAACAATGAAAAAGCATTTGGCACTTAGACCAAGAAAAATGGTTGCTAGGTTTCACCTTGATTTCTAAGTCCCTGGGAACAAATCTGGCAGGCCACTGTGCTTCTTCAGCTCCTGGCTGCAACGTGTGGGAAAAAACCACAGTCCTCAAGTTCAGGCCTGTGTGCATGTGTCCGAGGATCTGCTTCACTGCCCTCCCACTCCCAACCTGCACACGCTATGTGCCTGTTTGTGAAGACAGACTCAATAACATTTGTAGATACTTTGCCCTGAAGCATTCACTTGGTACAGAAATGGCTTAATTTAAATAAAATAAACTATTCCTTGAATCTTTACCTCCCTGCCACCCTAGGCTTGTGTGAACATGATGTAGCTCTTTGAAAGTCAGTGGAGTTAGGTTGCCGTAACTACAGGACAGTGCTTCGGGGAACAGCTAGCCCCTTTCTCATAATCCATCAAGCAGAGGCAGCAGAGTGGCCCCAGAAGGTTTCTAAGGAAGGAGTACTGACACAGCCGCCTTCCCTGCAGTTGCATGGGATGGACACATGGAAGTCAAACCTAAAGGAAAGACTCTTAAAACTGAGAATCTGGAAGATGTTTCCATTCTATTCCACAATAACTTTTTCCTCCTCCCACTGCCCCGAATGTTTCTCCCTGTCCTTCAGAATGCAGAGCACACAATAATCTCACACTTGAAATACATGTTTATGAGGTACCCAATCTCTTCTTGGGTTTCATGGGACAGCTCTGGTGATTTGACTGGAACCAGGCTGATTTATGTGATTGGAGGCTCGGGTTGACGGTGTCTGCTCAGAGCTTGTCCCACGGCTGCAAAAGTGTACAGAAAAATCTGTCCCAAATCAGCTGTCCAGCTGTTTCATACCCCATTTATTAGTGATGGCAGTTGGGGCTTATGCTTTTCTGCTTTCCAAAATGTGCTACTACAGGACTGAAGATTGAAATAATTTCTTCTTCTATTCACATTTTCTGTTGGTTGTCTTAGGTAAGATGTTCTTTTGGAAATGTTGTTAATACTACCCACAACTATTTCCAAATTAACTAAGTTTGTTTTCTAAAGAAGGATTTGAAAAAAAAAATTAAAGACAAATTGGAACCTTATGGACTATTAAAACTCTCTGCTAGAAAGAAATGACAGCATGATTGATATGTAGAAATTCTCTTTTAAAAGCCGTTAAAAAGCTGTGTTCCAATCTTTGAGCTCTTGGGAGAAACCTCACTAAATTGCTTCCTGTTGTCTAATTTCTGAAAATATCTTGCCCGGAAGAGACACAGCAACAGAATCATGTCAGGAATAAAACATCAGGTAAGCCGCATGCCTCAGCAATTGTGGGGAAAATGGCTTGCTTTGTTTGTTATTCAAATATTTTGTTAGGTAAGAAGAGAAAACAATAGCTGGAATCTCTAGATGCTCACTTCGGAAACATTACTCTGTCAAGGACAATAAATCCTGTGTAACCTTGACAACCCAAAATATACCTTGCTGAACTAAAAGTAAAAAAGAAAAATACATTAAAAAAATTTTGGTAAAGAGGGAGGTCATCCCACTTGAGTCATTTGGTGCTATTTCAATTTTGATGAAAAGTTTTGACCCCAGAATACATACACACAAGAGCCTTGGTGTTTCTTACAGATTTCATGCTAAGTTGATGCTCTTTCTTCAAGTATATTTCTAATTCTGCAAATAAACCGAGAGCTGCAAGGGAGTTTAGCTGAAACCCTCAAAGCTGCTGGGCTCAATTTGTTCTTGAGACATAAACGTGAATAATGCGTGCTTGTTGCTACCTGTGAGCTGGTTGGAGCTGATGGAAGGCTGCAAGCACTGCGGTGCCAGCCTGGCAAAGTTACAGCAGCAGCAGGCAGCTGCCTCATTTTCTGGCTCCCAGCAGTATGTGGGTGAAGAAAAATAATGTTAGCATTTGGCTAGTATCACATGATGGCTTCCAAAATACCAGTTCAGCAGGCTTCTCTCATCCAACAAAAATGGGCTCTTGCTGGGTATTAGCAGTAACACATACGCACACCCCCACACCCATAATCAGTGGGTGTAAAATGTGAAAAGGACGTTTGCCAGGGAGCTTTCAGATCCAGAGCTGTGAATGGGAACTGCATGCTTGGAACGGAGGCATGAGAACACTCTTGCTGTTTGCATCCTTTTGTTCCTCTGACATTTTGGGATTTTATGTGGGTGTGATGACAAATCCCCCTAAAGCCTGCAGAACCAAGTCACGGGTTTTGATGCAGGCTACCAGAGAAGGATCGCTCCTCAGAAACACTGCTGCAGGGAAACACAGACCAAGCTCTGGTATGTGCTGGAAGCACTAAATTGTGCCCAGGCCCCCCTAGCTGGTTGCACTCAAAGTGCAGGCGGAGGGGGAAGCACTTCAGCCCGCTTCCACTGCTGCTCGCCTGCCTATACCCGATGGCCACTGCTGTTGCCATTGCTGGCTGCTGCCCAGCTGAGAGCCTCCCGCAGGATGCTCAAGGCCGGCACAGATAAGCACATTAGCACAGCTCCTATCTGTACAACTGCATTACTGTTTGCACAAAAGCATGTTGCTTCTGGCTTGCACTGAGCTGTGGCATAAATGGTCTCCAAACCACTTAGTAACGCTGGTCCAGGAGGATATGTTTTGAACGAGCTCTACTGACAGCAGTATTAGGCTGTGTATGCTGCTTCATATACCACTTGAGAGATAGAGAGAGCAGAGAGATTGCAAGGCTATGTGAACACGTAATAGTTTAGCCAAGAAGAAAGCAAGACAGGAACTGGGGTGAGATTTGGGGATCGCAAGCCAGAGAACCCAGCTTGGAACATTGTTCCCAGGAGGGCCATGCAGCAGAGGGCAATGAAGGGGAAGCGTGATACTGTGGACTGCTCCCTGAGTTATATTCATGCTGGAGTACTTCCCGAGTCCAGGGAAGGACAGTGAGAGCAGGACGTTTTATCAATTATCTGTTCATTACTATACCAGACTTTGCAAAGAGGAAAAAAAAAAGCATGTCTCAGTTATGGAAACATTTCCTGCTCCAACTAAAATTCAATTTAATAGCATCAAAAAGTGAGCTAGGGGATTTGGGTGAGACTCACTCACCAAGTGAGGAATTTCACATCTGAGATTGTCATCTGTTAATACTAGATAGACTACAGGTCTGCGAAAGAAGAAATAAAAACTGGTGTCAGTTGATGTAGATGGAAAAAGAGCAGAATTCAGTTGCTGTAGACTAGGCTGCTGTGGTTTAGGTTTGAAATCTATTTCCTCTAAACACTTCCTTAGCCACGTGGAAAGACAAGTCTCCTTCATCTTTTTCTTTCACAATGAAAAAGAAATTACTTTGGATTTAAAACCTCAAATAAAATGTGTGAAGAAAACAAAAATTTAGAGCAATGTTGCTGTATAGATAGAAAGAAAATGGAATCTGTTATGATACAATTATATGCCTGAGAGTTTTATTAATCATAGAGCTATTCTGTAGGATAAGATTCCAGGATATACATGATTGTGCTGATATCCAGCGTTTTAAATATATAATCCCTGGCATAGGAAAATAAGATAGATGTCCCTACAATTTAGGTCATCTTGTGTTTTGCCCAGGCTGGCAGGGGAGAGAAAGAAAGGCAGAAAGAGGAAAACGGAGACAAAGTGATCAAAAAATTGACAATAAAATACTAAGTAAATAATAAATAAACCACCTAGGACTTAGAGAAATACTGAGAGTAGTGAAAGGGAAGACAAAGCTTAATACAAAAGTAATGGAATCCAAAGCTGTAGAAAACACTTTTTACAAATTTTCTCTCTAACAATTTTAAGGTAGAACGCCCTTTGTTTTCTTTTAGTAGGAGGAAGAGGAGACTCAAGAGTTGATCTTCCATCAATGTCCAAAAGAAGGTGATGGGCTCTAGGAACATTCAGCCTGAGGAGGGTTCTTCTCCCCTCTGGGAAGGTCTGCCTCTGTAAGGTAATCACATCATGTTCATAAATAAGAATTATGCTTGCGTTGAGAAGAAATCCAGACTCAGGCTTCCAAATGCACAGAGAAAGAAGCAAACCATCTCTTAGCTGTGCTAGCAGTGATATAATGCAAATGTTTATGACTAGGATTAATATAGTTCATTATTTATGGCCTAAATACAGATACATTATCTACTCTCCAACCTATTGGACAGTAACTGCTATTTTTGTTACCTATTTGACTACTTTATGCCTGGTCTCCATCATAACCCTCAGATATATGCCATCTAGAACTGTTCAGATGATAAATTGACTTCCACGTGTTTTCTTCCGACACCTCCATCTTTGCAGATACTTCATTGTTATCATTAGTTAAGAGCTGTGCCAATGTCTTTAGCAGTGAAGACTAATGCAAAGAAATTGCACAGCTTCTCAGCAGTATTTTCATCTCTCTTAATTATCCTTTATAGTCTGTCTAGTCATCAGACCCCTCCCATTTCTTTCACAGGTTCACTAATTCAGGTACACCTAAATGATCTGCTAGTGTTTGTTTTTAAGCTTTATGCTATTTACCACGCAAAATCCAGCTTAATCTTTTCCCCTCCTAGATCCTACTCTAATTTATGTTCTTGTTTATTGACTTCATCTGTGTCAAATTCCTAAATTCTGACAACTTTATCTTTTCCTAAAGAACCCTACTGCTACATTGGCAAGTCTCTCGCCACTCTGGTTTCCTTTCTTATTTGGTGGTGTGTGCATTTTCTGGGTCTCAGTAGTCATCTTTCATACGTAAACTACTTTTTGGAGGTTTACTCCCTTCAAGCTATCGGTCCTTTGGAACTAACCTTGACATTTTAGTGAAGTGTCTCCTTTAATAAAATACTGCTCTTTTCCAAGTCCTTTCCTGGGTGTTAAGCCTAACTATAACAGCAGCTGCTAGTCAGTGGCATGAGTCCTCTTCTTAGGTGAAGTAGCTCCTGTATGTTACTTAAGACTAGATCAAAACTAGCTTCACCTTCTGCTTCAAAACTTCTCCAAATAGCATTTACTTTGAGTGTTAAGAAACCAGGCATTTACCTTTGGGGCCATTTGGAGAGACGCTTAACAGCAGACCAGCTAGCTCTGTTACAAAGCTGGAAAGCCCCTAGTTAAAAGGCTGATGCCCCCAAGTACTTGGAAACAACTGTCAATGTTCCTAACAAAGTAACTGATAGCAATGTCAGGTTGTCCTCCCTTGTCTGGAGCCCGAGCTGGAGGAACGTGAAATCCAGCTGAGAGAAGAGGAATGGTGGGACAAGAAGAAGCAGGGTTATTCTCCAGGCTCCCCAGCAAGCGTGCACGCCCTCTGCCTCTGCAGCTGCAAGTCTCCCCTTGGCTTCATGCTGTCCTTATTCCTGCTCACCCTCTCCCCAGTAGGTTTGCCAGCAGAGGAGGTTCAGCAGCAGACACTGCAGCTCCCCAGTCTGCTGGAGGGGCCAGTGGGACCTGCTGCTGTGGGAAGGGAGGCTCCCTGAGAGGGACTTTCCCTTACCCTGTCCATGAATTAGTTTTCTGCTCCATTTTCCTTAGTATTCTTCTGTTTCCCTCTGCTCACATGCATCGCACCCCTGCCCCAGCCTCCTGGCCCAGCCAGACCCTGTCTCAGTTCCAGCCCGCACCTCGGCTAGCCCACTGGCTTCCCCAAATCCTTACGTCCAGTCTTCGTGCCTGCATAGCTCTTAGCTCCACACTCCCACTCTCTTCCTGAGTCCCCTCACTCTCTTTCACATCTCTGTGTCCTGTCACAACCCCCATGGCCAAACAACATCCACTCCCAGCTGCCACCTGGTTATCTCATTTAAAACACCCATGCACTTGACATGCCAGGACTCAGCTGGCATTTTAATTACATGCAGCAATGAATACAGCTGGTCCTTATAATTGCAGATGAGCACACCCTTTCTGCAGAGTCTCTGCTTTCTGCAAGCAGTAAAGGGTGGATTTGAATCCACTTGTCTTGTCACTACCTTCTAGCTAGGAGGGAGGAGGCCCTGACATGTCTTCCACCATGGAGGATTTACACGTAGATCTGGGTGCATGTCAGAGAAACATTGTAGAGGCCTTGGAGCTAATGACCATATTAACTAATGTGAAATCTACTTCCCAGCTCCTGTATCTGTCTTCTTGCAGCACTGCTGCCAAACATGAACTACGCGCTTGGGTTCCTCCCCAGAAACCCATCTAGGTGCCTTGTGAAATGGGCCCTGTTTTAGTTCCTTGTTGTGAACAGCTGATTTAGTCTGGCGGTGCATGGGAAAAGAGCAGGTGCGTTCGACCTGGTGTCCAGATTTAGAAGTTATGTAGCTCATTTTGCATTGCGGAACTCTTGGGGGCCAGGGCGGCAAGGAGCATGAATGAATCTCCACACAAACCTTGCTGGCTGCACTTAAATGTCCCCCCATGGGCTGCATATTTCTTGTAAACTTAATTGCCTGGGATTAGGGTCTATTTCCTGGCACCGCTGTTGAGGTTAGAAATTCTTTGGTGCCTGGAAACACTCTGCTCAGTGGTTCACGTCCCATCCGCAGGGAGTCCGGGGCTCGCAGCGGCAGAAGCGGCCGCTCTTTGCACCATCCGCTGAGGTGCCCTTCGCTGGAAAGAAGTGGTGTGGGTGAATTTGGAGCAGAAATCCCAGCACAAGGGATTTTCCGTCCATTGGGAACCCGCTGGGATTCCTCTAGGTGGCAGGAGGTGCGCGACCCGCTACCTGGTGCCGCCGCCGCACATGCTGCTGGCTGCACGGCTCACCGCAGCTCCCCAGCCGCAGGAGTTTATGAACTTGTAAGAGTGTAAGTGAGGGTTATTCTGAGACAGGGATTACATTTTAAGAGTTGCTTGTCCACCAGCAATCTGACTGACTGGCCCTGACCACGGAGGTTGTTTGCTCTGTACCACAGGCTTTCGGTTTTGTGCTAAGGTTAGCCGCTAAGCCGTTCTTTTCCCTTCACCCTGGGTAATACTGTCCAGGGTTTGCTTACCTATGCAGCAAGAAGAGGTTTACATGTTTTCAAAGCAATAAAGTCAGGCTGTAGCAGGCTGATATAATGAGCACCACATAAAACAGTTGGAATCCTGGTGCTGCTCCACTGGCATGCTAAAAAAAAATGTTGGTATGAGCTTTAGTGTACTTGATTTTAAAGCACAAGTCAAAAGATTGGATTTTTTCCCCTGGCTGTGAACTGTTTACTTCTCTTTATCCCAATGCATGTCACTGATGAGCACCAGGACACGTCCTTCAAATGGGCCTGAGCATTAGTCTGAAGAGTGTGAAAATGCATAAGTGATTGTACTGAGCATGTACTGATGTGGTCTGAATCTGGCCGCTGTGACCAGAAGAGAAGACAAGGCTGCCTTTATACTCCCACTAAACCTCACCTGGGCAGGGACTGATACAAAGCCTTAGCTCACGTAGGGCCCTTTTCTGCCCTCTCTGTTCTGCATCTGCTAGCAGAGTCTCCTCCTCAGTACAGGTCTCTTCCCTAGGCACTCTGCTCATGGTCTCAGCCTGGGCTCCAGCTTCTCCCCCAGAAACTCCCTGTCCTTGCAGGAAATGGCAAGCAGATGATGGAAAGCTGTGTGCTGCTAAGGAACTCTGCTTTATCTGCTTTATTTTTCCACAGAAACAGTCCCTTTGGGCATCAGCTTTGAAGTTCTCTTTCCTTCCCGGTGCATGACGAAGAAGACCTCAGAAGGGCTGTGGCTCTGGCTCTGGATGTTTGGTGTGGACCAAGTTACACAATGTACTGCTGTGACATCTGGAGCCTAATTTTTGGCCCATTTCTTGGGACTGTAGTTAACATCCACATGGGGAATTCTTGTTTTTGAGAACAAGAAGCACTATTCTAATTTCTACTTTTTCTGTGACTTCATTGAATCTGAATCGTGTCCAATATACCCCTAGCTGCATCGTTTAAAAAGTTGAAGGAACTGGGTTTTTTAATAGGGGCACAGATTGCTTAGGTGAGCTATGTATTGATAAGACAAAATCTTCTCAATGACTAAATCATTGCCAGAAACTTAAAAATAATAAATGCTACTTGTTCTGTTTAGTTAGAAGATGACATTAGTTTCAGTGCACTTGTCACTTAAATCCCATGATTATTCTTCAAAGTGATATTACAGAGATCTGTAATCTATTAAAATCTATTAAAATAGTTTCAGGTGGGATCAATAGTAGTATTGTGCAACTGCAGAGTGATCGCCAATACAAAGAGCTCTAAAAGCTTTGCCAGCATTGTTTTGGCCTCCCAGTACCACTGTCCCAACGTCTAGATGAGATAATCCCAGTTTTTAAATTGTTCTTAAGCCTTTAAAGAACTGAATGCTAATGATCCTGTTCAGTTTGCCTCTAGTCTTTGCCCATGAGGCAATCACCAATTAATTCCAAAAAGCCTGAAATAAAAGGTGCTGATTTTGAGTCAGAAGGCAAAGTAATGCTTGTGTTTTTCTGTGCACACCTGTGTGTAACTAATGAATTCAGCCCTAATGCAATGCCAGGTCTGATATATAACTCAGCAGCAATCAGGCATTTGTGCTGCCAGAAACCGAGCCCCAAACCACATGCAGCTCGCTCTGTCCTATCACCTTTATTGTCTCTCCATCAATGTCGTTGGTCCAGACATGTAGCTCTGATAGGTCATGAACTTCTAAATAACACAAAAATGTTGCAAGTTGTGTTATTTTTTAATGGCATGGTTGGTATTCTCAGGGATAAGTCCGTAAATTTTGAAGGAAAACTCCAAGGGCATGAATAACAATTTTAAAGCACAGGTAACATTGTCTGTAACTTAGTCTTCATTAGCAAGCACCGCGTGTGATACAAGTCAGTTGCAGTGCAGTAAAGCAAGTTCTTTACCCTCTCTTTTATCAGATTTCATAGGAGCATTTACTCTACAGTAGATTAACGTCCTAACCTCTCAGCTTATTAGTGTGAAACACAATCAACCCTATGTAATAAGATTAGACAGTAGGAGCTTAACCCAGTGCTAATTTTTAATTGATTTTCCACTAGTTAGAACATATGATGAGAGCTAGTAGACTGGAAACTGAGTATCTATTCATGCACAGTAGGAAAGTCATAATTATTTTTCACAAAACTGATGAATTGCAAATAAATATTTCTTGTGCTTTACATTTTTGTGCTGCTCCACCGAGATCTGGGTCTTAGCTTTAAGAGGATAATAAAGCTCAAGTTGTTGGACAACATTACCGAACAAGATTCAGTAAGATCTTGGGATAGCAGAGATCTGATCTGATTACCCTGCATACAGGATTAAGAAATGATGGGCAGGTAACTTCAATTTCTGCTGGAGACAGTATTTCATGTCATCAGTCTTTTTTATCTGTAGCTTTTTATAATGAATGACAAAATGCCCTATAACATTAGCTAACTATTCCTGAAGTCTCAGAGTGGTATTAGGAAATTTTCACTGTTGCTCAGTGCTGCACACGATCCGATTTCTGCTGCTTGCAATCACTGTCTTAGACCCGCTCTTATGGAATAAGGATTTCAGCACGTTGCATGCAATGTTGTCTGATGCATGCTTCCCTGCTGGTCATCCTCAGAGGGATGCGTTTCTCTAACGGAAGCCCCATGTAACCTTACTACCAGGAGGAAGGACGTCATTTTCTAAGATGTGCATGAAGGACAAAATGCTAAATTCCTTGCGCATATTTGAAAATTCCCCGTTGTAGCTCTGAGAGCAGAGGCTTTACCATGAGGCTTTACAGTTCCAGGAAGAGAGTAAGTTAGCTTTGCATAGTGGGAAACCACTGTGGCTACATAATAGTCCCTTTAAAGAGGTTTGCAAGTACCCCTGAATTTTTATATAAAAAATTCACCTCAATAGCAAATCTATCATTTTTCCCTGTGGCCACGTTTTATCAAAAGCCTTCAGTATAACAAGGAGCTTTTCGATAATAGGAAAGTCACTTTGTCAGTTGAACATGCTATATAATTAAAGGATTAACATTTTCTCCGAAATGGAATTAAGAAACAGAAACGGGTCTGGAGTTAACTCCTTCATGGTTAGATGACTGGCCAGGGATTTAAAGGTGTAAAATTTTGTTGGGAAATGTCCATTTTGACTAGAGCTGTGCAAAATACTGCTGTGAAGATATTTTGGACTAGAAATATTTGGAAAATTTTCCATAAGAATTTTGTTGGAAGGAGACTATTAGACGAAGAATGATGTGAAAAGCTAGAAAGAGGACAAAGAAACGTGTATTTTCCAATCCAGCAACCCTTCAGTCTCCTACTGCAGACAGTGATCTCAAACCCATACACATACTCACTGGCATACACGTTTACCTAAGCTTGAAAATATGCAAATACAAACTTCAAGAAAATACACCTTTTCAGTTTTTACTTATTCAACATGGCAAATCTCCAGCACTTCATAATAATTCTGTGTAACTCATTACTGGGGCAACACGTGTGCCTGAGCATCTCCCACTTGCATGTGGATTTCTCAACGTGCCCAGAACACCTGGACACCCGTCAGTCCTAGCAAGGCCATTTGTCTATTTTGTTACTGCCATAGCTATGGTCTGTGAGTACTGAGACTAATTTAATCTTTCATTTCACAGGAAGTTAAATCTCATTAAATTATTGCTATTGTTTTAGAGAAAAGAATGGCGTAGAAATGCACGTATTTTTAAGGTGAGGAGTTTCTCACAAAGATTTCAAGAGGGTTTTTTTTACACACAGATAACTAGCATTTCTTCACAGTTTTGTGGGACTTGTAATAAATTGCAGGATTAACCGATGAGCAGCTATTAGGAGAAGACTGCATGCACGTTCCTTCCCAGATTACTGTGAATAGCTTATGTTTCCTCTGGCTTTTCATAGAATCATAGAATCATAGAATCA
>VZSC01014828.1:3374-37643 GCA_013398225.1 Steatornis caripensis | reverse complement strand
TGGAAAAGTTAAGACAGCTTTAATCTAACTACAATAATAATAGTAATAGAAAGAATAATAATAAAATATATACAAAACCAATACGGAGCTCCCCCCTCACTGACAATACTTCACCTAGACACTGCAGGGCACGCCCCAGGAAAGTCCCAGACTCTACTCAGCAGCAGGCAGGAACTGGGTACATGAACACACAGATCAGGATCGAAGGCAGAATACTTGGGCAGAGCCCTCCTCTGACGCTTGAACAAGGAGCTAGGGAGAGCTAGAGAGCAGCATCCTGCAACACCCCTAAGCCCTCCCTGATAGCCCCATGCTGGGCTTAAGTAGGCTCCTGGGCCACAGGTGTGGGTGGAAGCACCAGGTGAGGCTGCTTAGGGCTGTTAAAGCCCATCAGTGCCCTCAGGCCCTGGCCATAGAAGAGATCACCCTTGTGATCCCTCAGCTTTGTAATGATCATAATGTGTATGGGATGGAATACTGCATTGGGTCAAACCAGGATAGCTTTACATCGTGGTATTGGCATGCTACACTAATGGACCATAGTAAGGTTCTTTGCAGCATATATTTTTCTCAGGCCCAGTTTTCTGCATAAAATTCTTTAACTTGGAAATAAAACTGTTGTTAAGAAAACTCATCCTACTTTAAGGATGCTCATCCTATCCTAAAGCAATCAAAATAAAATTTGTTACATACTATTAAAATCAATGACAGTTCCATGGATAATGCACAAAGTAATCAGAATTTGTCTAATCATGAAAAAAATCATTTTATACTTGTATGAACTCAAAATGTACGCATTTTTCAATATGTGTTGTCTAAAAAAATATAAAATATTTTAACTCCCACGATAAAATGGCAGGTCACCCCAAAATATCGTCTAGAATCCAAAATTTTTAATCAGCTTTTTCACGTTATACATGACATATATATCAGGTATGTATCATGCATAGATAGATAGAGACATATCATGTGCTAAAAGCTCTGGCACAAAAGCTTTAGTTTATACTGCATTTACACGGGGAAAGACTTGTATTTTGTGATTACTATGCTTCGCTGAAGTCCAATTAGGAAAAAAAAGGTATTTCCCCGAAGTTATGGCATTCTTATAAATTTTACATTTCAACTATTTTATGCTTAAACTCAGTTTCTGGTGTATTTTAAAACATCTACGATTCCATACGAGATGATACATTGAATTTGATGTCACTGCATTATGCATAGCCTTTTTTTTAGAGAATATAAGTTTCAGTATTGCAGACTGAGGGCCTCATTCTGTTGTTTTATTAGGAAATGGTCTTTCAATTCCAAGAATGGAAAAGATTGATTCATGCAATCAGCAACAATTCTACTGTCAACTTCTGTGGTGGCAAGATTAGGCTTCCCCTGTACACCTTTACGAAATTATTCTTACAAAACATATTTAGTTTACTCACAAAATAAAGCTGCCAATATTTCATTTATTTGTGTTTCAAGGAAACATTTTTTACTGTAAAAGACTGTGCATTATAAAGCTTAACACAAAAGTGGCTGAACAAAGAAACCCAGTTCTAACTGACTCTGATAAGAATACTCACGGATCTTCTGCTATGCAAACTTCAAATGCGCTTGCAGTCAGGCACCCAGTATATCCTGTAGTTCTGATTCCACGGGTGTTGTCCTATGACTGTGAGGGCTCCCCTTGCCGTCTCTGTATCATTTCTGGCCAGACAAGCACAGAAGTGCTGAAACATAACACTCTTCAGAACACCTTTAGGACTGGTTCTGTCCGCCGTTTTTTTACATACAGAAAAGTACTTTTTCAGTCAAGTACATTTGTGATTGCATAAAAATATCCTAGTTCTGACTGTGTGCAGAGTTAAATATGCTTAATAAACAAACACTGAGATCAACCAGTGGCATTGCAATGTTAAACACGTATTCAAGTGTTCCTGGGAGTAAGACCTGCAGCACAAGAAATAAGTTTTATAAATATACCCACAGATTAAATAGCAGAGCTTTTAGCACAAGGGCTTGGTCTTACTATTTTTACCTATTCCAAAGCTCCTCTTTACTTTCTTGGGTCCTCTGCATAATTTTGATGAATTTCAGAAACCAGACAAAACACTGCACAGGAAGATTTTTAGATTCTCTACTATTTAGCATTTCTACACAGTACTAGTGTCTCGACAACCCTATTCAACGGATCAAGGTCCTGAGCGTGGGGTTCTTCCTCAGTCTGTGCTGGTGCAAGCTCGTATTCAATTCACAATTAAAACTAAATAGTAGCCTTAGCATTTGTCTTACTGTTTTTGATGTAAGGGGTAATGTTGTATGGCTTTTGTCTCATATTCTTAAGGAAACAAAAGAGCTCACAAAAATTATATGAGACAAGTTAGACAGTTTTAAGATCGACTTTTATTGAAAAATTAAAACTGCATTGCATATCTTCTCTGTAACGTCCACATTTCTTAAACCACAAAACAGAGATTCTGTTTAAAAAATCTCTTCATATTTTTCACCACTCAAAAAACAGATTATGAACTGAGTCAATGATGATTTTAAAATCCTGGTTTATTCCCAAGGCCCCTGGTTCCGTCTGTCTGTCGTGAATGGTGTAATCTAACTATCTTCTCTAAAAAGTACCTTTAATAATACAGTCAGAATTTTTCTCATTCAAAATCAACAGCTGTTGTTGATTTTTATCCAATGGTCAGTCTTTTCCAAATAAATTACATCCGTTAATAAGCACTGCAGCCACATGTTCAGCTAAGATCTTGTCTATTGTTTATTTTATCTGAATTCACCCATACAAAATGACAGTGATTGTCCATGTGATTTTAAAGGCAAAACTACTACCTTAGAGTGTATTTTAAACCTCATAAAAACAAAGTTACTCACCTGGAATTGCAATGCTTTGAATTAGTCAACACTTCTGTATATCCATACTTTCTGATCTCTCTCTCAGTCAATAGTGTATGGATTAAAAAGCAGCAAAATTCCAGGTAAGCTTTTGTCTGAGAAGCTGCAACACTTTACTCAGATGAAAATTACCTACTGAGAAGAAAACACGGATGAGTTTTCTTGCCGATGGCTGTAACTGATCTGCTAAAATCAGCTAACCAAGTCGGAAATTAATGAGTTCTGTGCCTGTGAACGCAGATACATGTAATAGGGAGACACTCCAGCGTCTGGTATCAGAACTAAAAGCTTTGCAAAAATCTGATTGTGGGTATCATCTGTATCAAGACACAGCACTGCAGAAAATGCAGAGGATAGGAAGAAAAATGTAAACTCTCTGTTTTTAGAGAAAACACCTCTCTGATAATTGCCTCACTTCTGAAACAGGCAGGAGGAGCTCCAGTATTCCCACCTAGTTGCAAACCATCAATGGCAATAGGTAGAACCTCTCATGCTTTTGACCTCCAAAACACAAGATACTTTATTAAATGAAGAGGCAGAATTTTCAGTGAGCAAAACATTGTATATGTGCTGAAGAGATATAGATCTATTTCTAACTACATCACGGGAGTGTCCAAGGTTTGCTGCACGAATGCCAGTAAGCCATATGTTATGGTCTTCCTTATAGTTTCATGATCAGTTATATCAGGATGATTCTCTTTACCATTTATATGCTTCTAGGAGATATAACATTTCAAATACAATGAATTATTATTAGAATATTGAGATGATGATCTGGATGCAAGGTCCATAAGGTTAAAATATTAAGATTAGAAGATTAAGGGTAAGTTGGGATCTTTAGTAGTACTATTGCTGAAATATCTTGACTAGGGAGGTGGAGGAAGTCAGAAATTCCCACCTAAGTACTGGCTGAAGAAATCGCAAGGACCATGGTGCTGCTTGGGTGGAAGATGTAAAATCCCCTACTGAAGCTAGATCAGCGGTAATACGTCTTTGCATTGATCACACTAGTTCATATTGCTTCTCATAAAAAAAAATGCTGAGGGAAATCTCTCAATCTTCTGTAGCTGCCCTTTGAAAAAAAGTAAAACTGTGACAGAAACTGAATTTCAGGCAGAAGCCTGTGAATCAAAATGTGACATGTACTTCCTCTTCAAAACAACCTTATTTCTACACTCTTAACAAGAGCTTTCAGTGAAAGGCCCTCTAGTTTTGATGAATAGATGTTATCTATAAAGAATGGCATTTAATATTGTGGAATTTGATACTGAAGTCAACATTCACACTGACTACTTGTGTATTGCAGGCCTCAGGCCATACAGATGTTTACATCAAGAAATGTTAAGAATTGAAGACATGGTAAGATATCAGGGTTGTAATTAGGGAAGATTGAGATTTAACATCAAGAAGGCAAGAAACCAACTACATTGTCTCGAGGAAAATAACCTAATGAAATGCTGTACTGGTGAAGACTATTGGGGGATTTCATGGCATAAAAGTAATGATGTAGATAATCTTTTGAAAGCCATACACAGAAATCTAAAAGTCAGTGACAAATTTGTAATAATTTTTAGATTCAACTCAAGTAATTTCAAGAAAAAAATTTACAGAAGGTTACAGAAGATGGATAAGCAATAGTTCTACGAAAAGCTGGAAAGGCTGTGCTATAGATGTGGCATTTACCATGACATCTTCTTCCTTCGCCCTGCTCTGACCCAGCCAGAGATGCAAGACAGCATCCTCAGAAGACAACCAGTGGGACCTGCAGGATGGCAGCCTCTCCTGGCTGTAGCTGTCCTTCCACAGGACTGAAGGGCACCAGAGAGGCTGCAGAAACTGCATAGCATGGCTGCATTTCACTGAATGTTTCTAAAATAATTTAATTTTATTACTGATTTGGGGAAAAAAATAAAGAAAACCAATTAATTACTGACTTACATAGAAGATTGCCATGGAATCATGTATGAAAATATGTGAAATTAGCATATTCCATTTATCACCATGACAGTAACTCAGTAGACAGAGGATTATTGAATCTTCATTTTGTTCCACTACTCTGCTTCCAGTATGGAGTTTTCCACTCAGTAGTATTGATTATCTAATGATTAAAACTGAGCAAGCTGTGGATGGCTCTGGGGTCTATACTTTGAAAAGTCTAGCCAGTTTAAGTTGTTGTGACAAGTCAGCTGTATTTAAAGATTCTGAGATTACTTTTAGTTTTATTTATTTTATAAGCTCCAAATGCATAGTGAATTCCATTTCACTAAAAGAATTATGCTGCTTAAAACTCCTGCAGAAATTGTATAGACCTTCAGGAATCTTGCCAGAGAATTTAGTTCACATAGTCATAGAGATTAGTCCTGAAACACAACTCAAAAACAGGGGCCTTGGTTAGCAACCAATATTCACTAGAAAAGCATTCAGAACACTGAACAGACAGTCTGACATTACAATAAATAAAACTGAAAATTCTAATAGATCAAAGGGATCTCATCATTTGACAATCTATACACATTAGAATTCCTTGTATTCAGTAAAATTATCTGTAAGTTATTATCTTAAGGGCACTAAGATTTAAATGAAAGTGTCAACTAATATTTGTGTATTTTTTCTTTGGCTCACAAAGACACCAAAATACCATAAACATTATTTAGAACTTCAATAATATATAAATAGGATACATTACAAATGGAAGAAAATACAAGACAACTCTTCAGCATGGTAAATCTCTGCATATAAATAAGCAAATATTTCATATACCTACAATTCAACAGTTATCTTGCTGTAAAACTATTACATTTAAATCCTTTTACACAAAGTCATTTAACAATAATATACACAATCTACACAAATTAACCTCTAAAAATACAGCAATAATATACCTGTTACAATGACTTTGCTACTATTATCCCCTGATGTGACACTAAAGGGGAAATACAACTATTTTACTCAAAGGTGCTGTTAGAGATTGCTGTTTTGTATGTGAGAGAAGCACCAACAATAAGATTTAATACTGTTATACATTTTCTTTAGCTCCTAAGAATCTACGTTTTAGAAATGTTTCTATATGTCTATTTTTACCTGGCAGAAAACTCTGTAGCACATTATCCACATCATCAGTTGTTGAAGGAAAAGTTAATTCTCTTAAAGTGGAAAACATGCTGTGGCTTAGATCTAAGTTTATAACCACNAAGGAAAGACAGGGAAAAAAGAAAGGGAGGGGGGAAAATTAACCAAAAGAATTTCACAAGAATTTTAAACTTCACCCTTCCTAAAAGCTTTTCAAAGCAAACATTTTAAAACAATGTTTGTTATTGTTTGTAATAACTGAGCCTAACTTTCCTCCCTTCTTCCTTATTTCTTTATATATATATATATATATATATATATGTATGTATATATATATAATTATATATTTATTTATACTGTACATATATACTGGGCAGAGTTCTTAATTTGCTATTTTAGTACTTATTAATTTCCTGCTGACTACAATAAATGAGACCAATGTAAGAATCAATAGTACTTCAACTTCAAGATAATACGTTTTCCCTCAGTAATATGATCTACCAATAAATATATGTTTCAGTAGCCTATAGTTGTTCTGTTTCATGATGTCTTAGGAGATTGGAACTTACAGAAAGATAATTTTCTTAAAACATGTTATGCACAACTGGGTTAAAAAATAGCCAGTACTGGAAAACAGTGAATTAGAGAAAGAAATAATTCAACCACTGTACTACAGCTCCTGCCCCAATCTCTCTATTTCCTCAATGAGGAAGTCAATGTCAGACTTAGTTGCCGCTGGGTTTGAGATGACCATCCGGAAGAAGTTGACTTTGTCGCCCTGAGGCTGGTATCCAACCATGGTAGTACCTGACTCCATCATCAGTGCTTTGATTTTTGGTGCCACCTGAATAATTTTTTGAAAAAGAAAAGAGAGACAGAGAGACAGAGAGCAGAGTAATTTAAAAATTTTATCCTTTCTTTGTATGTCACAATATTTCTTAATTTGGAAAAAATAAACGGACAGATGAGAAAGGCATTAGTTTTTCCAAAAAGATCTGTAACAGAAAAAGCTTGAAAAACTAAGTATGTAGGACTGGATATTTAAAGGAAAATTGACAACAATAATTTCCATCTTTTTGATTAATAGACTAATAACAGCCTAGAGTATTCACTATGTAATAATTTTATATATTAAATGTACATGTCATTTCTTTGAGCTAAAGATTTTGTCATGAAGAAATATTTTCTATCTTTTTATGAAAACCTACTCCAGAACCACCTTTTTGAGGGTAACAGATGTTTTCCATGAGAATATTGTATATTCTCAAAGTCATTTTTCAGGGCTGAGGGGGGCACAATGACAGAAACTTTTCAACAAGGTCTATGTCATAAATAATATTTTCTGTCAGCATAAGCCCTGGAAACCTTCCACTAGTTTTGCAGTCCTGTGCATTTACCGCAATTTCACTTTCTCTCTTTATTTTACAAGGAATAATATTCTCATAATCTTAATATTTCGTATTGGCTGAGACCATTTTTTTTCATCCAGATCTTCTTTGTCCTGCTCTAATCTCTTTGAGCCAAGGTCAGATATCTGGCTCTTTTGCTGTTTCGTATGACGCTTTATAATGTCCTCTAACGTTTAACAGGGTCAAATCAAACATTTCATTTTTCTTATCAGTCTTAACTATCTTCCTCTTTTCTCTTTTTTTTTTTTTTTTCGATTTCTTTATCTAACATGTAACTGGGTTGACCCAGGAATTTCTGTTCTCTTCCGTTCTCTTTCCCCAGTGTGATGCAGGTATAAAATCCTCTACAAAACCTCCCAAGTTTGCCCATTCTTCTCCCTTCCCAAATACAAAAACATTGCTGTTCATTTTGACCACTATAAAATCATTCTTTTGTCTTCTGAATGTATTTCATTCCACTTCTGTCTGTCTAAAATTCTACTACAAAATTATTGTATTTCACTTCTCTCAAGTCCTAAGTAACACGGTGTATTTCCTGGTGGTAGGTCTACAATGCCTTCACTTCCCTCTACCATTTCTTCAAATAAATTTATCCCAAAGTCCTCCAAAGGGTATTCATTTTCACTAAAATGCATTAATGCATGACTAACCAAGTGCATTTAAAATCAAAACAAAGATCTGAGAAGAACTTAGAGGTTTCCATGTCCTTTACCTGTCCCAGCATTTTCAAATAATTACCCTTCCTTTTCTCTTGAAGACATGCTGTCCTATTCAAAGAACACTAGGATGTCTTTGTGCCTAGCTACTTTTTAAAGATTCATAACACTCTTGGGAGCACAGCAGTGATACAAAACAAAGAATAACTGAGTATATTCTGTATCTGGTTTCTATACGGGAAACATGACTTTAGCCTCAGTATAAACAGGAGACAAAGGTGAAAAAATATTAAGGTCGTAACAAGCAATTGGACAACTGATGTCCCAGAATTTGTAAAATATGTCAACACACAGATATGTTATTTTAAATAAACAGAATACTCTGGGTTGAAAGAGTAGACTATATTTTTTGCATTTAACAAAAACAACATACCCTGTGTAACTTTTCTCTTCTCTCATCACAGTCTGGCATGCCCCGGAGACTTGGCGGAATATACCAAAAACATACATTTGTATGCTCTGGCTGCAAAAAGAGCCAAACACATACATCAATAAACAAAATAATACAGATCATACACTAAAGGCTAGTCAGCAGCATATTTTAGCACAGACACAGAAGACAAAATATAGTATTGACTTTCTGAGTTCTGCATGTTAAAACAAAGTAAATGGATTACAGTACTGATGGTTGCATCTGATGTCTTAGATTCCCTATACATTGTCCCATTTACAATGTTTTAGGGTGCAAATGAAGGGTAAATACTTTTCACCTTCATGCAGTTTCATGACGAATTGTTTTCTGTGACCATTGCAAGGGCAACCCAAATTTCCATTTCTTAATAAATGGAGAGACTAAGTACATTTGTTCTTCTATCAACCAAGACCTTATGCAGTGGCACTAGCAACGGAACATACAGCAAAAATAGCAGATTCTCAGTTATGTATGCTATAATGAGGAAATCTTAGCATAAGTAGATTGTATTAAGGTCATCTTCACAGCCTAAACTGAGAAGTTCTCTGCAGAAGAGAAGGAGAGGAGATAAATCTTACATTTAAGGCACAAACCCACATGTATTTGGCAAAAAAACCTGCCCAGATGCCAATAGCCGTGTAGTTCTTTGGAAAATAAGAGCAGTTTTGCATAGTTGGCTTGAAGAACTGTGAGAAGTATGAAGACTGTTTTCAAAATTCCATACAGGTTTGGCTCCTACACGCAGTTTAAATGAAAGAAAACTTACCTCCCCTTCAAAAACCATCTCAAACTCTTCTCTGTTTTTTATTTTAGTGTAGAGATATTCTGCTAGCTCCAGGCATTTGTTGATCTGATTTTCAAATCCTACTGTACCCTGTTTTAAAAATAAAGTACTTATTAATTACATGGTCATTCTGCCTCCTCAGATTTAAAAAATTTTAAAAACAATTTAAGAGTGAAACTCATCTGAAAAGATGATTGGATCGGATGTTTTCAGTCAGAAAACATTCAGCAGTATTATTTCTTGTAATTTAAAAGTAAAGTTAATCAACATTACAGAAGTGGCCAAATGTGGCCTAACTGTAATCACTATTTGGTTTTGGTCTCCTTTAAGATAATTTATCATTATAATAACAGGGGCTTTTGATATTTTAAATAGATTATTTTTAGCTCTTTTTTTTTTCCGTTTCCAAAAATATTATGAACATTAAGTCTTGGCTTCCCAGTTCTCACTGAAAGGCTAAGAACATGGAATAGGAACGCAGTTGAAAGGGTAAGAGTTGGGAAGTAATTTATTTCCTCTGCACAGTTTGCTAGAAATTTGCATTTTAAAAAGTCAACAAGCAAAAGCCTGCAATATGTTTGCTGAAACTAATTTGCCTACCCACTGATCTTTTGTCATATCTGATTTGTTTTGAAAGATCATAATCCCAGAAAAAGTAGATGAATGTTGATAATAAAATAAGAAAAAAAAAGTTGTGTTTTTCTTTTTTTAAAGTACATTTTGTACCTGAATGAAGAAGTAAGAAAGACAAGTACACTCTTAAATTATTGCATATTTGAGGTAAGTTCTTTGTACTGAATAAAATTACTGAAGGCAAAGCCACAGGAATACTTCTGGATCTAGGCTGTATATTTCTACTATGAGGACAAGAGTATGATCACTCAGGGCAGCTAATGCTGAAGGAAAAGCTTCCATAGCTTCTAATATTTTGTTTTCTGGATATTCTGTAATATAACCATGGAATCTACTAGAAACAGGTTCTATCCAATGCCTCAGAGAACTTAGGTCAAGAAATCTGAATCTGTCTCAAGACCAAACAGAAATCCAAAGTAACTAATTTCTGGAGAATTTTAAATTCCAGATATAGAGATCAAGTTAGCAATTTTAATTTCATTATTTTTAAAGACTCACATCCACAAATATCCTACTTCTGAATTTTAAATATGACCCATATCCATTATGCTTTCCACTGTATTTTTTTTTTCTTAATTCTGAAGTACCCTACTTCTTTAGTGAGGTCAGTTTAACAGGTGACTATAACAGCAGACGTAGAATCAGCACGCTAGTTTTAACAAAATGTGTTTGGCTGATATTTAGAAAAATGTTCAGTCCACGCTTTAATGGTGTCTGTAGTCAGCAGTTGGCAAATAGAACCATAAACACCACACTTCAAAGTTGCTAGTCACAAAAATGATTTATTTTGAAGGAAGAACTGAGTCTGAACTGAAATGTTCCTAGCCTGATACTCAAACATACGCTGATTACTAAAGTAATTGTTGTAAGTCTTTTGTGTTGAAGTGTTGTGGGGTTTTTTCTGAGGTCCTTTTTAAAATAAACAGTGACAATTCTACAATCTGTTTAAAAGTAACTGTACATATAAAGTTCTGTTACTTTCTTCTCTCAGTCTTCAATATTGAGGAAATCTGCATGAAAACATCTTTTATCATCATAGGTTATTTACTATTACTGTCTAACTCTCACCCAAAGTGAAAATTGTTCTATGATTGTACATTTTGCCATTAGATTTAATCTCAGTTTTGTAAAGTAAGATTAGACTGTGGACAGGTTACCCAACTGAATTTCCATTTTGTCAGCAGAAGAGCAAGATGAATAGGAATATGACAACTGCAAAGAAATAAAAATGAAATGTGTTTTCCTCACTACGTGGACCTTCACATAAGCCTATACGTAAGCCCATGCTTAAATTCAGCCATCCAGGCATACCTCAGTAGTACTAGGGAATCAACTGTTAAATCATCAGTTGGACAAAGCTTCTTAAGAAAAAGGCTTTGTTTTCAAAGTTGCTTATCAAATCTATGCATTGAAACATGAAGCTGAAAAGGACCCTTTTAAGTCGTCAAGTCTACTTTGCTGCTACTACAAGTAATCTGTCATAAAATAGATATGTAAGTGCATCGAATCACAACAAAAGATGATTTTGTTGGCCTGCCCTTGCAGGTTTTACTGTAGGACTCATCCAGTGACTTAAACCTTTCTTCTAATTTCCAGCTGAATTTTCTGAAGGCTAACATCGTCCTACAACTCAAATGGCTCTTTTCTGACTTAATACTGAGAAACCTGTGTGTTTAGAGATTGTAATTACACAAATATTTATGTTAAAAAAAGTTTTCCATTACATGAGACTTATAAATTAAATAAATACATTTCTGATTTTGAGCGGAACTTTCATTATTTACCTTTGCCTTCCACATCAACCAGAATTTGAAAATGTCCACATGTCGACCACACTGTATTGCCTTATCTCCAGTGTCATAGGATACATCATACTGTTTGTCTTGCTGAAAGAGATAGCCTGCACACATTTGATTGCAGCCTTGAAGTATACCCTGTAATGAAAAACATGGACTTACATGACATACGTGCATATGAAACTGTAAGCATTAATAATATATTAAAATATATTTCAAATATATACAGAAGAATTGTTCTTTAGTGGGATGAATTCTAAACTACTGACCTTGTTTTGTAAACCTGAGCCACAAAAATAATTTTATAACCCAAGGTGGTGCTCTTAGAAGTCCCTGAATAGTCATGTGGTTTTACACACCCACACCCCCACACCTGAACAAACATTATCAGATTAATTTGGATTCTTAGTTTTTGATACTAACTTTGTCCACTTCGCTTCCTAAGGCTATGTTCTTAAGACTTAAATTTTTCATGTGTTAAATTACATACTAGAATAAAGCTGTGGTCTCTCAGTGCAGCAGACAGCTACAGAAAATGAAGGGGAAAAAAAAGTAATTGCAGGTTTCAATTTTATGTATTGTCCAGCTTTTTGACACTTAACATTATTGATAAATATAAGTACAAATGACCTAAACCAGACATTTTTTGCTTACAAATAAATATGGTCCACAGACCAATAGAAACCTATAGATTACTGGTAAACATCTCTGAAGGAAACACAGAGGAGCAAATTCCTGTATGTTACAAAAAACTCTTACACGTGACATTTCTAAAGCAGTTTGCATCTCCTTCAGAGTTTATTAGTGGTCCTCTGAAGAAGCTCAAAGGCACTGGTGTATCTGATAAATACAAAAACACCCATCAAAGTTCTCATATAGAGAAGAAAAACTTTTGCCAAAATCCTGCAATAGTTAGCATGGTAAGCATGCATGCCACTAAATAACGGCTAGTGCTTCCCTCCAATAGATGTCAGAGTCTTTTATAAAGAGAAATAAATGCTGCAGTCTTCAGTTTAGAAAAGGGTCACCTGGAAGACCAATGGTAGACCTGGGGCTGGAACTCCCGACTCCTACATCCCTGTCCTATGCACAAGGAACACTTCCTCAACTAACTTCTTCCAGTAGTAATTGGCATGCCAGAAATTCATAGACAATAGAATTAGTTCTATCCACAGATGACGTGACTTTTTTTTTCTTTAATCAGCTAAGGAAAATACATGTTGCTTAAATAATTAAAACACTGGTCTTGCTTTTATTGGTGACAATGAAGAAGAAAGTCCTAAAAATACATATGGAGTCATAATAAAAGCAGCATGGTTTCTTTTCAACATAACTGAGAAACTTTGTAGGGTAAAAAACTTGCTTTTTTATTTAAGCACTTTAGACTGTGACCAATTACTAAGATCAGGGCTGTATATCATAGAAACAACGGGGCAAATGGCCAGATGAAGTATATCAGCATGGCTCTGGTGTTGTTATCAGAATATGCAAAGATTCAACAGCTAAAGATCTGACTCACGTTGTCTACAACTTTACAAAAAAAAAAGAACAAAAAATCCCCCAGAAAAGATAAAATAACTTCCTAAACATAATGTAAATCCACACGATTATTCCTTCCAAAAGAAGTTTTGAAATTAAATGGATTTTGCACTACCCTCTTAAAAGGTAGGGTTTGATATTTACATATTTGTTTTTAATTGTTTAATTATTAAATATAAGGCAGACCTTCTCCCGGACAAGAATGGCAGAACATTGTAACAACACTCCCATCATCTTGTGTGGATTCCAAGTGACTGAGTTGGCTCTGCAAAAAAACGACACATTCAGATAGGTCTGGAAAACGGAAAGTTAACCTGAAGCAGTCACCTTTGTTTTCTGCTTTCAGCTGGAAATGTATAGAGTTTCGACCATGATGATATCACTGTGGAGATTATTGCTGTCTCAAGAGTCTTCTTTCCCAGCTATACTGTCCAGGAAAGGGATTTTTCGTGCATTAACATTGCAATGTCAAACTTCTGATTAGTTTATATTATTTCTAATACTGGCTAATTAGTGTCAGACTGCTGATTACATGATATAGTAACTTCATTCCCAGAATACTCCACTTCTAGAAATAGCACTAATAAAAATAACAGTATCAACTGAATATCGATTCAAGGTGCTGACTGAGGCGGGTGTCAGAGAATTAAGGGAATAATATGAACTCTGGGAGAATACACTTCTTTACTGAACAGCTGCTGGAAAAGTAGAAAGCAAAGAAAAAGGCAGTCAGCATGCTTATCTGCTATCCAGTTAGAGACACAAGAGGCCTTTTCTGTACCAGCTTGCCAAGCCCAAGGCTATAAAACTTTATGTTGCAATCGTACCATTCTGTATGTCAAGTTTAAAACTTTTTACTTGTAAGCACAGGTGGATGCACAAGATCACCTAATTTACTAGCCAAACAGATGAGATGTTCTGTAGTTTTAACGTATCATCCTAGACAGTTTAATGATGTGCCAACATTGCATATCCATTGACCTCTTCACACTGAGTAATTAATTACCAAATGTCTCCATGATTCACTGCGTGTTCCGGAGAAGGAAAGTGTATAATCGTATTTCACAGACTACGCATGTGTTCTTACAATGTGCTTGAAAGAAAATTCAAAGATAGGTCCTCCTCTTCTACACCCTTCTCTCAGAGGACACAGACACAGTTCCTCTGTTTTGAGCAACATGACGACTCCTTCACCGCAGCCTGAGGACCACTAATTTCATAAAGATTCCAGATATGATTCTACCTCTGTCTGCACTAGGTTAGACTGTAGCACCTCTCAGTCGAAAGAACAGCGCAGCCTGTGCTGTACCTGGGGACCTCACCATCCCTCTGAAATCTCCTGCTTCAGCAGTGCAAACCAGCAGGTTTATAGCTCAGACTTAGGAGGTGATGCTCTTTTAAAAAACTTCACTAATAGTTCAGATGGAGTAGTCAAGAAACAGGAATTTATAGAACAGTTCGTTTGCATTCGAGAGCACCGTGGTTTCAGTTTAGCACATTTATTTAACTTTCAGGGTTCCAAACAAAGACAATTTCAAGCCGTTTTTGTGAGGAGCATTAGATTTATTTTAACATGAAGATATCACTCTACCCTGCACAGCCAGCCAGCCAGAGGCTATCCTACCGCAGTCAATCCCAGCTCTGTACCGTGGGAGCATGCCAGTCCTTGCAGGCACATTTCTTCATGCAGGCCAAAACTGGCCTGAGTGTTAGCAACAGACCCCAGCTGGGGCCCATGACAGGCAATTACTCGGTGCACGTGGGTCCCATCCTATGTTTGAAGATCCATGCAGCTGACTAGAAAAGAAATAATATCACGCTTCATGGCCTGCTGTTTTCTGTATTTGTTTAAAATTATGACCTTAATTAGCACCTCTAGGTTGACCTCCAGTCAAGAGAGGTGTGCCAAACTACTGTGACCAAACCTGCGCAGCTTAAGGAAAGTATTTCACAATGCTGACCTCATATTAGACATGTTGCCATAACATGAGTGACTAGCAAATTGGACTGGGCAGAGGTTGATACGATTCTGCTACTTTAGAGTACTCCTGTCACGCCATGCACTGCTGTGACAGAACGGTCCACTTGGTTTTCCTACCAGTCCTTCTATACATTATTCTTTATCTTGTACTTGTTCTTCACTTACTGTATGAAACGCCCGCCACTAGGAAAGTTTGTTTTCCGCAAGGAAGAGCACTGCTCGCTATTCTCATTTTACGCCTTTACACAGTGCCCACATTCAGCATGGTTGGCTCAAGGAAGCAATTTGGTTCCAATTTGAGAGTACATGGGTAGAGCTTGTTTCAAACTTTTTTTGCTTCCTTGGAAGCTGATATCTGCAATGATAGCAAAGATTATGTTTCTGATTCTTCATTGCTTTTCTGATTTTTATCCAGATGGGCAGTCTTTTATGATAGAGCAGTTTCAGAGAAAATCTAGAGACAAACACATCCAGGGGGTTATAAACATAGCATCTTCTGCAGACTACAGCCTTGTCATCATGGGGTGTGGGAACATCGGTGCCAAAGACTACACACAGGACTCCTCCTGAGTCTGAATTGTAAGGGCTGGGGGGAAGCTCACACTCTCAGTCTACTATCACTTTCAACACAAATGCTTTGCCTTTTAAAATTTGGTTCAATTATTTATTTAATAAAGGCTGGCTTTTGGACTCAGTGGGCATCTTGGTAACCTGGGTTATGTGCTTGGGGCACACACGCACTCTCTTCTGCACACTGCTCTCAGGCGTCTATAAGTGCTTCCAGCTATCGCCCCGAGGCACCAACTCATAGGCCCCTGAGACACGGTGAGTATCTGTGACTTTTTCTGGCCTCCCCGTAAGTTCCCTCAGTCTTCTGTCTGGCACTGTGGAACTGTGCCAGCTCTGTGCTGTCATAGTCCTTTCCACTCTTATAGGCACTGAAATTTGCCCCTAAAAATTGTTAGCCTCTACCACGTGTTCCTCTCTTTGTTGCATACACATATATATTCATGTGTATATATACATAAAAGCAAGACAAAAACTTTCAGTTACAGAACACTCATTTTCAGGCAGAACGTATGCTCTTTACTTTCTGGAAATAACTGCAAACATCTTTCAGGAGAGAATCTCTACGAATTCACACCATGTCATGGCTTCCCGTCATAGTATTCATGCTCAAACACCTTCTCTGGATTCATCATTTCTCACTGCTATTCTCAAAGTCCTAGGTTTCAGAGATTGCCTAGCCCTCACACTTCCTTTTTACCCCTCAAATCCTCCTTCACACCTTCCCAGACTTATGATCCCTTCAAAGCTATGCATAGAACAATCTCCTTCCCTTTTTCCAAGCAATATCTTTGTCCTCCTTCAAATCTGCTGAAAACTTACCTTTCACTCAGCTGTACATCACTGTTTTCTTCTCTAGTATTGTTTGTCTTCCTAGTGTGAACCTTTCCTGTCTGTCTTCCTTTTGTTTAATTTAGTGTTTAAACTCCTTATTGCAGCAAATTCATCTTTTCATGAATTTGTGAAGTGTCATGTACCTTATGAAAGTACTTAAATAACAGTATTACAAATAAGCACCATGTAGTACCTTTCTATTCCACTCAATTTATGACGATGCTTTCGGGACATTAAGAGCCCACCTCCCCAGGCAGCCTGGAAGAGACAGAAAAAAAGAGAAGACTCATTGTTTTGCAAAAGCCTCACATATTTTAATTTACTCCAGATCCAGTAGTAAATATTTTAATTCAAGACAAAACAAGTGCAAACAACAATGCCTCTTTTGCCTGAATAGCAGCACTTCATTTAGTTACTTACGTCTACATGGAGCCAGAGATTATATTTTTCACATATATCTGCAATCTCCTGTATTGGATCAAAGGCTCCATATACTGTTGTGCCTGCAGTTGCATTTACAAAAAGAGGAATGTATCCCTACAATAAAAATAAAAATATTAAATACAAAATCCAACTTCTTTCAGAAAAAAAATACATGTGAAAATAATTTTAGAAATGTTGCTATCCTATTTTCCAGCCTAAAAAAGTTTTTCTTCACGTGTGAAAGGTACATATAACCAACAGTAGAAACTAACAAATTATACCTATGGTAGGAACCAACTCCGGTTTTATTGTACTGTAACTTCACAAAACTAACTAGTCAGAAGGTAAAGAATATTATTCTGTCTAATCTCTTTCAATGAGGAGACTCAAACATTCTAGTAGAAGACTAGCAATAGTCAAATAAAGTTGAGACTTTTACAGCAGTATAAAGGAAAATTAATTAAATCTGATCCGTAAGTTGTGATTTGAAGGCTTGAAGTTGTTCCTTTAGTCTTTATCTGCTAATAAACAGAATAAAGCAATCCAAAACAAAAGCAATAACTGTGAAACTATCAGATAAAAGTGAGTCAGTTTTGAATGAGATGAAATAAATGTGAACTGCAATTTCACAGAGTGCCCAAATATAAAGAACTTAAGAAATAAAAAAAAAAAATCTTGATTGCTCTAACTTTGGTGGTTTTATACAAAATTAATGGATTTTTCATTGCATTGATTCAAGAATTAACAGTGAATGCCTCAAAAAGTTAAACTTACTGGCTGTATTTACTAACCCTGCAGCCTCACACTTGAAATCTATGAGAATTTTTAGGACTTCAATAGAATCTTTGATGGTTTGGCGTAAACTTTAAAGTTTGGATAAAAGTAGGTTTAGTTTTATGTTTTCATACTTTTTTCCATATATTTCCAAGCAGAAAGTTATTTTTCAAAGTCATAAAGTACAGATGTTCAAAAGTTAAGAATGCTTTGTTTTAAAACAGTACATGGACACCTTAGCAAGACATACAGATAATTCCTTAAACAATACATAAATGTAAAATTAAGCAGCTGAAAAATGTATTATAATATTTCTGTAATTATAATGTTCTCTTTTAATGTTGATCCTCAGCCTTCAAAGGAAGAGGTAATTTTACTAAGCCAAGCACTTAAGCACTAATTTTTAAAAACACAAACCTTTTGTTTTGCTTCCAAAATTTTTGCCTCCAAATCAGCTGGTATTATTTTGCCTCTGTAATTATTGTGGAAACAGAAAGACAAAGAAAATTAAAGAGTGCATATGGAAATACCAGCTACAGTTGAGATAATTTAATAGGATTTTCTCAACAGACCATTAGCAACTTGTCACACTGTTCCGAACCAGTCCTTAAGCACAATACAACAAATTTAACAGATGAACACATTTAATATATCAAAACCTTAGCATTTATCCCACCTTTCATTGCATTTTATCAAAATCACATTGTCTGTTCCAAATCCAAGTGCAGCTCCAGCTTTCTTTATCGAGTAGTGACTCTGCAGTAAAACATATGAACATTTAATGGAGTGGTTGTTTAATGATGAAGCATCTTCACAACATACATCAATAAGTTAAGAATTAGCAGCATGTTAAGCTCACATGTTCTGAGGTAAAGAGAACCAGCTTAGGGACTGCAGCCATGCCTTTGGTTTTGACTTCAGGGAAATACTTGTAGCGTGCAGCCATTATGCTGTACATATTGGAGATAGCTCCTCCTGTGAATGAATAGATGAATGAATAATAAAACAGTGATAATGACAAAAAATGCATATTAGACTAAAGACATACAAGTGTCATTTGCATTATGCAGTGAAAGTGGCAGTGAAACTATGAAAAAATAAATCTCTGAAATGCATGGGCATCTGTCGAAACAGCACAGGGACAGACCCTTTAGAAAGTCGTATTGATAGTTACAATTTCCTATCCATCATCTCTTCCAGTTGCTAACATTTTGTAACACATGCCTAAAAAAAGTTCAGTGTTCGTTGTGCTGCTTTTGCATGACAACTTCTTCTTAGCAAGAATAACAGGAACTTAGCAAATTGTCTGAGACTGAAGAAATGTCACATACTGGATGGATTTATCCCATCTCACTGTAGATATAGAAGTAGATGACTAAAAGGTAGATTTCTACAGCTGAGCTAGTTATTCTAAGCTTCCTTATAGTCAATTGAGGCACTTTGCAGACTATGATTCAACTAATCTATTTTGACATTTGCTTTTGAAGAATGTGAATTGAGGGAAAGCACCTATTTCTCTTGGTTTACTGCTAAAAACAGCCCAGAACAATCAGCTCAGTTCTATGATACAAACCTCAAGATTTAGTAATGTGAAGCTCATCCATAAAGCCTCGGATGACTTATTCCTCCAATATTTCTTCATCAACAAGAACACTGAGAAAGATCTGTATTTTTCTAGCAGATGGGACTGGAGACTAAGCAAATGTGCATTCCTGAATTGTACACGCCCTGTTCCAAAAGGAGGTGGAACAGGATGCCATCCCTCTGAAAGAGGATGGCATTCCCCCCACCCCAAACCCAGAAATCTGGAGTTCTGCTGGGCACCTGTATTGTCCACACATGGGCCCAGGACCTCCATGTGGTTTAACAGTCTTTTCTGCCACTGCTGACTGTCTTTATATAAACTTCATGGGAAGACACTTTGTCTTGGTCTTCAGAATCCTTCTTGTGAATCCAGTCAGATTATGTCCCATACAAGATGTCCCAGAAAGTGGCGGGCAGTCACAGTCTTTTTCTGACTGTGAGCCCAAATCCTCACTGACCATCAAAGAAGTCAGTACATGATTCTCTAGAGCTATTGGTCAGCAGTTGTAGTGCTCAGCGCCTCCAGAAACGAAGCACAAAAAAAGTGTGCCTAACTATGTACCAGAGCTCATAGTCAAGTTTTAAAATGTTGGCCAGCCATGATACATAGCCATACTCAAAGATATTCCGCACCCCTGCAACTTTTTTGTGGAATGCTTAAACAAAGCATATGCTTCAGGTGGGAAATTCCTACTTCGAAGTATCTGACGCGTTGATTTGTGTTGCAGATATTGTGGGCATTCAGACACAGCTTATGTTTATTTTAACTTTTGAAGTTTTAGTCAAACAACCAAAACTGAGCAGAAAATCTCACCAGGTGAGAATATTCCATCACCATCTTTGTTTGACCATCCAATAATCTCTCTCATCTTTCGAAGTGTTATTTGTTCCATGAGGACAAAAACAGGGGCAATTTCATAGGTAAACCTGCATGGATAAAGCAAACAAAACCAACCAAACAAGATCAACTATAGATTCTAAAAACACATAATAAATTCCCAGTCTACCATTCTTTGTGAAAATGCATAAGATTCCTTAAAGTTTTCCTATAAATTAAGGTTCTGATATTGCAATCTTTACCCAAGCAAAAATCCTCAGGGAGGCAATACTGGAAATATTGGTCAATAAAACTCTTTTGCAACTTTCTACATAACCAACATAAGACCTAACTCTCACCATCATAGTGCTGCTGACTACCGTACATGATTGTGCTGTAAAACATTTGTTTCCCAAAGTGCCAATTTCGCACTTCTGGAATAACATATTGCCAAGTCCTTATGAAAACAGTGAACTTCACTGAGCTAAACACAACCATAATTAGAAGTATCGAGCCAGGGCTTGAAAGTCTAAATACAATTAATTATGTGGATTTATTCTGTTGAAGATCTCTAAGGACAACTTATTTCTACAATACCACGTGATCAATAACTGTCAAGAGTAATTATAAATGATGATTTTCTAATTACCAATTACAAAAAACAAGTCAGCAGTCAACTATTGTATCCACTTAAAGAGGGCAAAAAACATTGCATAGTCTGGTATGCCCTGATGTCACAGACAGATACGTGGATGGAAAGCGACAGCCATACAACCATTTCTGGTGATCGAGGTACGTGGATGAATTGCTACTGCTGTAAACAAACTCTGCTTGCTGTGTATGCCAGAACAAAAAAAAAAAAGGTAAAAAAGGAGGGGGGAAAGGAAGCAGAAAGAAACTAAACAATCAACCTGTGATTTCCAAAGGAATCTACAAGAATATGACATCCTGACACTTTGGATCTGACTGATGTCTTCCACTTGAATAGTTTCGCCAAAATGTATGTGTTGTTTCTCTAATATTGAAACGACATTTTGGGAATAGTATGGCAAACTTCAAGGAAACATGGTATGAAGAAGGGAATGTGTGTCTGAAAAGCTTGTATTTTATTTACAGCTACACTGGTTAGTTAGAATACTTTTTCTACAATCCTTATGTATCCCTAGTTCATCAGAGAAGCACCACCACTATTTTAAAAACATTCCTTTAAGATTAAACGTTTCAATTTAATTGTTGAAATTGCCATTTTCAGAAGCCAAAATACTGCTTATTTTGCTTTTATTATCATTAGAACTGTCAGAGACAGACAGTTGAACACTGATCTGAAGTTTGGATACTGCCAATATTTACAGAGAGACTAAATTAATAAAGCAGTTGGTGTCTGCTAACAATGGGGGGGGGTTGTCTTGTTTTCAACAATCTTTATTTAGGCAGAGTGACCAGCTGAAATCAACAGGAACTCTGCAGTGTATAAATCACTGTGGCCTAACACAAGGTACGTTTAAGTCAATGTGATTTTTCTCCATCAGTTTAAATGTATTTAAAATATTGTCCTGAGACCTTTTACACTGATCCCTACATACTTCCCAGAAGATTTAAAGGCTTGTACAAAAAATATGTAATGTTAAGCAAGTTTTTTGTATATAAAATATCAAGGGGAATTTTGAATATACCTAAACCCAAGTAAAATAGCGTTTATTTATTTTATTATGTAATTATTTTCTGGGTCTCCAAAGACCCAGACAAAATGCTAATTAGTTTTTTTAATATCTTTACATGTATTTCTATGTATTTTTACCACTTTTACCTTTACATGTATTTCTGTGAATTAACTAAACCAGTCGTGAGTCCCAGATCTTTACTAAACAGGATAACTGAATGGGTTTTTCTTGGTAGTGGCCAGTGCTGGCTTAATTCTGCTCTCACCTAAAGGTCCAATCATTTCATCAGGCCAAATCATTCTAGCTACCTGTTCTCCTGTTTGCCAGTATGCAAAAAGCATTCTGACAATAAACATAAAAAATTGTACATCATTTTTCTATGTTACATTTTCATAAGCATAAATGCATAATACTGAAAATACCAATATCATTGTGTCGTCTTCGCTAACAGTTGGCATAAAAATAATTTCCATGTAATATTATTACTTTCTAACCTCAGCTGGCTGCTGCATGGTGAGAGAACACCCTGCACTACAGATCCCTAGAGTTGGATGAATAAATGCAACTTCTGAAATTTCCTCCCTGAAGGTCTTTGATTAGTGATCGAGCTATGAATAGCACATTGATACATTATGTCCGAGTCAATGTGGGAAGCTTATTATGTTCAATTTAATATATTATCTTTACAGTGACATTTAAGTAACGCTTCCTAATGAAAATTTAAAATTTTTAAGAGTACAGATGTTTTGATTACTCAAAACTCATTTGCAAAAGAAAATACATTTTTAGTTGTTCACAAATACTTTAAGCATTGTTTATAGGCGGAAAAGAAAAAATTTCAAATGGAAAACATTTCCTACCATAATCCAGTGTTACTGTCACTTGTGTGTTACAGGCTTGTGTAACTGAAATAGGTTAGAACAGTTTCTAGGTAAAGGTCAGAACCTGCTCTTCTGTGCTGTAACACTGCTCAAAACAAATAATATGTTCCCCAGAGCTCAAAGAGATCATTTGGCTACTTTCAATAACCTTCTCTGTCAGTTATTTGAATCATATTTTACAAACATCTTGCTTTAACCTTACTTGCAATTACTGTGTTATCTGAAAGCATACCACGTTGACCTTGGTTTGCTGAAAAAAAGAGAGCAATGCATTATTTTGCACTTGCTGAACCTCATACAAGCAAATATATACTCAATTTTCATGCCCACAGAGAAGTATTTTCAAGATGTGTTCTTGTTTAAAGTATAAATGGATCAGAAACTAGCGTTACAGAACTAGCTATTTAATAATTTAGTTTTAAAACCAAAGGCAAAAGTAACTTCATTTAAAAAGAGAACTTACCCTTTCAGATCTGAATAAGTGAGTGCAATGTTCTTAATAATGATGACAATATTTCATAATGCAATACAGGCTGCCACAGAGCCAAGTTCTATTATGTCCTGTAAGATTTGTGCAATTTCACTGATTACAAAAAGGATAACTACGCTAGGATAACAAAGGAAAAGGGACTTGCAAAAAGTGACACTCTCTGAAGTATGTTTTTGTGACAGAGGAACAATATTTAAGCAAACTTTTCTTTTAGAAATGTGAACAGATTTGTTTTAACTTTTGTGGTACAAAAAAAAAACCCCATACAGCACTTTGCAATACTGGTTTTACAATTAAAATACATGTTGCTGCATTTTCTTCCCATTCTGCTTTTAAATCTGAATGCCTCATACCAAGTTTTAGCAAACAGAGAACTAATTGAGAAGACAATTATTACATAGAGCAGGCCGGTTTTGGCTGGAGCACCTTATGTATTTTTCTTTATTGCTGATGTAACAAAACAGGCACAGCTCATAATTTACACAGAGTAATCAGATATACTTAATGAATCATTTACTCACAGATAGGTCAGTGAAAATAGAGTTCATTTTCCAATCTGCAGATACATTTCCTGTGTTCTGCCAATTAGCAACAAACTACCCAAAACAGAGGCAGCTTTAGAGTTAAAACACTAAAACAGAAGGCAGTCTGTAACCTGCCAAGTATTTGGACTCCCATCAGATTTTTGAGCATACACAAATTGATAGATAAATAAAAACTGGCTAGAATGCTTTTTGGTTTGGTGGGGATTTTTTCATTAATTACACTCTTTATTGCAAAAAATCAATGTACTATCTTACATTTACATCTGGCTTTCATGTTTTTCATTAATTTTGAGGTCAAGAAAAATTAGGAAAAGTTTCCTCATTGATATCTTCTAGATGTAAAGTTTTACTTTTTTTGAACTTACATTTATTTATTTACACACAATAAACAAATACTAGACTAATTCCTTCATTATCATTAAATTCATTTCCAATGTTCCATTTTAAATCGTTTTGAAGACACTCAGAAGCACACGAACAGGAGAAGGTGGTGCCCCAAGCCTGCTACCTCTGAAGTCAACAGGAGAAAAGATAATAAAGATTTATGTATTTTGTATTCTAGGGTTAATATATGGACAGCTGCAGAACTACTCATTCTGGAGACAAAGCTTAAAAAAACCGAGAAAAGATAAAGAAGATTGGTCCAAGAGAAGAAAAATCATTTCATGTTATTATATTAGAATCGGCATGTTTTACTTACCGTGTGCTCTGGGATATTCGCATTTCTAGTTATCAGAAATGTAAAACTGTTCAGCTTTATGTGACTATTTTCACTGTATTACTGCCACATTAAGAAAAATATGAGATGCTTTTATTGAAGATGCAGCAATCAGCATTTAAGGAACAAAATTATACAGGTCCACGACAATACACGTCTGCCGTGATAGATGGCAGCCCCTCTGAGCACCAGGCACAGGCGCTGAGGACAAGTCAATGCTTACATGTTTGTGTTCGCTGTAGATGTCAGCCACTCCCCAGCCAAACCAATGATGTCCAGTCCTGTCGACAGCTGATTGAAAAAGCGAGGATGACCTGGAAAGAGGAGTGAGAGCAACTTAGAACGTTCTACCTCCACCGGTATCCCTCGGGTTTCAATTTTAGACCGTCCAACTATTCTGACACAAACAATGGTTTTGCGCTCGTGACGCGCTTGTGGTGAAGTTTCAAAGCGAGTCCTGCTTATAGGGAGACCGTTAACCAACGCTCACGGATGTTTTGTAACAAACTTGGAAAAAACCGCTTTGGAGGGAGCTCGTGTATGGAATCATTAGGGTTTAAATTAAAAAAGAGAAGTTCATTGCCCTTTGAGCCTGTAGAACACCTCCGGAACCTGCGCGAGGGCTCAGACCAGCCCAGCCCCAGGGCCCGCTGCGCTCACCGTGCCGTGACTCGGAGCGGCCCGCGGGACACTTGGCAGCAACAACCTGCCGCTGCCGGGGCCATCTGCATTCGAATGGCCAAGGAGGGGAAGGCTCATCCGCTTGTCGTGAGCCCGGAGGGGAAGGCAGGGCTGCGCAGGAGCCCCTTGCTCGCTGAGCTGCGCGGCCACGGGAGCGGCGTTCCGCGGGCGCTCCGCGGGGTGTCCCGGTGCGGCGGGGCGCTCAGAGCCCCAGGAGCCCTTCCGCACGGGCGCTGTCCCCCACGTTGTTTAAAAGCTAGAATTCGTCTCATGCTTTAACAGCTTTTATAAGCCTTAAGCCCGACTACGGGGGGCCTACTTTTCTGGCACGGAGAGATGAAATCCGTAATAAATGATGACGGACTTTGAGCGGGGGTGGGGCTGGGGGGTGTGTGTCATGATTTAGCCCTTATCTCCGCTGCCTTGGGAAAGGACACGCAGATAACACGCTGGGGACAGGCCAGCCCGAGAGGAGCTCAGCGCTCGGCGCCCGGGGGGGGCCCTGTCACCTCGCGTTTGGCTCCACACTGGGAACATGAGAATCTTTCGGCGTGGAGAGACAAACGCGATTCTGCTCCGAGCGATGTCAGCAGGAACGTTCCGGAGGGGCGGGCCTGCTGGCGCTGCCGCGTCTGGGCACGTCCTGGCGAGGAGGCTGCCGCGGAGGCGGGGGGCACTCGGAGGCTCCCCGGGGCGGGGCTGGAGCCCAGAAATATCACGACGGCTTAGCTATTTGCTTTGCAGATCAGCACGTCTCTCCCTTGCCAAGACGCACTGTTTGGGAAGTGATTTTAAGAGACGTTTCTCTGACGTCCCACAGCTGTCAGCGAGCCTGCGGTCACCTGAAGCTGGGCTGCAGCTTCAGGCCCGCTGGCTTTCAGGGGAGCTTCGCCTGGAGAGACAACGTGAGCCCTTGGGGGCCGGGAAGCCAGGGCGTGTGTGCTGGGTCGTCACACGGCCCGAGCGGCTCTTTAAAGCTGCACTAGGTAGTGCTTTGAACAGAGCTTGTGTCTGATCGGATACCTGCATCTCAGCTCCCGGGGACAGGTCCTGCCCGTCCCGCAAAAGCTCCAGGGAAGGTGGGCGTGAGGGGAGGAGATTCCTTGGCATCCCGGCGCAGTCAATACCGGAACACCGATGCAAGCACACAGACCGCGGTGGCTCTGGGTTTGCTGCTGGCCACTTGTACCAGCAGCCCACGGGTCTAGGAGTGAAATACGCTCCCCTTTGATTAAGGGCACAAAATCAAAATATGCCTCTGACACTCTTGCACAAATCAAACCACCGTGTAAACGGGAAAAGACAGGAAGCTAACCGCCACGTTTGTTGCCAAGATTTTGTTCCTTGAACGCACTGCGCTGGGTTTTCACAGCTGCAGAACCAAACAGCGCAGAAAGCAGCGCCCCATCCCTCAGGTGCCGTTGCTCGCAGCCGCCAGGCGAAACCCTCGGTCTACAGCCTCGCGCCGCCCCGCCGCATCAGCCCCGCGGGGGGCACCCGCCCGCCACGGCAGCAGCGCTCCCCGGGCCGCGCCGGGCCGGGCCGGGCCGGGCCCCTCGCCAGGCAGAGCTCAGGCAGAGCTCAGCAGCCCGAAACGCTGGAGCAGGACTGGGGAGCGGAGACGCGGCCCCCGCTCCGTTATCGCTCCAGTTCCTGACCTGCTTGGGTACGTAGGGCACTCGGGGCTTGTTGCCAGCCGAGCGTTTTGCCGATACAGATGTGAAACATTTCACGCCAAAGAGCCTGAAAGAGCACAGACTTTGCTCCAGAGACTGGCTACAGCTCACCAGGCGAAATAAGTGATTATAAACGGGCATTTCTATCTGATTCAGAAGGACCTAGACAGGCGGCGCTCCTGGGCGATGGGCTGAAATCCGCAGGGTTCCTTTATTGACGATTCCTAGGATTTCAGTCTCTCCTTCAATAAACGTCTGGTGAACGTAAAGAAGAAAAACTGCAAATTCAGTGTCATTTATGCCCTCATTTACCTAATGATATTGCTCCCCGGAGATACAGACAGCTCGCATTTCATCAAGTGAAAGAGATTATGTCTTAAAAACTTGTTTCTGGGCACTGCAAACAGCACCGAGCCCGCCTGCAGGGGGCGGATGGAGCATCAATAACTGAAGTTTTTGAGCAGAGACGTTTCCAGCGCCCGCAGGGAGCCCGGGAGCTGAGCCTCCAGGGATGCAGAGGTGAGGGCGTGGAGAGGGTGTGGGCTTCCCTCCGCGGGCTCAAACCCGCTCCCTTCACCCGCTCCCTCCCGCGAAGTCCCGCCCCGGGAGGGATCCTCCAGACTGTGTGAGAACCTACCTGTCCTCACTCCGTATTTCAGCGTGTCCCGGCAGTCCACCAGGATCTGCTCCAGGGACTCCGGGTTGTCCGAGAGCTCCAGGTTGAAGCCCTCCATGCCCTCCAGGAGCTGGTGCGGATGGTGGAAATCCAGCACTTTGGTGGATCTGTCAAACGTCTTCCTCACGTAGTTGAGGAGGATGTCCACGACCTCCAGCAGGAACTGCATGGTCTGCTCCTCGCCATTCTTGGCGGGCAGCAAATCTGCGGGGCAAACCATCTGTCAGTGCCTGCTTTGGGAGCGAGAGGCGGAGACGAACCAGCCTCAGCTGCCCGCAGCTCTCCCAGGACCGGGAAGCCGCGGCCCCGGCGCAGCCCGGCTGAAGCGGGGCGGGCGCCTGGCCCCGGGCCGTGCCGCTCGCTCCCCGGCGAGCGAAACACGCAGCTGCCCCGACGCTCCCGGCCCCTCTCGCCCGGTGGGGAAGGCCGAGCCCAAATCGTCCACGGGAACAGCGAGGGCACCTCTGCGGCACCCTGCCCAAAAGCACGCCCCGCACCGCTATAACACTGTGCGGTGCGGGGCACTCACAAAGGGGCTGATTTCCCTTCCCCACCCTTCTCGTCTGTGGCCCCGTACCAGCAATCACAGACGGTTTCATCGCTATTTTGCTGAATAGGAAATATAAAATTATTCCCCTCCCGGAGGCTGGATCTGGAGTGGCCCCGGGGGACCCACTAGAGCTGAGCTGCAGAGGGTCAGCCCAAAGCACGTAAAATTGCATTTCAGCTAATTTGTACGCATTGCCAGTGCAGCTCTCGGCGCGCGCGCGCGCACACACACACAGAGCTTACTTCAAAAAGAACCAAACAAAAGCAGGGGCTGAACGTGGCTGCACTTTCAAGGGAGGCGAGGGCAGACTAAGGAACGCGCCCGAAATGGAGCAAGCAAAAGCTGTAAAGAGCGTTTACCTCTGGCATACAAATTGGAGAAGTCTGTCTCTGTGCGCCGGAACCTGGATTCCTTCTCGCTGTTCTCGCACGCCAGCAGGCTCTTGGAGGATTGCCTTTCCTTCAGGGAGCTGACGATCCGGCCCTTGTCTTCCAGGCTGTTGGTCCTCTGCAGGAACCCTACATTGTTATTGCAAGGTGCACGGGTCAGAGTTTTCTCGTTTCCCAACATGTTTAGAAATATCTAAAGCAGTTCTCTAGACAACAGTTCAAACCCGTGTTGGCTCTGGATCTGACTAATGAGGTCAGGAATAAGAGTATTTATGGGGATCATTTGCCTCCAGGAGGGAGAGCTCAAAATGCCATCAACTGCAAAAACCCAGCCATGCAAAAAACAAATTTTCGTCATTTAGTGCAGTGGTAAATTCTTATTAAGTCGATCAGACAGATCCCACTTCAGTAATCAGCCACTGGAAGAGAGTTCAGGATGAGTCAATGCTATTTCAGCCTGCAGGCGAAGTTTATGGACCTAGCAGACAGGGGCAATGATGTATGATTAAAATCAGGGCCACTTTCAGTTCTCCTCGTGGTGCTCTCACGCACAAAAGGCATGAGAACAAGCAGCTATTCTGGAGCAGCCGTCCTGAGAGCGCCAGAGCTCTAAGGACACCGGTAGCACTCATCAACCCCACCTTCCTGTTATCAGTACGTACCGGCACGTGTCCAGGAGATGCGGATTTTCCACCTGAAAAGATGCTTTGATACTAACACTAATGACACCCGGGCTCCCCAGGAGCTGCGCTCCCACCAGAGGCGCAGCCCTGGGCGCCCAGGACCCGATCTCAACTGCTGCTGTTACGTGCAAAGGCAGTAATAAATCCCCTCGCCCCAAGACTTACGGCGAGGGGCGCCACGCGGGGCCCTAGGCGAGTAACGAGACCCGTCTACTTTAACAAGGCACGGAGAACAATTAGTTGTCAGGACTTGATCCACTAAATCCATGCCCGCTAAAATACGCATAGTGCTGTGCTTTTCGTTATTAACGAAGGCAACGGATTTTGACCCAGGCTGCTGCGAGCGTGCCTGCACGCTTGGAGGAGACATTAGGGCAGCGCCGGCCTCCTTTGGTCTTTCTTTTAAAATAAGCAATAATTGAAACCAACGCTCGTCGCGGCTGGGGATGTCTGCCGGGGACCTTGGACGGACGAAAAACAACGCCGTGACTTCGCTCGTTCACGTCCTCCGACGCCGCTGCTCTCCAACGCCCTCCGCTCTGCGGAGACCCGACGGCGAACGGCGACTGCGGGCTCCTCCCGCCGGGCTCCCTGCGCCTCGGGCACACCGCGGGGCCGCAGCTCCGTGCGGAGAAAAGCGAGGCCACCGAGCCGCGGGGCGAATGGCTCCCGGCACGGTACCCATGCCTCGGACCCCGCTGCCGGCCTGGCAGTCCCGTGAGAGCTACCGAAATTCTACCCCCCGGCCGGCAGCCCCCTCCGCCTCAGTGGGGTACCCAGACGAGTCTCCCAGAGGGTTGCCCACAGGCAGGTTTGTCTAGCCCATCCTTTCAGTGCACACATTTTACTTTTTAATTACTAAGTACTTTATGATGCTTTTAGGAATACGAGTTACACGAAAAAAATATTTAAGGGAATCTCTCTTCGTGCATAAGTTCAGAGGGGCCGTCCAGGATCGATTACTTTTGAAGTTTTGTTGTTACTGCTTTCAACGGCACTTGCAGCGATCACTGGCTCCTGCAACAGCCAGCGCTGCTCGCCCGCTCGTGAGGTAGAGCAGCTGACACCGAAGCAGGTGCTGCCTAGACTGGATTCCAGAGCGATTCTCGTTCCCCAGGTCCTGTGGCTTCATTTTGCCGTATTTTTCCACTTGTCTGTCTTCTAGGCTCTCTGGGGAGATGCTCAGTGGGAAGAGTTGCGCGAGAAGAGACGTCTGCAAGAACAGCAGCGTTCCCCCCAAGAGCCGTGCTCCCCGCCGCTCTTCTCGGCGTGCAACGCGTCGCTCGGAGGCTCCGGTGGGGAAGGAGGGGTCAGCGTTTCACTAACCGAGAGGAGGCTCGGAGCGGCCGGGGCTCCGCCGAAGGGTCTGGCCTAACTACAGCTGCGCCGGGGAGCCGGCTGTGAGAGCACGCCGGGGCACGGAGCTCGCCCCTTGCCCAAACGATTTCGCGGGGGTTCTTCCCCGCGGGGGCCGCCCGGCGCCTCGTCACCTACCGCGGCCGGGAGCTCAGGCGGTGGGGACCGGCTGGGGCGGCTGCGCGCGGGGCCGCGCATGGGGAGGCTCGAGGGCGCAGAGTGAAAAAACCCGGACTCAAGGGCGGGGGGGGCACTCGGCGCCTGCTCGTTCGGCCGTGGAGAGCGGGTCGTCGGCCCAGCGCCCTCGGCCGCGGCAGCGTCTCACGGACCTGGAGGGTCCGGCACGCGGCGGAGCCCAGCGGGACAGGGGGAGGCCCCCGCCTTGGGGCCCCCGGACCTCCTTGTTCCTCGGGCTCCTCCCCCGGGAGGGTGAGGGACGCTCCCCAGCGCCCGCCCGCGTCCGGGCTGCCGGGAAGTGCCGCAGCCGGCCCTCGGGGGCTCCGTCCGCGCCCGGCGTGGGACGGGGAAGCGCGTGACTGTAGCAAACGTTTCATCCGTATCCTGTGTGGAAAGCAAGGTCGGCGTAGCAGAGATCCAGCAAGCGGCAGCGCGTGAAACAGCGTCCGCGCTGCTTCTCCCGCAGCGGCGGAGGGCGCGGCCGTTCCCAGCAGCAGCCGCCGCCCGCAGGTGCCGCACGGACAGGTCATTTCCATCGATGCGCTTTAAGAGACCGAGTTTTTAAAAGCCGAGTGAGACCAGACTGGCGGGGGAGTCCCTCTGTCCCCAGCGTGATCACAAACGCCGCCTGATTCCACGTCAGGCCTCGCACGAGGCGGGCGTGTGAACTCCCTCGGCGCCCTCAGCTTACGAGGCGGGGACAGAGCTGCCGGGCCCCGGCCCCGGCCCTCGCCGTGGGCGCGGGTCAATGCACGGCGGCCGTTGCAGGAGATCCTGGTTCCCTCCGGGGCCGGGGGGTTCAGCGTCGCCTGCGTGACTTGGCAGCGGCGTAAATCCCACTCGCTCAGGGGACGAGCCGAGTTTCCTCGCTCACGTGGCTGCTTTTGAAATCCCACTCTCCCGCGTGGCTCACTGGGCTGGGAAGGATCAGCTGGCCGGAGTCAAACGGCTGAAGATGCACCTGAGCAGTTTTACTACGTCGAGTATTTCCACTGATGCCAAGCAAACGTTAGCAGGATCGGCCCCAGCTGCGATAGTAATTGCCGGGGTGGCATGCAACTCCAGACACAGGGGAAAATCTGCCCGTACTTTGCCCGCCGTGACAATTCATTAAACCGCTTTAAAATACGTTCTCTTTTCTTAAGTGGATGTGTGCAGAGACGAAGAGCGTGGGGGTGTGGCAGCGGCAGGGCTCTTTCCAGGCGGTAGCTTTCAACCAGAACGGAAAGGCGCTAATCCTTAAACCGGCCAGTTGTTTGAGAAGGAATGACATACACCTCTTGGACACGCAGTTACTGAAAATGTCAAACACACAATACACAATACAGGTGGAAGAACCGACTCATTGTTCGAGACCTGCCTTTGAGCTCAACCCTTACTTAAAGTTTGCATTCAAAATTAATCGATTTCTGTGTGACACGCACAGAAAGAACAATTCCAAGGCGCCTGCTTCGCTATAGCTTTGTGACTGCACAATATTTAGGGTCCGGCATGATGTCTTGTGAAAGGTAAGGACGAGGGCATATCATCTGTAATAGTCAAACATGTTTAGTATGTTTAATTAGGATTCTTGGCAACGCTAAGACTTCACTCCATACATTTACCAAAGGCAACCTTCCCTCTCAGTCTGTGTGAAGACTCAAGTGGGGGCGCTCATACGAGCAAAAACAGTGGTTGCAATAGAATCCGATTATTCCGAATCACCGTCACTATTTAGGGTATATTTTTCATGTGAAACAGGAAAGAGACAGAAAAGGAAAACCGAGCACCAAACTCGAGCCAAAACGGCAGCAACCCTGCTTGTTTTGAATTCCCTTCACAAAGCCTCTCCTACACTCCCTTTCGCCTTTCTCAAATCCAAAATGGTGGGATATTTCATTTTCAGTGTATTTGATCTCATCGGGAGAAGCTGCGATGTCCCTCCATAACCCCGGTAGTCTAGCAACACGGAACAAGCCTAACGGTGCGTTACTTTATCAGTTCTGCTTGCCGGGCTAAATTAAAATGATGATGAAAAAGCCCATCGCTCCAGCCACTGAAGGGACTGGTAGGGAAACGGTCCATTAAACCCAGATCAGGAGCTATTTATAGAACTAAGCGACTACTCGTTAATGCCGCCTGCGGGTACCCATGAAATCTCTAATAGACACAGGGCTAAACATTAGCACCCTGATTCTCTTCCCGTCCAAATTTCCATGTAACAAAACGTTTAGCGAATGAGCTTCGACTCGGGCAAGTAGGGCAAGAGGTTTAAATATGTATTTGCTTTGAATAAAGCCCTGTTCCTCGCACGAAACCGCCCCCTAAAAAAGAGATAGCTAGGGAAAATGGGAAACAATTCCTATTCATAAGGGGCATGCCCTAAGCTGAACGATTCTCCCCATCAGAAAATGAAGATTTGACCGTTTGTCTGCGAAAGCGAAGGCACTACTGAGAAATCTGAAGAAGGAAGACAGCTTGTTATCTGCAAATGAATCTCTTGCTATAACGTTGCGATCTGATTGTGCATTTGTTTCCCTTCCTGCGTTTCATGTGCTTGCGCGCTGACTGGCTGCCAGCGCTATCTTACCAGCACAGCAAGCTGACGAATTGCTCTTTAATAAGGCTCTCGTTAATCTTTTTCCCCCAGGAGATCCGTATTTTCTAGTCAGATAAGGTTGAAAAATTTCAGACAGTGAGAGGCGGCCAAACCTCCCCGCTCGCTCCTCGTCGCCGGCCTCCCCGGCGGGCCCTTCGCTCCCCACGGGCCGGAGCCCGCACACCCCCGTTTATCGCAGGAGAGGCGGCGGAGCCCGCAGCCGACCCTCCCGCGGAGGACAGCGGCTCGGCCGACGCAAAACCACGGGAGGGCACGGTGCCCGGTGTCAGCGGCGGGGCCGGGGCCGCGGAGCGGAGCCGACGCGCAGCTGGCAGGGGGGCAGCCGGCCGGGGGGGGTGGCGGCCGGCAGGGGGCGCCCGAGGCCGCCGGGCGAGGACGGGGATGGGGCCTCTCGGCCGGCGCTGCCCCCGCCGTGGGAGGGCCGGGGTCCCGGCGGAGGCAGGGCGCGTCGCGAAACAAGGGCGTGCGCGGTGTCGCACGGCTAGGCGCGAGCGGACTTACCGCATATCTTCAGCCCGATCTTCTTGGTGCACCCGTGAGCCACGCCGCACCACGAGTCGTAAGCTGGAAGAGAGGGCAGAGACGTTCCCCACGGGCCGCGGGTCTCCCCTGCCGCCCGGCCGCCCTCCCGACCCGCTGCACAGCCCCCCGCGCCCCGTCCCGTGAGGTCCGGCAGAAACGTCTGCTTCCCGAGCCCGGAGGCGTCGGAGCGCGCCGGGCGCGGGGCAGCTGACGCTCGGGCCACAGGGAGGTGACGCGCCGAAGGAGAGGGAACGGCGCCCGGGGCCCGAACGTCTAATAACTTACTGGCGGGGCTCCAGGGAAGTGGCAGCTCAAAATAAAGTGCCGTGAAATGGGGTCACAAAAGAGTGCAGGAATTAATTGGGTGAAAAATAGTATTTGATTAGGCGATCGGACCCGCGCGACTGAGCATCGCCCGGACCGACGGGC
>VZSC01014820.1:43429-63510 GCA_013398225.1 Steatornis caripensis | reverse complement strand
AAAAAAAAAAAAAAAAAGGGGGGTGTGTGTGTGCATTTAGTGATGAGCACCAGCATTGGCAAAACAGAAAAGAAAGAGATTCGGGAAGGGTGAGCTGGGAATGAGTTCCCACAGGATGGCTGTTCCCAGGGCCTGGCCAGCACCGTAACCTCTGAAAGTCCTCTGACCTTCAAATACCCTCCCCAAACCAGTTAAAGTTATATAAATAGATAGAAATATGGAAACAAAAAGCTTTTTATTTCATGCACGGAGAGTGCCAAGTGTCTGCAAGAGCCAATGAAGAACCGTTGCTCCAGGGAACGGGGAGCTGCATTTCAGGTAAAACACAAACAACCTGAATCTTTACCCAAAACTTGAACGAATCCCAAAGCTCAAAAAAAAAAACCCAACCCCAAAACCCCAAACCCTGAGGTTTTGTAAAAGAGGAGGAAAAGTGTGGTTACGTGTTTTCAGTTTTCCCCCCGGTGCTGGATCGCAGCCTCGACCACAAGTGCACGCCGGCAGGGCCCCGGGAAGGATGGGCTGCTCCGGCACCGCTCCGCACGCTCCCGTTACCGCGTCCGGCTGCGAAAGCGGTGGGAAACCTCCTCGGAGGGAGCTGGAGCAAAGCTGACCCTGGAAGCAGCTGAGAGGCCGCGGGGAGCAGCGAGGAAAGGACGGCTACACCTCGGGAAACGCTCCTTCCCCCTCCGCGCAGCCGCTGACGGTACGGCGCGCTTCGCTTGGCCTGAGGTCTGCGCAGTGCAAAGCCACGCTGGGCCACGCGGCAGCTGCGGCACGCGGCGGCGTTTGCCCCAGGCAAGCGTGGAGCAGGAACGCTTGAAGGATCTCGCTACCATCACTAGTGCTGCTATATGAGAGGTGCCGCGGCCGGCTGGGTGATGGACAGCAGATGCGGGGCCAGGCTGCCCCATCCTGCGCCCCACGGCATGCCAGGACAGGGCACGGGGGATGCTCAGGACCCCAGAGCAAGAGTGAGCGCGCAGCGCTGAGCTGCAAAGCAGCCATGTGGCAGGCTGGCTGCGGGGACCGGGAGCAGGGACTGTGACCTGAGCGACGTGGGGACATCGGCTGCTCGGTGTGACGCTCCCTGGCACACAGCACGCCCTGCGAGCGCGCAGCAGGCCCTGCAAGGTGCACGGCTGGCCACGAGAAACTCGCAGGTTGACGTGAACCGAAGAGCTGCGGAGCCACGGAGAGAGGGAGAGACATTCCAAGACAACCGGGAGCAATTCAGCACCCGGCTCCCACGGCTTTCTGCCCGCTCGCAACATCCCGACCGCCCTCCGCAAGCTTCCCGGCACGCTAGGAAGGAAAAAAATCACAGCGAGTACGAGAAGAGGCGCATCCGTCACCTGTTTGCACAGCGACAAAAGCAAAGCAGGGAAAAGAGGTTTAAACGCTATTGCCAAGGTCACGCAGGAGATCTGGGGCATGGCACCCGCTCGCCCGGTCCGCTCTGCTCCGTCGCACGTGGGCTTCCATCTCCGAGCTGGCCCGTCAGCCAGGCACCCTAGGGAAGGCAACACAGCCCCTAACCCCGATGGCAAAGATCGGATAAAAACCCCGGAACGTTTCCGTGTAACAAAAGCAAAGGAAGGGGACAGGTAANAAAAAAAAAAACCCAACCCCAAAACCCCAAACCCTGAGGTTTTGTAAAAGAGGAGGAAAAGTGTGGTTACGTGTTTTCAGTTTTCCCCCCGGTGCTGGATCGCAGCCTCGACCACAAGTGCACGCCGGCAGGGCCCCGGGAAGGATGGGCTGCTCCGGCACCGCTCCGCACGCTCCCGTTACCGCGTCCGGCTGCGAGAGCGGTGGGAAACCTCCTCGGAGGGAGCTGGAGCAAAGCTGACCCTGGAAGCAGCTGAGAGGCCGCGGGGAGCAGCGAGGAAAGGACGGCTACACCTCGGGAAACGCTCCTTCCCCCTCCGCGCAGCCGCTGACGGTACGGCGCGCTTCGCTTGGCCTGAGGTCTGCGCAGTGCAAAGCCACGCTGGGCCACGCGGCAGCTGCGGCACGCGGCGGCGTTTGCCCCAGGCAAGTGTGGAGCAGGAACGCTTGAAGGATCTCGCTACCATCACTAGTGCTGCCATATGAGAGGTGCCGCGGCCGGCTGGGTGATGGACAGCAGATGCGGGGCCAGGCTGCCCCATCCTGCGCCCCACGGCATGCCAGGACAGGGCACGGGGGATGCTCAGGACCCCAGAGCAAGAGTGAGCGCGCAGCGCTGAGCTGCAAAGCAGCCATGTGGCAGGCTGGCTGCGGGGACCGGGAGCAGGGACTGTGACCTGAGCGACGTGGGGACATCGGCTGCTCGGTGTGACACTCCCTGGCACACAGCACGCCCTGCGAGCGCGCAGCAGGCCCTGCAAGGCGCACGGCTGGCCACGAGAAACTCGCAGGTTGACGTGAACCGAAGAGCTGCGGAGCCACGGAGAGAGGGAGAGACATTCCAAGACAACCGGGAGCAATTCAGCACCCGGCTCCCACGGCTTTCTGCCCGCTCGCAACATCCCGACCGCCCTCCGCAAGCTTCCCGGCACGCTAGGAAGGAAAAAAATCACAGCGAGTACGAGAAGAGGCGCATCCGTCACCTGTTTGCACAGCGACAAAAGCAAAGCAGGGAAAAGAGGTTTAAACGCTATTGCCAAGGTCACGCAGGAGATCTGGGGCATGGCACCCGCTCGCCCGGTCCGCTCTGCTCCGTCGCACGTGGGCTTCCATCTCCGAGCTGGCCCGTCAGCCAGGCACCCTAGGGAAGGCAACACAGCCCCTAACCCCGATGGCAAAGATCGGATAAAAACCCCGGAACGTTTCCGTGTAACAAAAGCAAAGGAAGGGGACAGGTAAAATTATGAACCGTAAGAGCAAAATCTGCTCTGCGCTGGGACGGGGACAAAGAAAATCCGCGCCCACGTGACGCTAACCCCACGCCAGTGCGTATACAGGCCGTGCGTTTTATGCTTAAGTTACTTAAAAAGGGCTTTAAAGCCAAAACGCCGTCAAAAAGCACACCGCGCGCTCCGTTGTGAAGATAAATCCATTATTTAAGCTTGAAAAGGTGACTCATCTAACATCTGTTATAAAAAGGAATAAAAACACACGCACGCACGCACACACACGCAGCGAGATTTTTCAAGGAGCCCAGTGATTTAGTGTCCCTTTCTTTCTCTCCCCACACTTCTTGCCTCCTGCACAAGGATCTATTGAGAAGCTGCAGAACAAACGTTCCCTTATGCAGCTCCAAAAAGGTCTCCGTCAGTTTGTCTGAGACAGCTGCCTCCAAGCACGCTATGGTTACTCATTAACCGGGTCTCCCAGGGCAGGGGAAGAAGGAGGAAACTTAATAGACCCTAAACCAGAGGCAAAAAAAAAAAAAATAAAAAGAAAAAAAAGAAAAGAAATACATCAGGTGGCCTGGAAAATAAAGTGGAAAAAACAGGTGGCAGCGGGAGCACCTCCGCGGCAGGGGGTCCGGCCACGGTGGGCAGCCGGCTACCGGGGCGGAGGGGGACAATGACACGGAGCGTAAGGAGCGTAAACGTACGGGGACAAAAGAGCGAGATTATTAAAGGGAAAGAGAAGAAAGAGACGGGACAGAGAGGCGCTTGTGCTCTGCCGCCCTTTATACGCTCAGGGTGCCGGCGGAGGATTACTTCATTGCGGGGCTCTGCTCCCCGATGGAGGGGTTCCTTCCCCCCCCCCTTGCACGTTTTGCATGAGAATGAGGGGCTGCTTTGGCTGGGGAGCCTTCCCAGAGGGTCACTCCGCTCCCGCCCGGGGCCCCGCAGCTGCCAGGATTGCCGGTCGCCCTCGCCGAGCGTCCCTTCCGGCAGGCGAGGAGGACGGGCGGCCTTCCTCCTGCCTCCCCAGCGCGCGCGCTTGGCCTCCCACCTCCGCCATCACAGAGCGATCGCTTGTTCTCGTGCTGGATCTGTAGGTGAGGTGCCTCATGCAGCCGAAGGGCGGGTCGCGTTCTGCCCGCTCCCCCTGAGAGCACGTGCTCCGCGAACCGTCGCCGCCTCCTTCGCCCGCTCCCTCCACCGTAACGCTTCGCAGTCAACGCTTCCCCAGGGCGCAGGGGTCCCGCAGCCCCGGGCCGGCTGCACCTCGCGCCTTCGTTTCTCACGGCGCCCAGCCGCGGGTTTTGGGGAGGAAGGCACCCCCGTGGGTCGCTGCCCGCCGGGAGCCAGCGTGGCCCCGAACGCCTGGGCACGCCGCGCAGCATCGCCTGCCCTCCGCCGCCGAGGCGGCACGCGCCGGGAGCAGCCCTCGGCCCACGGCAGAGGGGAACGGCTGGTGCCAGCCTGACATCCCCGCGAGATCCCGGCGGAGAGCAACCGTCAGAGTTGCAACCAAATGCTGAATACAGCTGCGAACATCGGCCGTAAATCAGCCCTGCCTGCCGTTCAGAGCCTGCTCCGCGGAGCCTTGGCCGCCGCCGCCAGAATGAATTCTCTGGTTTTGATTTGCCCAAGACGCTCTCCCCGGAGATACAGGGGGGCAAGGGACTGTAGTTATCGCCCTGCCTTTTGTCATGTGCTTTTTTGAGACAATTAAGGGATTGCAGTCAAAGGAATGGGGTGGAGATGGAGCAGAGCCAGGCAACTGCTCTCCCGTAGAGCCGCAGCCCTCAGGACTTTGCAGGATCCGGCCCGCTGACAGCGGAGGCCTGGGGCCACCTTCTCCCAGAGGAGCCCGGCACCTTCGGCGCTGCGGCAGCACGGCGAGGGCAGAGCCTCGGCTCCTCGCAGAGCAGCTGGGGCCGTGCCAGAGCCCCCAAGGACAACCCAGACCTGCAGAGGGCTGGCCCCAGGGCCAACACAATCCCTGGTATGAAGCCCTCCAGCTCTGCCGCCCCGAGCCCCTTGCAGCACGCGCTGCTTTTGCGGAGGCATGCCGCAGCATGGGGAGACGCCCATTTCCCGCGAGCAGGGGTCGCAGGTGGGAAGCAGGTATTCCTACCCACGGCCCTACCCGTAGGGACCCCCCGACAGAGCCGTCGGAGGCTGAGCCGCTGCAGAGAGCCCCCGCAAAAGGGATCAGCAAAAGGCATCAGCCCCTGCAGCCGCTCGTGCCGAGCCCAAAGCCGCGCCGGCCCGGCTCCGCGCGTGGCACCCCATCTGCCGCGCCCCAAGCAAGGGCGGCACGAGCGGTGACTCCTACGATGCACCAGGTACTATCTGCTCTCTCTCGAGGGCTGGGATCTGCCGGTAGCTGCGTGGGGAAGGGAAGGGGAAGGCTGGAAGGCAGCTCTCTCTGCCCGTCCGGGTCAGCCGGTGCTCCAGCGGAACAGGTACCTTGCAATTCGGGGGGGCGGTTGTGAAATGTTAAACATCTGGAGCGCAGCGGTACAAGGCAGCCTTTGTGCAGCTGGGAAATGTCGTGCAATAAAACAGCACTTGTTTCGGAGAGCTTCAAGGAGAGGAGGAGGGGAAAAAAAAAAAAAAAAAGAGGAGCGAGAAGCCACCCCCACCGAAGGAGGAACCGCAGACCTCTTCGCCAGCATTTTCCACACCGCGCGGGGTGGCTCGCCACGTCGACGGCAGCCCGAGACTCTGCAGAGCCCCTTCAGTGCTGGCTGCGCCTTAAACCTCTGCAACTGGGGTCCCGGCCCAGCCGTGCCCGAGCCGAGGCACGCGGTGCTAAGCGGCCCCGCGGAGCTGGTCCCGGCTCTGCTAAATAATTGTGATTAAATGCTCAGCATTCGGCTCTGGAAAGGCCATCGCCCGCTCCCAGCTTTGCGGCGGAAGGTGGTGTTTCCTGCTGGTACTTTCAGCTTGCTTGATTTGAGAAGGGCTGATTGAATAATAGTAATTAAAAGGGACCTGAAAGGTTCATGTCCTTAAGAAGGGAATGCCCAGCGCCGAGCACACGGGGTTTGGGGGAGCTGGAGCTGCGGTTCCCCGGGTCTGGCAGAGGCTCCCGCTCCCTCCCGCAGCTCCCGAGCCGCAGCGTCGCGCTCCCGCTCGCCAAGGGAGATCGCAACGCTCCACCTTATCGGCTTGTCATCTTGTCTGAGCACAGCGTGTGTCTAACCCTGGAAATGAAGAGGCAGCTGAGCTGGGGAATTTTGCATCTTTCCTTGCCTGAACGGAAAGGCAAGGCAGCACCTCCGCTATTTCCTTCTGGAGCTGAGAGAGGTTTATACACCACGCCGGTGTTCTGGCACGGAGGCGGACTCTCCGCTCACCTTTGCCCAAAGCAGAAGGGAAAAAGATTTGCACGAGGGAAAAATAATAAATCCGTTTTGCTCACCGGCTTCTTCGGAGCCTGGGGAAGCGGCAAGAGCAAGGACGGGTCTCAGAGGCGATGAAACACCTTGGGGGGGTTGGAGCCAAGGGCCGTTTAAGGGAACGAGGCACCCTCGGGAAGGCGGAGGGGTCTCTCCCTCTGCCCCATCCATCCCCAAGTGCAAGGACAGGACAGCACCTTGCTGGACCGCAGCGTCGCGTCAGGCGTGCCAGCCTCGTGGCTGCGTCCCCGAGTGCCCCGTGAAGCCACTGGAGCTGCTGCCGGCTGTGCCGGGGGAACGGGGCGGGAGGAGAAATCCCCCCAAATCCCTTTGTCTGCCTTCCACCCACCAGCGCTGCCTTTCGTGGCAATTACGGCCGCCTCGGGGGCTTTCACACCCAGTCACCTGGGCCTCCTTGTTCTAAACGACTTAATTCGTTTAATGACTTGGGAGGCCCCGGGGCCCCCTTGGTGTCTGGATTTGTTTCCCTGCTCTCGGCAGCCACCACCCAGAACCGGAGAGCGCTGGAGGGCTTTTGTGAAACCTGCACCAAGCCGAGTTTTAGGACATCGCCCCCAAATTGCCGGGGGTCTCTGACCTCCAGGAACATCCCAGTGACTCCGGATTCAGGGGGAAGGACCTGTAACCCCCCCACCACCACCACCGCCCTCGGAGGGTTCGTCCATCCGCCGGCAGAGCCGAGCCGGTCCGTAGGGCTGGAGGCAGAGCAGGACCAGGACAAACTATGGCCTGGAAAGGAACGGGGGAAACAAAGCACGTTGTGAGATCCTGCTTCGCGCTCTCAGCCCAATGTCACGCGTGCCCCTGCTGCCAGCCCAGACTGAAACACCGGGGTGGGAGAAATTGGGATGCTCCAGCCCTCACTGCCGTTTTACCCCGGGAAAGAAAGGGAAATAAGGATTGGGGGTGCTGAGGCCTTTTGTCCGTCCTGCGCGATGCCAGGGGAAAGGCGCTGGGGCTCGGGGACGGTGGAGCTGGGGGTCCCTGGGGGAAGCGCGGTGCAGCGGGGAGTCCCGCACCCCAGCCGTTACCAGCACCTCCCTCCATTGTTTCCCAACCGGCATTTTTCCCTATGACCTAATCTTCCCTTGGCTCTCGCTGGTAATTTTATGGCAGGGAAATTATTTTGCAGTAAAAGGAAAGCAGATCCAGGCTGTTCGCTTCCCTCCCGTTTTCATCAGGGTTCTGGAGCGGCGGGTTTTGTTTCCTGCTGCAGGCAGAGCAGAAGGATTGGACGAGACGAGACGGGGAGCGAGCGTGCGTCGGGTCCGTAACGCTCTCGTTGCTCCCGTAAGAACACGAGAAGGCAACAGCGAGAGAGAGATTTAAACAATTCCCTGTGCAAACCAGCTCTGGACACAAAAGCTTTTTAGTTATCATCAGCATTTTGTCAGGTTATATTAAAACAAACCTTCAGGCTCAGTTTCCTGCTCTCGAGAACGCCCTCGTATGATTACAAGGCACAGAAACATCTCCCAGAAATCTCAACCGAGGACACGCGAAGCGTGTTTTCTCCCTGTTCTTGCACAGGTGTCTGCCCTCCGCACCGTAAAAGCCTTAAAACAAGAGAAGAGGTAGGAAAATCGGAGCTGTGCGATACGCAGAGCCCCCGGTGCGTCGTTTTCCCTCTCTTCCCATTAGGAACGAACCCCCGAAGAATTTGCAGCAGAGCCGTTCCTGGACCGATGGCGTTTCACCCTCGTGTCGACATTTCCCACCGACACGACGCGTAAGCAAGCGCATGGAGACCGTCCCTCTGAGACAGCAGAGGGGAACCTTTCCGCAGTGGCCACCCTTCTATCGCTCCGCTGAAATGACGTTCTTTTTAAAGTATGATTTATGATTCTATGATTCTAAAGCAAGCGGGAGAAAGGCACCGAGAGGATCACCCATGAGCCACAGTCCCAGCCACCCAGCACGGACACGAGCTCATCGCTTTTCAGGGCTGGTTGCCGTGCAAGACTGAACACACGTACTTAGAGCGGGCCAATATATACCTAAAAAGAGAGAGCGGCGCTCAGTTTCCCCTAGAAACTCAACAACGCCGTAATATCTGCCCCGGGGAAACAGCACCCGGAGCCATCATTTCTCGCCTTCCCTCCAGCGCCCCAGAACCAGGACCGTTCCGGGGCTTGGGGGGTCCACGCTGGGACTGAAGCAAGGGTGAAGCGGGGCCAGCAAGGTGGGCTTGGGGCGCCCGAGCGAGCGCCGAGCAGGAAGAGGAGCCGTACGTTTGCTCTCGAGCTCGGAGCCAGGCGCCTGCGTGTGTGCGCACGAGAGAGCGAGCGAGCGTCTCGATTTTAATGGCAGCCTTGTTGCCAAGTACAACAAAGCCCGCGTACAAAGAATAGAAGTCATTTTGTCTTAAGGTCTGAATTGTTTCTTTCCTAAGGGGAGGGGAGGGAGGTGAAACCCATTCCTTTATAAGCAATGACTCAGGTGCTACGATCTACCCTGGGCGCGCATCTCGCAAGCCTGAGTAATGTTTTGTGCCGTGTTTTGTTTGACGGCATGGGCCCTAATAATGGGATTATTGTTCGGTTGCGTGCAAAGCCCTCGCTCGGGGTTTTTCTGTCCCCGCCCAGCCCTGCAAACCGCAGCCGCCTTCGCCTTCCCCAGCACCCCGGCGCGGGCCGGCGAGCACCCAGCACCCACGGAGGGCCCACCCGCCCATTCCTGCTCCCTGACTCACGGCACCGCGCACGGGGCGACGTGAGCCGTGTCACGCCGGCGTGGGGAAAGGCGTGCTTTCCCTGCACCGGTTGCACAACCGTAACCACGGCCTTTCACCGCGCTCTCCCCAGTCGGGAGCGAGCCGAGCCGGGCCGGGAGAAGGAGCTGCTGGGGAGAGAAGAGCAGCAGCCGAGCAGGTGTCGTGCTGCGGTGCCAACGTCCACGCCTGCCATGTGCCACCCTGGCACCCGCCAGGAGCTGCCCGGCGTTGCTCGGAGGCAGGAAGTCAGCTGGGATTTACCGGAAGCAAAGGGGACAGCGGTTTCTCCTTGCACCACAGCTCCCGGCAGGATGGATCAGCCGTGTCCCCGAAGGCAGACGCCCAAAGCTTTGCGTTACACACTCGTAGCCCCAGATAATCCCCTCTCCAAAGCCCTAACCCCCGGCAAACACGCGTGCAGTGCTGCGCTCCCGAGCTGTCAGCAGCCTCTCCATCCACTGCTTGGTCGTAAGCACGGCCCGACGCTCGGCACTCCTGTCTGCAGGGGACTTTCCCCGTGGGCTCCTCTGCCGTCTTCTCGCCCACCATCAACTGCCCGACCGGGTACTGTGCCCACGGCTGCAGGAAAGCACCTCGGCGGTTCAGCCCCCGAAAGAAGAGCACGAGAAAAGCAGCAACGCGCACCCAGCGCCGCATCGCTCAAGCTTTTTCGCAGCAACTTGGCTTGGCGAAGCTCCCCAAGCACCGGCTCCACGCCCAGAGCACACGTGCTTGCACACGCAGTGCCGAGCCGCCTCCGAGCGTCGCCCGCTGCCAAACGCGGCCACCTCCGGGGCTGTGACGAATTGGGGGATTTTCCCAGCCTCAGCTGAACACCCGGGTTGCCCCCCTCCATTAGCAGGGCTTGCAGAACCCCCAAAACCGCCGCAAAAGCATCAGCAAGCAGGCCACAAACGTATCCTGGGGTTTTGGGTTATCTTTAAAACGCCATCAGCGCAAGAGCACATACGTGCAATGTTTAGAAACAGATCTTTCTCTTTACCTCTTGGGGTTTGAGGCTTTTGGATGGACGGTGGTCACGGTTTAAGTTCTCCTCCGGCCAATGCAAAAAGTTATTGCCGTTTTAAGATAAAACCCAAGAATCTGAAGTTTTTGTGTGTGTGAGGCTTTACTGAACGCTTAGTAGCGGGGGAGAAATCACCACCAGCGTTGATGCTACCATTTAACGTTACACTTGTAAGGGGCTCAAAGCACAGCTCAAACCGGTCCAGGCCCGGAAGGCTGCCTGCCGCTCGCCAAAAGGGTGGAAATCTAGAAAAAAACCCCTCCCTCTGTGCTTACCGTGAGCATACGGCCTTGTGCGCTGCGGGCCAGGGTTTCTCCCCATTTGGCAGAGGCACAGGACCGCTTTACTAAGGGGGCTCAGTGGCTGCCGCCTGTAATGGGGAGGGACCGCGTCGCTGCCAGAGCCCCCCGGGAGGGCAAAGCCCCGGCTGCATCCCGGCACACACATCCCAGCAAGGGTTTGGGGCCGCGCACAGCCCGGTCTCCCCAAACCGGGCTCCAACCCCGGGATAACCGTCCTCTCTTTTCCCTCCAGCTGGGTCTCGGCGCGAGAACCGGTTCCTTGCGGCCGGCGAGCAGAGCCCGTCTCCATTTTGTGGGGCTTGGCCGTGTGTTTGGATCGCCTTTGCTCCGAGCTCCCACCTTTTCAGCGGCAGCCGTCGTTTCCACAGGTAATTTCAGGCCTGGCCCCCGGCCAGCTTTTCAGTCACACCNGGGTCTCGGCGCGAGAACCGGTTCCTTGCGGCCGGCAAGCAGAGCCCGTCTCCATTTTGCGGGGCTTGGCCGTGTGTTTGGATCGCCTTTGCTCCAAGCTCCCACCTTTTCAGCGGCAGCCGTCGTTTCCACAGGTAATTTCAGGCCTGGCCCCCGGCCAGCTTTTCAGTCACACCAAGGAACAGACAGATAATTTCATTCACCTCCAGGGTACAAACAGAAAAGAAGGATTTTCCGTACGTGCTCTCTGCGCCGCCCTCCCCACGCGCTTCCTACGGGTCCGATGTACATAATTATCTCGGCTGGCTACATCTAAGCTGGATTAAATGCTTTACATGATATTATCTCGCAGCAATCTGATTACAGGGCTGCCTTTAAATGTAGAACGCAGGGGTTTTTTGTACCAATTTATGCCACACGCCAGAAATCAAAAAAGAAAATATCACCAACGGCCTGCGAGAAATCCCGACCCGTGGACGCCCCTGAGGTTTTTCAGTTTCAGGCGAAGGCTTTCAGGTGAAAACAGGCAGCTAAAAGCTTTACGAACACTGCTGGTGCGTCTAGAAACGAAGTGAAGAGCTGTGGGACATCACCCAGCCTTTCCACTGGTGGCACTGGGAAGGAGGCACCGGCCACAGGGCTCTCTCGTTCCGGCCGGGGACAGGTCCCCTCCCTCTCCCTGCCCCGGGATGGCAGCGACAGCTCTCACCTGCTGCTTTTAAAAAGACCCTGACACCCCTCGCTCTTCCCGCTGAGGGCCGTGACCCCAAATCTCCCCTGTGCCCGGAGAGACCGGGGTCACCTCCGCAGCCCCGCGCATCCCGGCAAGGTGGGGTGTCCCTTCCCGTCCCCGTCCCGCGGGACAGCAGCGCTCCAGGCTGCCTCAACCGAGCATCACCCCCGCGGCTCGTCCCGGGGCTGCGGGACGCGGTCGCAGCCTCGCGCGGGGCTGAGCCGGACCAGGGATGGCAGCTACGCGCGTGTGCGTGCGTGTGCACACCCTGCGTGCGACCGCGGGACCCGCACCCCAGGTCGGGGCAGGCAGAGCTGCTTTCCCCCCCCCAAGGGATTTCTTGCGGTTGCTTTTCTTCTGAGTCACAAGGCACGAACCAGCGCCAGGCGCTGGGCCTGGGGCTGAGCTGCTCGGCCGCAGCAGACCCAGCGAGCACTAAAACACGCTCACGCGATGCCTGGATGAGGCACTGCAAAGCTGCCTTCCTTTGGCTTCCCCCTCCCCCCCCCTTTTTTTCCGTCCCCAAAGAGGCTGCCGTCCCGGTTGCGCCCTTTGACGAGCCAGGGCCAATTAAGCTGGAGAAAAGAAACGTAGCAGAACGGCGGGAGGAGAAGCAAAGGTACGGCTTTACGGCATGAAAATAAATCAGTGCAAACTCTGAATTTCCCATTTATTGAAACCAATCACAGTCAAAAGGTCAAATCCATTGGCAAACAGTAGTTTTGTATCATCCAGAGCGGCAGACAAACGAAGTACAAATGAAAACCAATGCCCTCCCCCCAAAAACATAAAACTCATGAACCAAACAAAAACGCGCGGCTCTAGCCTCTAGCTTAGTTTATTCAAGCCTGGCCCCTACAGCTGCCCTTCCTGCAGCTTCTCCGGTGGGAGCCAACGGCGCTCCGTGACCGCCCCGCTCCCCCGAGAGCCCCGCGGCTGCGAGGGACTGAGACGCAGGCAGCAGCGCGGCGATCCAGTTATTCCTGCGGCGGGGTCTAAAAAACCCCTTTTCCCTGAAGACAGACACACCCTCAGTGAAGAGGCAGGTGTGGTTCGCAGCCTCCTTCCAGCTTTGGCGTTCCGCTCCTCGCTGGAGCCCTCGGGCACGCGGAGGGACGGGCAGGGCTCGCTCCTCAGCCTGGAAGGGACTAATCCTGCCCGCTCAGGAACCACCATTCGACAAGAGATGCTCGAAAAGCCGAGGGCGAGGAGGCAGCTACACACGGTGCATGTTTCTGGCTCTTCGGGTAGGATAACGAATTCACCCTGATGAATTATTTCATCCCGCTGCTGCTCGGGAAGACGAGAGCTCCCGGCACGCTCGGGTCCTGACTCAGCTCCGAGCTCTTCTGCAGGGTGAAGCGCAACCAGGGCCACTGCCGGGAAAAACCTGCGTCGGCTCTTCGGGGAGGTGTGAACCATTGGAAGGAGCAGCCGTAAACCAGCGATGGCTCGGTAAGGCCCACGTGGAAGCGGATCCTGCTGCACACCACTCCGGCAGCACGCCGTCGGCGACGCGGATGACCGCGCCTTGCCTTTTCGAAGAGTGCTAGAAAACACAAAAATTCTTCTTTCCCGTTTTTTGGTTTTTTCTTTTTTTTTCCTCAGAGAAAACCTCAAAGTATTGGACATAACGCATTGGAACAAATCTCCACTTAGGAGATAAATTTAGGAAAAAACCCTGTTTCCCTCTTACAGAGATGCCAAGGAAATTCATTTTTATTTGCCTGGACTATTTGCATCCACCAAAACAAACACCTTAACGCATTCCCGAGGAGCAGCGGGACGCCCGAGAGCTGCGATGCCGCGGAGTGCCGCACGTGTTACCGTCGCCCTAACGCCTTCCAAACCCAGCGCGGACATCCAGACCCTGTAAGGAGTTCACTCCTTTCAAACGCCTTCGCACTTTACCGCAGACCAGCTGAAACGCGCGACAGCGGATTTCTAATCTTCTAGAGAACAAAGATGGTCAAAACCCCGAGCGACCTGACCCAGAGAAAGCAGCCCAGCGCGGAAGGGAAAGGACAGGGTGACCTGCAGCCCGGCCAACGCGACGTCCAAGGACCCTCCTGAGAGGAAAAGAAAATCTGGTGGCGAAAGGAAACCGGGACCTGCGAGGAACCACCCATATTTGTGCTTTGAAAACCATCGACGTGACGTTGGAGGAAGAGATGTAAAATTAGAGGAAATCAACACCAAACCAGATCCAAAAAAAAAAAATATATATATATACACAAAGAAAGTCTAGAGGATAACGTGTGTCCAGTTCCAAACGCCGCTGCGCAAATGGCTCTGAAGTCTTCTCCTGGGGAGCAGCGCTCTGCCCTACCCAAGCCCAACGTCCAGGGACATCATCACCACAAATCCTAGGATCGAGGTCCAGGATGCCAGCTTCCCGTTGCCACTGCAGGGAGAAAAGGGGAGGCTGTGAGCTCCTGGGAGCTGCGACCGGCTTTCCGGATGAGGGAAGCGCCGCTTTAAACCTCATCCGGGCGAGGGAAGGGATAATCCGGAGTCCTCCGCGCTTCCCGCCGCGTCTGTCCGCCTCTGCGGTAGTCACCGAGGGGGCCTCACCTGGTCTGTGCCTCGGGGATGATATCGTCCATCACCACGTAGACCATTGCTCCGGCCGCAAAGCCCAAGGCGTAGGGGAGGAGAGGCTCTGCCACCACCATGGCGAAGGCACCGAAGACGCCGGCTAAGGGCTCCACCATGCCGCTCAGCTGCCCGTACCTGCAAAAGACCGAGACTAAAAGCCACTGGGGACCCGGCGCAAGGGGCGGCGCAGCCCTGCCGCGCTCTGCAGCTCCCCATCCCCACCGCCTTCCCTAACGCCACCGCACCCGGGAGGAGGTCGGCCACCTGGCAACCCCACGCCAAGCCACCTGGATTACTTCAAACGAGCAATGAAGGTGAGTTGACCTAACCTAGCTGATTTTTCCAGGAAGGGAATTAAGGCACAAGCCGATTCTTTCCCCTACGGGCTCTGCGGGATTTGGGGATCCAGCTCGCGGGCACGGATGGGTCAGAGGGGAAACGTTTCCAGCCAGCTTAGCTCAATCCCAAAGAGGACATCTGGCCACAGCCACAACCGGGATGAAATTGTGCTCCTCCCCCTCGTTTTCTTTCCCTCTAGGACTGTTTTAACTCTCCGGACCATGGGAACTCCCTTCCCGGCAGCAGCAATCCCGGTGCAAGTCCCAGCACCGGCTGCGCTTACCGAATTGGAGGTGGGTGGGAGGAAAAGAAAACAAAGCTTTGGCAGGAGCGGTTTCCAAGCCGCCCCCCTGCCCTCCCATCCATCACCCGGCCGAGCGCACGTGCACGGGCAGGAACGCAGCCCTGCGCTCGCAGAGTTCATGCCCTTGGCTTTTTCACCTCGGGGAAACGAAAAAATAAGAAGCGGGTTTGAAATCCAGCCCAGAGTGAAGCGAGAGAAAAAATGAAACAAAATAAAAACTAAAAAAAAGAAAAATTTAAAAACCCCAACCCTGTTTAGTGCAGGATCTGGGAGGTCCCCACGGGCGCTCAGCTGAAGCGGGATGACGTGACCCACCGGGATCCCCCCGGCAGTCGGGGGCTCGGAGCTGAGTCCTCAAAGCTGGACACCAGCAGCGCTCCCAGCAGCGGCTCTCCGGGATGCCAGGAGGGGACCCGGCCGGTCTGGAACAAGCCTGTCCCAAGGGCAGCTCGATGACGGAGCCACGCAAGCGGGTATGGGTTGGAAATCTATAGGCACCCGCTCGGCAGGAGCTGCTGGCTCAGGGCTCTTTTTTTCCCGTGGGCAAAGAGGAGCTCAGCTTACCAGAACGCTTTCCACGTTGAAAATCCAGCGCCGCGCAAAGGCAGGCTGACGGCCAGGCCCTCCGGGAAATTCTGAATCCCGATCCCGATCGCCAAGTTCCTACCCACACAAAAAAGCACAAGCATATGTACACACACACACATATATATATACATATAAGGTGCAAAGCACAGCCTGGGGTAGGCGGCTGGGAGCTAGGACGAAAAAAAGCCGTCATTAGAGGTGCGCCTTTTGAATGGAGGTGCAGCTAGCCCGGGGGGTAGTCATGCTAATATTTAACACAAACACAGCAAACTTCATCTTCAAAGAGCTCCACAGCATTTCATCAGCTTCAGCGGCAGCCCCGGGAGCCGCAGAGACCCGACGGAGGAGGAGACCTGCCCGGGGAGGCCCCACGAGGCGTTTCCAACCTGAAGCATCCCGGGAGCCCGGGCGCTGGCTTTCGGGGCGGCCCCGGGCTCGTGGGTCCCCCAGACGGTCCGGGTTCCTCTCCCTCCCGGGAGGGCTTTGCCCGAGGGGTCCCAACGCAGCCCCCACGGGCGGCCGGTCCCTCTCCCGGAACCCTCCCCAGCTCTCATCGGCACCGTCCTTAACCGTAACCACCCCTGCAGGAGCCTGACAGCCGTGAGAACCGTCAGCAGAGCGGCCGTGTGTTTGAGCCACAGGCTTTCGCTCGCCTTCTCTCTTCCCCCCACCCCTCCCCGCTCCTCTTGCACCCTACGGAAAGGCGGCACTCGGGCTTCCAGAGCCAAACCCAGCCTGGCCATGAGGAGAGCAGCGCAGGAGGAGGCACGCACGCTGTTGTGAGCAGCGTTTCCCCAGGCGCGAGAGATAAAAAGCGTGATAAAGGAGGTTAGGCGGCAGCCACGGCGAACTTGAACCGCTGCAAGCGGAGCCGCACGTCCCCAGCGGCACAAAACGCCGCTCTTAGTGCTGACAACCGAAGGGCAGACAGGGAAGATTTGAAGGGATGTTCAAGGGCAGAGAGTCGGGTGAGGTTTCTCCTCGCTTGCCCTCTCCCCCTCGAGACTCAGACCCAACGGCTATTGCAGCACCCACCTGCGCAGCACCCTGCGCCCGCCCAAGCCCCTGCCACGCGGTGACCCCGTGCTGGGGCCACCACGCCACCCGGAGCTTATCCGAAAGGGAAATAGCTCTGCGACCAGCCAGCGGTCACTAAAGCTGAATTCGCAGCGGGAGGGTTTGTGGGATTTTCCACGCGGGAGGCAGCTGCACCCCAGCTCCTCGCACCAGCACCTCATTGAGCAGGGGCTGCTCCCGGCACCCCCAACCCGTGCCACCACCCACCCTCAGCCGGGATTTGCTCCGGTCCTTTCCCTCCCCTCCAACGTCCCTTCCAGCTCGGCGGGAGTTTAGGATTGTTGGTGAAAAACGGGAAATTGGGATATGGGGTTTTCTCCTGCACACAAGGAACAAAAATTTTGCAAGCACCAAACCAAACGGGGCTCGTATTTTACGGCGTGGGCTCCGGTAACTGGTTCCGCCGTTGGAGCGTTCCTGCCGTCGTGGCTTCGCTGGTGTGCGGCGGTGGAACCGGCGGCCGCCCGGCCAGGGGGGACACTGAGACCACGGCCGTCCCGGGGGGCTCAAAGCTCCGGCAGCGAGGTGCTGGGCTGCGACCTGCCCCAGCCCACGGCTCCGAGCGGGACCCCAGCGCCTCTCCGCAAGGTCAGTGATTCCTTTGCCAGCAGCTGAAAGCTCCCTTTGCTGCCTTAAACACTTGTTTCCTATTAGTAAAATAAGACTGGTGAGAAAAATCTCTCCGAGCTGTTTAAACTTCTACCAGGGTTTACAGAAGAGGGGAGGGGAAGGGGGAGAGGCTGTGGGTTTCCCTAACCAGGACAGGCCATTACAATCAAAAACATTATTCAAGGGAAAGAGAGAGAGAACGGAGGGGGAAAAAAACATCCCTTTTAGAAAACACTGGAGCCGCTGTCTGTGCGCTGGGGTTTTTTTTCGCCCCCCTCCTCTCCTTCCCTCGCCGTCGCACAAAGCGGCTATTACTGGCCCCGACCACAACAAATTAATGGGGTGGCAGAGGGAGGTGTGAATGGAGGGGTCTGTACGGGAAGGGCCGCCAGCCCCCCGGGCCCGCCGGGAGGAGGAGAGCCCACGCTGACCCCCTGCCCTGCAGCAGCCCCGGGGTAGGGGGGAGAAAAACCCTCGAGGGGCAGGAGGAAAGGGATTGTACCCTGCGGAAAGGTCCAGCAGGAGAAGCCTGGACGGGTGGGTTTGCCCCTGCTCTGCCGGTTCGTCTCTCCCACGCACACCCCGAGCAAAACCCACTAGGGCTCCCCGAAAGCAAGAACCGGCCCCGGCCCTACGGCTTGGGCCACCTCCCCGGCAGCGTCGGATGCCCAGTGGGTCTGGCACCTGCCGGGGACCGGGCTGCAGCCGGCTCGCCCTGCGCTGGCCCTCCTGCCCAGGAGGAGGTGGAGCTGCTAGGAGGAAGCCAGGCACGGTGAGCACGATGCCGCACGCCGTGGCAAGCAACATCCCACGGCGAGCGATGTGCGGCAGGGCAGGAGGCAAAGGCCACCAGGGCCCCGCGGGGGTCAACGGACCTTCTGGGCTCAGCGTCAGGCTCAGAAGGTCCCCACGTCATCTCCTGGCCTCCAGTCCCTCCACGTCCCCACAAAAGTCTTCTGCTCCCCAAGAGCACCCTCTCCCCCTCGCCTCAGGGACCGCTCCTTCCTTCAACCCTTCCTCCCACCGCAGCTCTCCCTGAACACTTCTTGGACTTCGGGGCCTTTTGAGCCCTTCCCAGGGACACTAATCTCATCAGGGTGAGGACAACTCCGTGACACCCTGGAGGCCAAGAACACATAAGCCTTCCTATTTGCTTTGCCTCGGTTCACTGCACGAGGGGTACCTCCACTCGCTGCTCAGGGGCCACCCCCGTTCGCCCGGCGCAGCCTCTCAGGAGGTGTCCGGGTGCTAAGGCAAAGCGGATTTACCTCCGATGCCCCAACTGCAACTAAAACCGTCCCAGGGGACATTCCTCTCCCCCTTCACTGCCGAGGCGTGCACACCTCACACCTTCTCGGTAGCTCCAGTGTCAAGCTGACGGCAACACGGTTGGCGTGAAAGCAACCGAATCAAAGCTGCATTGTGTACGAGGAAAACAAAGGCGTCCTTATTACGGAAATAGGTGGGGATTCTTGGAAGGCTTCCCCCGACTGCAAAGAAACACATTGTAAAACAGATGCACAAAGACAGACTGGAGCAGCCCGGCCCAGGGGAGCCGAACCTGCGGGTGCCCACAGCGAGCTACGGGACACGGAGGAGGTGACGACGGGGAGACGACGCAACGTAGCCAGAGCGACAGCCGTCAGAAGGAAATGCTTAGAGACATTACGGTCTCTAAAGCGAGGCAGGTGGGGAACAACCGAGAGAAATGTGTTGGAACAAGATCCCGTCCTGTCTCGTTGGTCACCCGAGTCCAGCTACAAGACATCTTGCAGACAAGGAGGATAAGCTGCGGCTCGTGCCCAACCTACAAGTGGGCATTGATGCAAAGGAAGAGCAGCCCAGCGGAAGCTGCACCAGACTCTGCCCGGGGATGCGCGAGCCCCGTTAGCGGCTCTGCCACCGGTGCCTTGGCCAACGCGGCGATGTCACTTGGGTGTCTCCTCCGTTTGGGCCCGAGGGACTCGGGTGTCCTCGGAAGCACTGAGGATCAAGACGCCAACATGCATTGGACTTGTTACCTTTCCCAACTCCCTGCCTCAGCTTCCCCGTCTGATAAAACGGGGGTGATGACAGTGATGTCCTCCATCACCTTCTCGATTTGGGAACAGAAACGCCACTAGGACACGTGCCGTCTACACATGAGCTCTGCGGAGAGCCGGCAATGCTGGGATGGGTCTGCCCTAGCGTTGGCTGATCCTCTTCCGCAGCAGAGCCCGGTGCTGCTGTTTTAAGGAAGAAAAGGTAAAACCGTGGCGTCCTGGCGGAGCTCCACTGAGGACCAGCTCCTCGTGGCGAGAGGAAAAGACTCCGCATCCCCCGGGAACGTACCAAGGCTGGACCTCCTACCCCCAGCTCGCCTGCCAACTGCTATGGCACCACGCTGGGAGACTCCAAGTTCACTTTCAAAAAAAAGTTGGCATCTCTGCATATTTGCAAGGTCAAGGCACAGAAAGCCTTCTATAAGCCTAAACCCTTGTTTTCAAGGGCCTATTCTTTTACAAACTGATTATGAAAGCAGGCTACATATTCTTAACAAGCCCCTTTTCACTACGGCTTTCAATTCCCTCCAGTGTATAATGTGCATGTGTATTCTTGCATGGCAGGCCCTTACATACTGTTTTGATTGTTATCGTCTTGCCATGAAAGGGCCGATTGTTTTGGGTTCCCAAGATTACATCATGGCTCCCACTCGGGCCGCCCGTCGAGGTGTTTGATCAGCGCTCGCAGGTGGGAAGGAGCTCTGCGGCAAGCGCAGGGCCCTGAGCGTTTCCCCATACCTGCCCTACCTGTTAAACACAGCTGCCGGCACGCTCTGCCCCGGCGTCGCGGGAGGCTCTCACGCGAGGAGGCGGCCGGGGAGCTGCCGGGGGGAGAGGGCTGGCAGCGGTGCCCCCCGCCCCGCCAGCCCCGCCGCCCACCAGACCACGCTGCAGTGCCCTGGCCCGTCCGTGGGTGCACAGGGATCCCGGTGGCTCCGCCGCTGTAGGTGCTCGGCCTTTTAAAGGCCAAATCTCCGAAAGCAGGTGGGAGGATGTTACTCCTGCAGATTTGCCCTTTGATCACGCAGTGTCTTTCATCTCAAACACTCAAAACCATTAAAAAAGAAAAAGCAAAAAAAAAA